>JAWWEV010000024.1:7234172-7291966 GCA_035583235.1 Hafferia zeledoni | reverse complement strand
CTCCGCGCGCGCCCCCGCGCCGCCCCGCCCCGTGCGCGCGGGCGCTGACCGCGGTGCTGCACGCGCGGGCCGGGGGGAGCGGGCGCCGGGCGGCCCCTGCGCATGCCCAGTGCGGCCGCGCCGCCGACATGGCGAGAGCGCAGCGATCGCACAGCCCCGCACGGGAACCGCGCTGTGGTCACTGTCCCCGCTGACACCGCTGTGTCCTCAGTGTTCCCACAGACAGCACCGTCCTTTAATGTCCCCACAGCCACACACAGACATCCCTCTGTCCTCAGTGTCCTCACAGACATCGCCGTGTCCTCAGTGTCCCCACAGTCCCACACAGATATCACTGTGTCCTCAGTGTCCCCGCAGACATTGCTGTCCCTCAGCATCCCCACAGACAGCATCATCCTTTAGTGTCTCTACAGCCACGCACAGACACCACTTTGTCCTCAGTGTCCCCACAGACATTGCTGTCCCTCAGCATCCCCACAGACAGCATCATCCTTTAGTGTCTCTACAGCCACAGACACCACTTTGTCCCCAATGTTCCCACAGACATTGCTGTCGCACAATGTCCCCACAGACACCACTGTCCCTCAGTGTCCCCTCAGACACTGCTCTGTCCTCAATGTCCCTACAGACACCACTGACTGTCAGTGTCCCCACAGCCATACACAGCGCTGTGTGCTCAATGTCCCCACAGACATTGCTGTCCCTCAGTGTCCCCACAGTCCCACACAGACATCACTGTGTCCTCAGTGTCCCCACAGCCACATACAGCACTATGTCCTCAGTGTCCCCACAGACATTGCTGTCCCTCAGTGTCCCCACAGACACCACTGTCCCTCGGTGTCCCCACATTCCTGCAGAGACATCACTGTGTCCCCACAGCCACCTGAGCCACACATGTCCTGCACACCTGAGCCTCTCAGCACTTGCTTTCCACCAAGCAGCTCTTCTTGCACTTTAATGCAGCTGAAACTCCTAATCAAAAAGCAATACTGCTGATAAATATTTCACCAAGCCACTAATTATTACACATGTAATGATATCGTGGCGTTCTGCTTTGCACATTACCTGGAGCGAACTGAGGACTTCAGGAGGAGCTCTGAGGGATGAATCAGTGAAGGCATTGCGTGTGCTCAGTGGTTTAATTTTTGGTGATTTTCACAGCTGAATGAGGCTTCATTTGTGCATACGTGTGTATTTGTGGTGGGTGGATGTTTTCAAGGTTTGTTTTTTTCTACTCAATTAGTGGTGCTTCCTTTGGAAATGTCAAAATATCTGTCACCTGTTAATTCATGTTAATAAATGTTTGGGGAGAATAAGTAAACATTGACTCCTGGTTATGGGACTGTGAGAATAGCTCGGGGGAGAGGATACAGTCACTTCTTCAGACAACGTGTTCCAGCATTTTCACATCAGCTGGGCTTTCTCAGCTCTTTGCCTACTTCTAATTAAAAGCTCAGTGTAGCAAATGAGCCTGGAAAAACTTCAGGGCCCTGCATTTCTGAAAGCCATAAGAAGGGGCTGAAAAACTGGTGTAGAGAAGGGAAAATGGCCTTCTCTGTTTCCATTAGCCTTACCTGCTGGAGCTGTGCCATCCTGCACACACCACGATGTGTGTCCTGCCAGCAACATGGGGAGTCCTGGGAATGCTGAACTCTCTGTGTGGAAGAGCAGAATTGTCAAGTTTCTGCAAACAAAGTTTTCCATGTGCTTCACATTGGGAATCCTGTTTGACAAGGCTGTATTTTCTCCCCAGACCAACAAATAGAAGTGCAATGATATCATTTCTGTGGGGCAAATAACCCTCCTCGTCCAAGGTGTGCAGTTGTGATGCTGGTCTCTTGCTATGGGGACAGATCATAAAGCACCTGCTCATTCCAATGTGCCTGGCACTTGTCCCCTGAGATGGCTAATACAAAGATAACTACCACAAGGGTGATGGAACATCTCAAAGTTCTCTTCCTTAGCAAAGTATTCTTATTTTTTTAGTTGTACTTTTTTATTTTTGATTGATGCCATTTTCATTTTATACATAAGAAAAGTCATTGTCCTGAGTCTAATTGTGCCAACTGTGAAGGGCAGAAAAAACTGAATCAATTTCATCAGTGGCTATAATGATGTTATCTATAGGTATAATGATATTCTCTATAGGTGATCACACAACAAAGAAGACAAAGGTCTTTGGGGGATTCAAGAAAGAAATGCCATTTATTATTCTGGAGAATGGAAAAAATTCTTTCTGTGACATGAGGCTGCAGATGCTCTCCCTCACAGTTGAGAAGGCAGATGTTCAGATGCTGCAGCTCTCTGTCTTCCCTCTCCCAGACAACACAGTAACAAAACTTTCTAGGATGATCAGAGGAAAATTGGACTATTTTTATGAGAGGTTTTCTTTCTGTGGTGATTGCTCTGAGCTGTTTAGGTAACTGCAGAAGTGGATTTGCTGGAGAAAAATCAATTGGGGATGATAGAAGCAACTTTGCTTCTCAACAGACAGTATGCATCTATCGATAGAGACAGATTGACTTTTCTGACAGATTGTCAGAAAAGATTCCTTAAATTAATTGATACAAAATAAATACATACATCCACCAAAAAAACCCCACATAATTTTCTTTAGGAACTTTCAGAATTATATTTATCATTTAGTGGGTGAGATTTGGCTCACTGGAGAGCTTTGAACTAGGTTATATTTGAAAGGGTCTGACTGGATATCCAAGCATGGGTTAGTCAAGGTTCATGTGCAAGCTCTGCTGGTCCGGAGAAGCAGGGACACATTGTCCTCAATGTGATCAACACTTTCTTTTCTTAATTCACACAGCCATGTTTTCACAGTGGTTACATCTGAATACATAGTTAAAACATTCATGCTTTTGGCCAAATAAATGAAAGAACAAGGCAGAAAATTCTTAGGCCTCTTGATTTCTGTTTCCAAATGCCATATCTGTCCAGAGAGATGTATCCAGATCCCTCTAAGACATCTCTCACTTACAGCTGTTTGTATCTTATTGGAAAGCAGCCTGTCCAGGATCATGCAGGAAGGAAAGCAGCACTAGTGGGGGATCATGAAAATTATGTGTGCCTAATTTCCAGTGATAATATTTCATGGTGGGTAATTGTGTAATTACCCATCCTGAGTGGGCAAATGTAGACAAATCAGAGCATTAGCTAAGTAATTTTTGATGTTATATTGGTGTATATTGCTGTTTGCTCAGGATACTAAAACAAAGGCTCTTTGGGTTAAAAGGATGCCTATGTTGGGTAGTTAGTGTTGAGGATGCCACACGGCTGCAAAATCCATGGTCCCTTCTAGTTTATCAGTTTGGAACAGGCTCCAGGAGGTTTTAAAAATCTGTCCCTACATATTTGTTCCCAGCATCGTGAACTAATTGCATCTCCTAAAACACTTTCCAGAATAATTACTAAATGAGATCCAAAGTACCTGCGTTACCACCTCTCTTGTGGGTTCTAGTAAGAGGCAATACACACCATGTGGAAATTGTGGAAATACTCCACCTGCGTGCCTGCTCCTGTTTACACAACAAATAAGGGGCGGCAAACACACACACGCCTCCCTGCAGAGGGCGAAACACTTCTCACCTCTCCTGGCTCGAGTCACTGCCCTGCGTAAAGGAGATCCCAGGTGGCCTCTGGTATTGGAAGCAGAGACGGCTGAAGAATAGTAAAAGTATTTGCGAAATGTTTCAAATTTGTTTCCATTTTGTACAGTGTCAGAGGGAAGAACTTCCCGATATTAGAAAAAATCACTGCTGTAGCATTTGTGTCCCTCTCCATTTATTCCCATTAGGCAGGGAAAATCAGTGTAGATAACGATTTGTGGAAATGACTGTAAAGAACAGTAGAGCTGAAGCAGAGGCTCTGGTTTTGGGGAGTGCCTGTGTATGCGGCACGGGGTGCTGTGCACTGCCTGTGCAGGCAGGCGGGCAGCACACAAGGCTTGGAAAAAACCCTCAGAAAGAGTAAACTCCGCTTAAAGCAGCCATTTGGGAGAGCTTAACTGAATATCTCCCTCAGGGAGACTCACATTTGCATGAAAAACAAACAAACCCTCCCTCTTTTTTATGAACCCTGGTTAAAGACCTAAACCACAATATTTATGAAAGCTGGAAGCAATTAGCACCTTTGTAAAATCTGTGTGCATCGATGGCAGTCACAGGTTCGGGCTAGAAGAGGCAAAAGAGTAAGGCACATCCCTTGCGCTGTTTAGCTTCCCCTGAGATCCCCTGTGGCCGTGGGAAATGACAGATTTATAGAATCGTTAAGGTTGAAAATACCAGCCATTAACCCAAACCATCATGTTCACCACTAATCATGTCCGCAAGGGCCACATCAACATACCTTTTGAACACTTTCACTGCTTCCCTGGGCAGCCTGGTCCAACGCCTGACCACCCTTTCAGTGAAGAAATTCTCCCTATTATCCACTCTAAACTTCTCTGGCGGAGCCTGAGACCATTTGCAAATCTCTTGCATTGAGCTTGAGATCTGGAAGCCAAGTGAGCGCACAGGCTGCTGGTGCTGGAGCACTCACTGCTTCTCCCCACTAACCCCTATCCCTACCTCAGATGGTGCTGTTTCAGTGACCCTGAGATGATTTGCCTTATACCTGCAGTATGCTGGCGACGGATCTGAAAACACTGGAGGGGTGTGGAAAGATCCCAGCTAGGACTGATGCTCCCTTTGAGACCAGCTGCAGATCAGCTCCTGATTTCAGGTGATGTAGAGGTGGGCAGGGTGTTACCTGGTGCCAGTCACTCAGAAATCACACTGCTGTCTGCTGGTCTTGATGTGTACAGGAGTCCAACATCTGCGACCATTTGTTCTTCTGGGTGTTACCTACCACATACCTGGCCCTTTGGCACTATGCTGTCAAAATGGGAAATACGTGTTTCCTCAGCTGTATCATTTTGGAAAAGCAGTTTTGCAATACAAGTCTCAATTTTGTACAGTATCAGGTGACAATGGAAGTGAAAAAGAAGAGGAAAAGTAAGAGGAAAATAATCTACTTTAAAATATCTTACAGTTCATAAAGATGAGAAATTTCAGAAGCAACTGAAAGAGGAAGCAGAGAAGCTGCTCAGGGCCAGTCTGGCTTAGGCTGTGCAAGAGGTAGTGCCAAGTAAATGGTACCTTCTCCTGAGGACTTGCTGCCATGTCCTTGGGCACATGCTGTGAGGGGCCAGACAGTTTGCATCTTGCAGCAGGGCAGATTAAACAACGGGATAACAGGAGTGTGTGAGTGGACAGACTTGAGCAACACATCCTTTGATTCAGGCATGAATAGAGTCTGGCTGCAGAGTGACACTGGAAAACACTACAACTTGGTAATAACACTCATTTACAGAGTGGAAACAGAAATCCTGGTGTGTCCTCAGCTCCATTTGTTTCCCCATTTCCTAAAATAGCACAGAAAACAATCCTTGTTTCTTGGTAACAGCGTTATATAGATTGCTGTCTCCCAAGCACAGTGGCTTAAACCGGTGCTCTTTTCACCCATTCACACACACTCAGCTAATATTTACACTGAGATCCTGGCTACATCAGGGCTGCCAGGAGCAAAGCAGGGGCCAGCCAGGGCTGCTGGCCTTGCTTAACTCCTCGACGTCAGGAAAGCATGGAAAGGGAAGGGAGGCACTTCAGGACACCCAACTGCCGCAGCTGCAGACAGTGCAAGGACCAAGGTGCCACTGCTGCAGCTCAGCATTTCTCTTACCAGTGCTCAGCCTCCTCCCTGCCCTGCACACAGAATATTTACACAACACAGGGCTCCCTGAAATGCCACCTGGGCAAGTAAATTTCCTTCCTTCACCAAACTGCCACCTCAAAGGCAGCTTCCAGCCAGCTGAGGGTCAGCCTCTCCTCCAGAGTGGGACTGCTTATCTGTGTCCTGCTCAGTGGTAGCTGCCCATTGGGGGCTGGCAGAGCCTTCCTGCCAGCAGAGATGGAGTTCCCCAATCCACCTGCACCACTGGGAAACTGGAGCTTGCAATGAGGTCACCGCTTAATCTATTTCTGGATAGTATGTTTGAAGGTGCTTTGGGAAGGCTTTTCAGTCCCTCAAAAAAGTCTGTTGAGCCATCATTTTCTCTCTCCTCTCCCTCCTTTGCAGGTGCTGGGTGCTGCTCTCCAGACCTGATTAGCATCTGCGGGGAAATGAGAGCTGCCACAGCATCCAGGTTCTGGAGTCAGAAATAGTCCTGTGTGCTGAGGTAGGAGTGCTTATTCCACCCTGTAACTGCATTTAGACATGCTGCAGCTGTGGCTGTGTGTGGGGTGCTGGTGGCTGCGTTTGAAGCAGCCCTGGCCTCCGCAGGCAATGCTGCTGCTTCCCAACTCTCTGCCTCCTGCGGTCCTTCTTTGGGAAGAAGACAGCCAGCCTTTAGTGCCTCCTGTGCCTCAAGGCTGATGCTCATGATTATCCACCTGGTGTGTTTCTTCCAGGCACCTGCTACTGCTCTGAGGCACTGGGAGAGCAAATGCTGCAGGGAGAGAGGGCAGGATACACTGTGAGACACACCAGGGCAGAGGCAGAGGGGAGTGGTTGAATCGCCTTTTGATAACACAAGGCAGGAGACAGGGTAATTTAAAACATACTACATGCCCTGTGTCCTCTGCCCCCTTCCACAGTCTTAGGCAGAGCCTGCTCACCATTGAGGATGCACTTGATCCTGACACTGGTTCTGATCTTTCCAGCCTCTTGCTTGGGTTTATTACACCAGGTGTGAAAATAAATAGCACTAAATTATCCTGACCCAGCAGGCCCTGAAAGGACCAGACTCGATGTCTGCAGCTACTCAGCAAAATCCATAAGGGAGCTGTTTATCTCCACTTTCTGGATAGACCAGCAGCGTCACATCCATGTCAGGTTCAGCACCAAAATCCTTTTCCAAATGCTGTTGAGAGGATTGTAGCATTATTTTGCTGTCCAATCAGCACTGGCTTCCAGCTTTTGAGGTGTCTATAATTAAAAATGACTGAGTCTTATTGCAGATAGGAGGACCATGGGTAATTTATCAAATACACCCTACTTTCCTCACCCAGAGCCTGGAAATAATTGAACCTGATCTATTCCGGCACACACAGGACTCCTACAAAACCTGGGCTGGATTGCTGCTACTATTCAGTACCCGATTGCCATCCCTGGGGTCACTGCAAGCCAAGGTGCATCTATTTACCTATTTTTAAGTTTCTTGTGGTAGGTTTTCAATTGGTCCTCATATTTCAGGGAAGCAGCTGGAGAAAGGAGCAGTCAATTTATAGCAATTATGCTCTAGCTGTGTGATTGCTTCTCTGAATGTCCAGTACTACCATTGCTAAGGAAATAACTCCCAGTTTCTACTAGGCTTTGAAGTGTCTTTATTCTGGAAGAGCTGATTTTACTGGTCTTCAACACATCACTAAAAACTTCCAGCTAGTGTTCTTTTTCCTGGTAATTATAAACCTTTGAATTTCCCTTTACACGAGCCACTTCCCCAGGTTTACAGAAGTGACTAGATGGGTTTCCTCTGGGGCCATGAAGCTCTCTTTTTATTAAACAGCCCAGTCATGATGAATGCCTCAGAGTCACTATTTTAAAATAAATGCATTATCACTACTGCAAAATCTATGTGAATTAATATGTAATATCAGTAAGTAGGACGTTTGAGCAGTATTTTAGGCACACAATAAATATTTAATGATTTCTGTTCCAAATTTAGTGTGAAAATGATTTAAATGCACAGCATGCTCCCTGCTTACATATCAACAATTTGAAACAAATACCAGCCGGCTGTTTGTGTGCTTCCCAGTGATCCTGCTCAGGGGTAGTGGAGCATCCTCACCAGTGGCATGGCTGTGGCTCACACTTTGAAATTCCTCTGCCATTAATTCAGCCAAGGACTGTCTCAGACTTAGGAAGCTGACTTGATGCTGCTAATAAGGACTTTGCTGTTGCCATCAGATAGGATAAAACAACATTCAGCCCCTTGGGTGCCTCTTTCACAAGCTTGGCCAGGGCTGGCCAAGGAGCAAAAGAATTCGCAGAGGTAAGAATTGGGGGATTTACTCAAACTGAAAATCCATACATCTAGAAAGAAGCTGTTTCTACTATGGTTATTTTGGAAATGATGGTCATCATCTTGACACTCTAAGACTTACCAGGAAAAGATCTCTTGGGTTCCATCCTGAGCTGGTCAGGATTTCATGGATTTGATTGACTTTTCTCAAAAAAAGTTGACTTTTATTTTTGATTGATTTTTCTCTCTTCACTCCAAAGGATCATGTTTTAATTACTCACACGGACAATGGCACTGTCAGGTTCCCTGTGAAATTCCTGAAGAGATCTCCTGTGAATGTTTTAGACTCCCATAAATTCAGAAAGGTTGAAAGTTGCTTTTAACCAATCCCTTGCCAAGTCTGGTGAAAAAGAAAAAAAAGGCTTCATCTAGACAAAACAAATAATAACAATAAAAAAGAAACTCACCTTCATGCCTTTTGCTTGGAATCCTCAGTATTCCAATTTCTCAGCTACATGCACATGGTAATGGACGAGTCAGAGGCACAGCACCAAAGCACTACAACATAACCCTGGAGAAGCCCACGGCTGTGGTTTCACCATGGGGGCTGCTGCATTCAGGAGACCTGAGGTGACTTTGGCAAGTCAGTGAAGGGCAGTGCTTGACTTTTTCCTCTTCATCTGCTATAGGCTGCTGGCTTGGATGAGGGACTGACACAGGTGTCTGACTGATGGCCCAGGCATAGTCCTGATGCCACCTCACCCTTCCCACCATGGGCTCTGCCTTTTCAGGGAAGGCAAACTGGGAAGCTCTGTCATAAAATACCCCTTTGCAACCACCTGCCCTGACTGGGGATATTCTCACTTAAAAGAGACACAGTTGACCCAGACTCATGGAGAAATACAGCCCAAATAGAGCCCTGCTAAATTTATAGACTGATAAAGCTCTTGAAGTTTGCACAGAGAAAATTATTTTCCTCAGTAGTGAGAGGTCTGGAGCTGTGCTCATGCTGCACATTTTACAAGCTGGTAAAGCAGCTGCTGGGTGAATTTGTCCTTTAAAAGCATTTAAATGCAGGGAAATATGCCTCTTTACACCATGGGAACCTCCTCTAATAGTTTGATTCCACTTTGATTCTCTAATTTACTGATGGGAAAGGTGCTGAGTTGCAAAGATTTCGGTCTTCTAAGTAATTTGACATCTCTGTACATGATATCACACAGCAGCAGCAACAGAACAGGAAGGTTTGATGTAGGTTTTAAAAGCATCAGTTTGGATTTTTTCCAAGCATTTGTGCAGCATTTGCATTTCCCATTACTCCCCAGGTATTTTTGTGGTGATCAGTATCTTTCAGGTTAGATGCAAAAGGTTCTCCTTCACTAAGAAACTTGATTCTGGAGTGATATAAAGTACTGTATATATAAATATATATACACACACACATATATATATACACACACACACATATATACACACACACACACACACAAATGAATATTTCTACATTTATATCGTGGTTAAGATAACAATAACAGTATAATTGCTATAGAACTGCCTTAGCACCTATTACTAAAAAGATTATGTTCTTTGTAATGGCCCTAGGACATTATTATTTTTAAATAAATTATAAAAATGGTCAGATCACTTAACAAGTATATTTCTTCTGTATCATGGTTTCTGTGATTCACAGGAACATCTTACTGCCTTGGTCTTGAATGGTGCTCTGAACTGAACACCATTTGCAGATATTACACAGATTAGAAAAGATCCTGTTTAACAGCAAATCAGGTATTCAGTGTCATAGAATGTAATTTCTCAGATTGAGGATTGCTGAGCTGCTTCCACCACCACCCTCAGCCAAGGCATGGCTCGTCCTACAGAAAAATTCTGTCTCAGCAGGTGGTTTGCAGCAGCTGGTCTGTGATACCAGCAAAGCCCTGGTATAGGATAGGGCTAATGCATCTCTCCCCATCTGGCATTCCTTCAAGGGCTACATGTGCTGTGGGTAAAAGGGCATCCCAGCTTGCAGCCACACATTTGCTGGATTTCCAGGACACCCACCAGCTCCCCATCAGCCTTGGTGGCAGCTCCTCTGCCTGGACCCTCTTTACCCTCTGTGTATCAATCAATCAACCACACACCTTTAGGACAAGTTCTAAACTTCAGCAGTTTTGCAGAGCCAGGCTTTATTTCTCTGACAGGATTGTGCTGATCAAGACAGACCCTATTTCTTCTAAACAGCAGGTTTTGAAGTGCAGAGCTGAATCTGTGTTTGAACACTCGTTGCTTTATTGGCCTCACTGGCATAATCTCTGGAAAGCTGATTTATTGCAGCCGTTTTACTGTGTGCAGAGCAGAGGGACCAAGGATGTGTGCTTCTCTGGCAGCTTTTTGGATAAATTAAAACAGCTCCTGCCTCTGCTCAGTGCCCAGCCAGCACACAGAGGGCCAGCCAGCATCTGTGAGTACTTGTGGAAGCGTGGCTGGCAAAAAACCAATGTGAAAACCATGAGCAACAGCTCACGTTGAGGAGGACCAGCCACGGGAGGGTTAGAACCACTGAGAAGGACAGAGTGATGTTTTACAATAAGTGTGTGGAAATGGAAATAACTGTGAAGCCAAACAACTCTAGTGGTGTTTGCAATGAGAATGAAAGAGACAATTTTCTCCCTGGACTAATCCAAATCTCCAAATACATCTTCAGATGGAAAACAGCCAAAATATTCCCCTCAGGGAGGCAAGCACTGGCAGAGGGGAGAAGCAAAGCAACATCTCTCAATAGATTTCAAGCAGCTGGAAAAAGGCTAATAGCAGTTAAACCCTGTAGGTTGGAGCACAGTGGGAGGTAAGGAACTCTACAGTGGGAATAACTATAACTACAACTACAAAATCTGCCTGCCTATTCCCCAGTCATTGCAGGAAACAGCACTTGTATCACCCAGGCAAGCTGTCCCTGAGCAGGCTTTTGTGCTGTGCTTTTTCCCTACAGGATCCCAGTGCTTTTCTGTGCAGTCCTGTGAGTGCATGAAAGTGTCTGCTGCCACAGACAGTAAGGACAAACCCCAGAGTCTGCTCCACCATTATGGAGAAGCTTGAACAGAAGCTGAGATCAAAGAACATGTTTTTTCATCAGAAGTGACGAGAATAGATTTTTGAAGCTGACTGCAGCCTCCAAACCTGAATCCCACCCAGTAATTCCTGACTGAACATGCCTGTACTTCAGCAGTGCCTTAGTTCAGGATCCCCAGTCCCTTTCCAAAGCTGAAGTGTGGGGAAGCTGGTGTATCTACACAGCTGGCTGAATATTGTTTTATTAAACATTTTGTGCTGTCTTTTTAGCCTTTTGTCTGGGTTTGGCTCCCATTTCATTGTGCCATTTTCTGCTTGGTGACAGCATCATACACTTCCCCTACATTGACTCATGCAGAGTCTGGTCAAGCTACTTCTTAAGAGGCAATAACTTATACCGAAGAACCAAAGATGCTAAACTCAGGGTTGTTCATCAAATGCTTGCCTGGCTTCCTTACACTGTTATATGGAAAGCTCTACAGTGCAAAGACACCTTTCTTTTATATAGTATTTCCTACCTATGAGATAGCATGTTTCTCTAAAAATATCCAAACCAATAAAGGTGTCATGTTTATTTCTAGCCCTCTTATGGTCCTTCATCTGTTACAAGTCTTACAGTTGTAGATGAGAGAGAAATAGAAAGCCCTCACAAGGCCACTTCCCTTAATGTTTGCTGCCCTTTTTTCCTCTGAAGTAGAAAGTGGATGACTAGGTAAATATTGCTGCAGTTGATCAAGCCCTCTGACAGCATATGTCACAGCATCCATAACTGGATTGCCTCTTCCTACCTGATTTCCTGTGGTAATTCAAGGTCCAGGAGCTGCTGCTTCTGGTCTCATCAACAGAGCATTGTCCTTGCACCAGGGAAGGCAAGGAGTAGCAGACTTCCTGGGAAACCCTTCCCAACATCACTGCCCTGTGGAGGGTGTTTTTTGAGGGAGTGTGTTTCATATATGTCTTCTTGCCTGTAAATCCCCCGCACGCAGCCAGCCATGCCTCATTGTGCCTTGCCTGGCCATGCCCTGCCAGCCAGCTCAGCTGCCCAGGACTGGACACAGGATAATGTTTGAAATGGCAACTTGGCACTTGACCAGTCCTGGAAACAGCTGAGAACACAAACCTTTCTGCGACCCACAGAAAGGAAAAAAAATCAATTGCTGTTGCCTGTGATTTACAGATACCACAGGGACTTGGGCAAGTCTCTGTCTTTGGACAGACACATTCACCCCATCTCTAAGGGTAAGCCAGGGACACAGTAATCAGGGAATGAGCCAGCCTCTGAAAATGCAAATACAATGTATACTCTTCAAAGATCTGGCACTAGTCTTCATTTTTTGCCTTTAAACATAAATCCAAGGCCTTTTCTACTTTTACAAAAAATTGTTGATTGCAGCCTGTTAGAGGTTTTATTAGTATTCTTGGTGCCGAAAAGCTTTGGGTAATTAACTTTGGAAAAAATGGTACTCAAAAGGGTATAAGATACAAGTTTAATAATGCTGCACAGATAATGAATCTTCCCTTAATGACACATGGCATTTGTCCAACATTTTCAAAATATTTTGAAACCTAATTTAATCTAACAAGGATGAATATGAGTAAACAACACATGAAATTTAGCAAGCAGTTGCCAGTCATACAAACACCCCTGTGCTCATAGATTTGTGTCTTGGTCATTTCACTGGCAGGTACTTGAGCTTTTTGATGGGTTGCATGGACTCCATGTCCCACTGCCTGTGCCATGATGTGGTAGAAGAAGGTAGAACTACTCAAGCACTCAGCTTTTCTTTTCCTTTAATTTCCACCTTATTCTATGACACTGATATTTGAAGTTATGCATTTGGATGTGTGCTATGTTGTTAATATACTGCACTGCAAACTTTAAAATCTAGAGGTTTTAAGATTTGCAGGCAAGTAGGGAAAGCAAGGCTGTTTTGGGGTTCTATATCACAGCAGAAGAAATCCCCAAGCTCTGCTGCTTCCAGGGCTCCAGTCCATGTGGCCATGATGGTAAAGCTCTAGTGGCACTGATCATGGCACAGGGGCTGTTTCAGGGCAGGGAAGTGATGGAGGAAGCAGGAGACTGAACTGCAGACAGGAGTCTGCAAAAGGAGGAGAGGAAGGGCTAAAGGGCCATGACCTTCCCATGAGCTTTGCTGCAAGCATCCTTCAAGCCATCTATCAGCAAAACTGAAGTTCCTTAAAAACAAGGACCATCTTTTGCAGAGATGGCAGCACAACAGGCATTTTCAGGTTATGGTACCTTTTATGATTGGTACCTTCAATGTCTCTGATAGTTCCTGCCTTAGCAGTCTTGATTTGCCTCTTTAGCTCTGAAAGAAGCCCATGCCACTAATGGAGATGGAGATGTTTATAATAACATCTTCAATGTCAGGAGAGATGTATTACACCCAAAAAGAACTGAATTTCACTTGCTTGTGTGTCATGCTTAGACACTTTGTCCTAACCTTTCTCCTACACAGAGCATGTCCTATACTGCATCTATATCTTGATGTGCCTAGGGAGAAATATCAATGGAAGAAACTTTGTCAAACCACAAGGTAAGATCCATTTGTGTTTGATTTCTCCAGTGAATCTTTGCATTTCTGGACTGCAGCCATGCTGACATTTATTTCTGCAAGAAATCTCCAATAAAACAGAGTATCTGATATTAATGTGATTGACCTGCTGGCCTTGCTGAAACTGCAGGGAAGTCAGTGTGCATTTAATCAATTTTGCTGTGTATGTAGAGGTCATCATTGTGAGTGGGCTCCTGGAGATGCTGTTCAGTTTCTTCTCCTCAGAGAAGAAAAATTTAGATCCTGATATCATCTTGAGAATGCAAATGTCCAACAAATGTCTTCCCATAAGATCCTGTTGGGAAGGACCTTGATACTGCAGTTGCACAGAGTGCCATGTGCTTTGGAAATGTGGCTTCTTCCCTGCCCTACAGTACCATGAGCATCCTGTCACCCGGCACTGGGTCACTGCAGAGAGCACATTCAACACTGTTGACTGAGAGCAAACTGTGGTCAGCTACATGAGAGGTTTTGGAGTAAATAGAGAAAAGCAGCATTTCTGAGAAGCTCAGTGGTTGGGGAATGCATGGACTGTTGTACAAGACGAGGAAGACGCTGGCAAAGCTTTGCCCTAATAGAACGAAAGGAGCAATGTTTGTATCCAAATGGAAAACAAACAGAAAAAGGGGAAAGTTGCAATTAATGTAATTTGGAAATTAGAAATTGGATAAATTAGATGAGGGAAAGAAAAGAATACAAGAGGCAGGCTGCAGCTACAGAGAAAAAAGCAGTAAGGAAAAGTATTTAAAATATATTAGGGATGAAGAGAAACCAAACAATGCCTTTGGACTATTACCAAATTGAAATTATAGAAATGACAATAATTATGCAGAAAGGCAAATGTTTTTAATGAACAAATATTCCTGTTCTGAACCTAGGGAGAAAAACAACCACAAATGATGCATTCCCACCAGATGATGATAATACAACAATTTGCATAATAGCAAAAGTTCAGGGGGTAGTAAGCAATAGTTACAACAGTTCAGCATCTTCAAATCAGCATTGCAAATAATTTGCACAGAAGTTTTTTGAAGAGAACTGACTGTTTTTTCTGGCTAATGCTGTTTTTTCAGAGTTCATGGAGTACTGGCAAAATTATAACAGGAGAAAAAAAGTTACTGTTTAAGGGGAAGTTGAATGGTTTGGATATTGATAGGCCTGCTGAGTTTTGATCCTGGAGAGCTAATGGATCTCAGATAAAGAGAAAAATGCTGAAATTAAAAAATAAGAAGGGATGATATCATTAATGCCCATCAACAGGAATAGATCTTCTAAAACTAACTGGATTTTTTTTTTATAATGAGATTAAAATTTTGCTTAATAAAGGAAATAGTGTTGATTTAAGCTTCTGTAAAATATTTGACTTGGAATTCCACAATGTAGCGTTCAAGAAGCCAGTCCAGTACAAAATCAACATAGCACACAAAGTGAATTAAATATGAGCTAAAGAATTACCTCTCTAAGACCAGCAGATGTGGGTATGTTTCAAGTGGAATCTTCACAGAAATCACTCCTTGGTCTCAAGGCAGGCAGTGTTCTACTGGTTACCTGAAAAAAACTACACAAAATCCCATTAGATCTGGCTGACCACTGACCCGTGCTGGGGCAGTGAGCAGTGGAAAGGTGTCCTGCTTAGCTGGACATGATGAAACTGTGCATATTTTCTTTCAGTTATAGGCAAGGTCAGTGCTGAAAGAGATTGTGGCAGTTGTGCTTGGCAAGAATGAGGACATGGTGGAGCTATGCCCAGGAGGTCAGCCTCTAAGAGAGAGACCTGGGCCTGAGGATGGGTAACTAGGTATGAAATGGCTAAAGGGCTAATACAGAGGGGGCTGAGACAATTATTTCTGAAACACTGTGCAGTGGGAGGCTGCTGGCCACAGCAGCACGCTCCTGAGTGCTGAGGTGGATTTGCTCACAGTGGAAATGTATTCATCAGGATTTGCACTGGAAAACAGGATCTTTTATTAGAGCAATGGCACAGCTGGAGACTACATCCACTACTATCAGGGTTCTATCTATTGAACCAAGACCTCTATTTTATTCCAAAATCAAGTCCAATGGTTTTCTTTTTTAGCAGTTACTTCAGTGCAACAAAACCAGTGTGTCTTTTCTTGGGGAGGGCTCAGTTTAGTGTATGCAGATTCTTCTGTCTTTCCCCTTCCCCTCTGCTTCATAGAGCAGTTTCATCTCTTTCATGATCAATTACTCAAGCACCTCAGCACACATTACTTAATAGTTGCCATATGCAATGAATTTTTAGTCATTTGACTTCCAAACAGTAATGATGAATATTTAGTTGTTTTTCTTTCTCATAGGTGACAATGGCTAAAGTGCTTTAGGACATATTTTCCTCCAAGAAACTCTCAGCAAGGAGCTGGACAGTGAGAGGATGAGATCCGTGCAGAGGTGACATGCTCGCTGTCCTGGAACATAGCATGGTTATCACCAAAAGCAGATCTGAGCAGGTACATCTGCCAGGGGGAGGGTGGAGCAGAAGAACAGGAGTTAGAGCCATTTTTAATCACTTGTGGGCTGACTGATTATATGGTATTAATAAGGAGGGAGTTGTGACGAAAAACATTGCAACGACCCAGCTGCCGATGCTCTTACCTTGCTGGGGTTGTGCTGTGCCCCCTGCACAGCAAGGCACTGGTGGGGATGGGGAGCCAGGACAGCGTCCCCATGGAATGCACCTCCACAGACCAGAGCCAGCTGGGACTGCCACTCCAAACAAACCCCCTGGCCACAAGGTATTTTGGTAGGTTCCTGTCATTCCATGAAGGGTTCCCCAGAGAGTCCTGTGATGCCACATCCTTCCCTGGTCACAGTCGAGGGGAGACTGCAGGGCACACAGGTTCAAAGTCATGCATTTAAGGAATTAGGGCTATGCCAAAGGCAACTAAGGATGCTGAGCAACCAAAGTGAAAATCTTTCCAGAGAGATGAAAAATTCTTACAATTTTTTAATTATTTTTTTCCTCCCAACTGAACATAACAGAGAGATTAGAATCTAAAAGTAGAGGACTTTTAAACAGCAGATTTACCAATGGCAGGGGGTTTGCAAACGTATGATGATTATTTTCACTGAAGATGAAAGCATTGCATTGTTCAGTCACATGGGAGCCCACAGTCCTGTGATGGAAACAGTTACTTTAGAAGGAGTAAAAGCTGAATATTCGACACTTTTTCTTGGAAGTAATGATCAGATATTTTATTTATATATTTTAAATATGCTGATTTATTTATTTTGTCATAAATATTACTCTAAAAAATTCTGAGAAAACAAATGTGAAACAAATGATTTAACGGAGATCTCCAAAATCTTTCTAGCACAGCTATTATTTCACATCCTATTTCCAAGCAAAGGTCTGTTTAAAGTTTCTATTTGTGATGGTATTCAGACGGCTTTATCTGAGCATGGGAAGCATTTCTTAGTTCCGTCTGTCAGCGTCTGCCAGTGAAATCAAAGGCTCTACCAGGGGGCCAAACCTGTTGTGCTGCTTTATTGCATATTAGTCATCCCTAAGTCTCCTCCAGCAGCTGAAGATCACAGTGTGACTTGTCCCCAGTGAAGGCAGTGCCGTGCTGCTCTTCCCACGCCTTGCCAAAGGGCTATTTCCTTTTGATTAGATATTAGCTGAAAGCAGCTTGTCTGCAGGATCCTCCCAAATGCCGCTCTTGCCATGCTCAGAGAGCAGGAGTTTGTGGGGAAGCACTCAGCTCTCCAGAGATGGGGAGAGCACAGGGCAGTGCTGCACCAGCCCAGCCCAGGGGCCTGATGTGCACAGCAGAGAGTTTTGGATGAAGTCCCAGCTCTCACAGAAGGGGTGGTCTGATCCATAAGTAATAAGGAATATACATCCTTCCAAGCCAGCCCAGCAGCCAGCCCAGTGCACTGACCAATCTCTTGAGGTGCTTACCTCAAACTGACTTCTGCTTTTAATGCTTCTCTTCTTTTGTGTGGAAAGCTTTCTAATGCTTGCACATGAACAAGAGTCACTTCAGCTTCCATAATCTGGAAGCCAAGTGAGGTGAGGAGTCTCAGCTCCTGGACTGAGAGGAGAGCAGGATCTGGGGTCTTCCTGCAGTGCCATGTCCCATGAGGAGGGCAGTGCTGCTGAGCAGGTGGTGAGGACAGCTTGAGCTGGACACATAACGTGTCCCTAGAATCTTTGAGCTCAGCTCCTCCACTGATCTGTCAATCCTTGGGTATTAATAAATATTCTCAAAATTGCTCGTTCTTTATTTTAACAATTTGGATGAAGATTTGTTCTTAGAGTGATGTGTTTTTTTTCCTCGCGGGCTGAAGATGTTATGTCTCTGCTCTGTTTGTTGCACGGCAAAGGAAAATATGAACGTGAAAAAAATAAACACATAAAATGGAATTTGAACCCACATTTTTGGAGTGATTCAAAGTAATTGTAGCACTTCAGATTTTCAAGAGTGCTCTTTGGGTTTCTGGGCTTGCAGAGTTTAGAGCAATTTAAAATTAATGGAGTACTTAAAGTTTTTAAGAGCACTTCAATTTGCAAGTGATCAGAGTTCAGGGATGCAGAGAAAAAGTAAATTAAAATAACTGGAAGTGTTTTTCAGAGTTTATCGTAACTCTGGCACAAATGGCACTGTGTTCACAGGCTGCCAGCACTTCCATTGCGTCCTGTGTGCCACAAAGCTTCATCTGTATGACAATCAGCTCTTCAACAAAATCAACTGTCTGATTGTGGCCTCTTAAGAGACAATCTATATTTTTAAACAGCAAAATAACCTGCATGCTCTTTTGGCACAATTTCTTTGTCAAAAGCTTCTTTTGGTGTATTTGAAAGAACTTAGGCCCAGGTGAAAAGTTAGGGAAAGGTTGAATTGAAAGCTGGCAGCACATGTCCTGCTGGTTGGAGATGCTGCACAACAGCCCTTGTGCTCACAACAGCTTTCCAGCTCTTCTGGCATCATTCCAACTTTAGGCTTTATTTCCAGTTCTCTGGTTTCCCCTGAATGTCCTGCTGCAGGAAGACAGCAGGAGTGGCATTCCTTCCTTTGCACAGGAGTGTCTATAGTCACATCTAAAGGCATGTAGATACACACAGCCTGAAAAAAGGGGGTTTGAACACAGTAGATTACCTTAAAGAAGTGAAATATGAGATCTTACAAAACCAAAACCAAATAAAACAACCCTTTGAGATTTCCTGGAAAAACACACTTGTGAAGATATCTTTTCATGCCAGGATGAAGGGAGATACACTGCTATGGGAGCACTCACACAAATTACATCTAATGTAGCTCCTCAATGGACTATCAGGGCATTTCCTTGTGTATCTGTTGAAACTTGTGACTAAGAAATTACTTCTCAGTTGTTCCATTCATCTGCAATAAATCTCATGACTGCAGAGGGAAAGATGCCATCCTGAAATTACAGCTTCCCCGTCAATGTGCTTGAACAGGTTACCCAGGGATTGTCATTTTTCATCTGAAAGCAGACATCAGAGTTCCTTTTTCAAAGCGTTATTTGAAGTAGTAAATGATGTGGAGAAAAGAGCTGACAGCAGAAAGGAAAATAACATTTGCACATCTTGCACAGCAATTTGAGAGAAGGCAGGTGCCAAAGAAGAGCTGAGCCACCAGAAGAGGGGAAGGTGAGGAGGTTCCAAACTGCAGTAGGGGAGTTACCTGGGCTTGAGCCCCGATGTGACTTCTCTCTAAAGGTTCGAAGCTTTTTCTGTTTGTTTTCTTTAAGCAGGCACCTAACAAATCCTGTCAAAAAGAGCTGATAACTTAATTAGTTTCAGAAATAACTCACACCAGAGAAAATGCCCACGAACCTCAGCACAATGAGTCCTGCCCACAACTGTGGTTTCTGAATATTGCAAGAAAAGAGGAGGAGGATGTGAGGAGGAGGATTTTCCTGCTAAGATAGCACTGTGGAGGCAGAAGGGATCAGCTGGAAGGAGCGAAGGGTTCAGCAAACCTACACAATCTTGGAAATGAGGAGGGGAAAAGGTGAAATAAAGAGAATTTAAATGAGAAATTTTCTAAAGTTTCTCATTTCTGAGCTATATATTCTGAAGAGAAAAAAAAAAGAAACAAAAAGCATAGTAGAGAATACAGAAGGAACCTCAAATGGTAACAGATATTACTACAGTCCTTCCACTCCCCTTGATCAATGCCATGGGCTACTGTCATCCTCTGTCAGGGAGATGGAGCCTTAATCATGGCAAAGCACTCACCTGAATTTGCCTGCACCATCCAATTCAGCAAGGCCCAGGTGGGAATTTCCTTCCCTATGAGGCATTCAAAGACCCACCAAAGACATCAAAAAAGCTGGATTAAAGCCAATGAACTCTCTATAAGTAGCAGGAATAATCTGACTGTATGTGAATTCCTGTGTAGAATTAGCAACTGGGTTGGAGCAGAGCCTCCCAGTGAGCAGTGCCAGGAGTCCTTCCATCAGACTCAGCATGGCCCCAGACCCTGGTGGGGCATATACCTGACAACTGCTGGTCTTCAGAAGCAAACTAAATCCACCCCTTGAGAGCTGAAAAGATGAGTATCTTGGATGCTTGGCAAAGGAGCCATGACAGAGGTGCAGCTCCTGCAGCCCAGCAGAGAGATGGAGAACACCAAATGAGCAGCCATAAGGGATGGTTTCCCCACACCTATGTGAATGCTGTCTCCTTACCCTGCTCCTTCACCCAGCCTTCTGTAAGCACAAGCATGGTCAAGAGAAGACCATTGGGACACCTGGAAAGGAAGGTTACCTGATCCAACAGCACAGCCCCACTCCCTGATAATTTGCTCTTGATTATCAAGCTATTTAAAGTTAATCACTCATTGCAAAACTCTGTGCAATATCAGGTAGCAGCAATGTGTGCCCTGCTAATTAGTAGTCTTCATTGATGGATGTTTTGTGTATGCTCTCAGGGAATATTGCTGTTCTCTGAAAGAGGATAATCAGACCTGTTTATTTCCTGTGGCATTGGGAAATAGCTTAAAATTCAGTAGAGCTGCTTTTAGACAGCTACAGGTAGCTGTGATGTGACTTATCTAACCTATGCCCTGAGTTTTGGAAACATTGAAGCCAAGACACTGCACCTAAAAATGTGAGGTACAAAAGGTATTGGTTAAGGACATAAGTCTACATACCTGATTTTAAAACATTTACAGCTAAGTGGGTTTTTTAGGAAAAAAAATATGCCTGAGATGTAAATGGGCAGTTTGTGAGATTTTGTAAATTGCCTGCAGACAGGAAAGCTGAGAGCAAGAAAAGATGATGCAAGTGCCTACTTTGTGCATGGGTTGTTATTACAATTAACCAGTACCTTCAGCTGTACAGAAATCAGTGGAAAGCCTCTATAGGATAGACAATGCAATTATGTCTGGAAAAGGCAATCACATCTCCTGCAGAATAATTTACGAGGACATTAACTCAATAGGCAAATCATAATTAATTAAGAAGCTTAATGTGTTGACTTTTTAATGTCTAATTATATCTCTGTTTATATCAGTTACAGGTAAGAGTCAAAGTAGAGGCAGAATGCTTATTAAAGAGTTTTCCTGGTTTGTTTTTAAAAAAAAAACCTCCAACATTTCCCAGAGGAATATGAGACACGAACTTGAATTACAAAAGAGGTAAAAGAAGTGATGAGATGGTGAAGCAAGAGCTCCATAAATCAAAATTTCATCATATAGTATAATAAAATATTTTTATCATTTAAATACCTGAATGTAACCTTCACTTCCCTATTGAAATAAAGTACTTAGCACTCTGCCTCTCCAAATACAAACATCAAACAATTTGATTTTGTGACTTTAAAGCAGTTCTTACATGATAGACTTGGCCTTTCTGTTCATCAGGAATGTGCAGGAAGCCATGTTGATCATCAAGAAATGCTGCCACCATCTTCCATCACAAACGGAAATATGGCAATGAACCTTCTTTTTTTCTAAAAAGGGTATTTTCCAGTCTCCAGTGAATGTAGCTCCTTGGGGTTTTCCTAGCCTTGCTTGGGTGGAGAAGCTCTACTGGAATGAGGGTGGCAGAGATGGATCCCAGAATTCATCAGGAAGAGTAAAAGTGCTGCAGTTGTCATTTTCCCTGCTCATTCCCTCCCACATGCTCCCACTGGGCAGGTGAGCAGTGCCCAACAAGACACCCATCCTCTCAGTGTCTGGACACACTCCACATCTTGTGTCCAGCAGTGGCCAGAAGACCATTCTCTGGAAGTCTGAAGGGTCAGGCCTGAGTGGGTGATGGACCACCCAGGAGGTTCACGGAGCGCTGGGAGCCGGGCTGAACCCAGCTGGGAGTACAGACCATCTTCTCCCACATCCTTGTGAAGCCAAACCTCTCTGTGCACAACTGGATGGGGGCAAAGCACTTGTTCCTCTACCCACATCATGTCTGTAGTGAACGCCCAGCAAGTGGCACCAAGCACAGTGTGTCCTGTGCCCCCACCCCTGCTGGGGCTCAGCACTGCAGCACTGGACCCTGCTCGCTAATTAACACCCAGTACAAACACATCCCTGCTGTGTCATTAGGCTGGTGCTGCACTGCTGTTGTGTGTGAACGTGGGGAGCCTGGCTGTGATCTGCTATATAGAAAAACACAAACTATGGTAGTAATTCACTTAACTCTTGCCATACAACGATCTTTCCTCAAGGTGCAATTTCCTGAGTGCAGTCTGGTCTGATTTCAGTTTTAATCCTTGGCACAGAGATTCATCAAGCCAGCTTGGCATTATAAAGCACTACAAAGTGTGCAATGCGAACCTTCCATCTTCAGGGTTGAAAAAAATAATACAATTTGTATGAACAGATGTTAAGGCTTTTATAAAGAGCAGGATTTTATATCTATTTAATGAAGAACAACTTTAAGAATAGAAAAAGTAATAAGGGGAGGGAGAAAAGAGATAAAATGTAAATAATTAAATAAAAAACTTTTTAAAGTGTGATGATTTGCACAAGAGCATATTCGAGTCACTTCCTAGCCTGCTTCATTTCTCCATCACAGGCTGGTATCACATCTTCAGTCCTAACTGTAGAGTGATCTGCCAGGCTGCCCATGGCAAGGGAAAAGGAATACAGACTCACTTGCCACATCCCAGCTGTTGGTGGTACTCCTGTAGGGTTTAGGTAATGAACTGGCTCTGATTCACAAACCCTGATAGATTTAGCTATGGCTGCTAGCTTGAAGCTGCCTCACCTGCTTCCTCCCTCCAGGTCTCCCCCTCCTAACTGCAGAACAGACAGAGCATCTTCAGGATCTGCAGCCCTGTCCACTGATTTATATCACCATGGGTTTAAATCTGTGCAGTTTGTCTGAATATTATTAATTCTCCACTTTTGCAAGGATGGAACTGCTCATTGTAAATCAGAGGTCTTCATCATAAATTGTCATCTAGGGGAATCACAGACTGAAGCTCATTTTAAGAGACTCAATGTGATGCCTGTTATTGGTCATGTTTTCTGTGTACTGAGCATTGGTAAAAATGACAGAGGTACAAATACTTCCCAGAAGACCATAATCCACAGAGAACCTTTACAAATTCAGATAAAGCCTTTGCCTGCTGGAGCCTGTCTTTCCTGCCTTTGCCTTTGCCTGTCTTTCCCCTGTCCCCTGTTTGGCATTGGAGGTGATTCACAGCTACACAAATAATGCTAAGCAAAAAATGGGAGAATGTGAATGGTTTTATCATCACTCCCACCAAGATATTTTTCAGAGAATGAGTAAGTCTTCATCTATTAAACTGTGTATGTTTTATTAGTTCTAGTAAGAATGTGTTAGACTGACAAAGATCTCAGACATATTTGTCTTTTTTTAATACCCAGGTTGCTATTGCAATGAGAGCTCCAGAGCCTGGCAGGCCAGAAACCATCAGGCTTCATCTGGTTAGGAAATTGAGTGATGGATGCAGGTTGCATTTCAATGAGGAATGCTGCAGCAGGTCTGGAGACCTCAGGAGAAGATTAGCCGTAGCTCAGACTCTTTTTAAACCTCATTTCAGCCACCAAAATACAGAAAGGTTTGCATTAATGATGGATCCCCATAAAATTGTTGTCATACTCTGATAGCGACAACGGAGAAACAGGAGAGAGTTATCAGTAATATCCTTTCAGATACTGAGGTTTATTATGAGTAGTTTGTTGTGAAAATTTCATCTTCAGATAAAGGGAGGTAAGTTCATGACCACTGAAGTCTGGGAGGGGAAATCAGCCCCACAGACATGAGGTGGCACAGACTGAGGATCTCTTGGAGGCAGAAAGGCCAAGCAGACTGGAGGGATGAGAAAATTCAGAATGTTCTGGCAAAGGCAGGTTTTCTCTGATGAAGGTGAAGGTATAATAATAATGTCAGGTACTACACATAAACGAAAGATTTGAATTAGTTGAAATGAAAGTCTGGAAAAAAATTTGTTCACTGTTTTAACAGTTTTTCCTCTATTAATGACTCCTAAACAGCTTCCTTTCCTCAATACTGAGGGCTCTCCTTCATGCATATGAATTCTCTGTGTTTGAAGAAAGCTGGTTAGAATAAACGGACTTAATTATCAAGCAGAACAAACTGGAACAAAGATGATTAATTAAATGAACCCAGAAACCTCGAGGAAAGACAGAAAGTGAAGGCGGCCAGATTTGTCAGGAGTGGTGCAAGTGTTTGAAAGTCCCTGATGGTAGTAGTGATACAAAGGAAGGAGAAGAGTGATGTTTACACTCAGCCAAGCCTGCAAGCAACAAAATTACTGAACTAGAAAGACAACCTGTCCTGCTTCACAGTGCCATTGCAGAAGGAAACTTTCAGCAACCTCTGCCAATATTTCCTGATGAGCAGACAGCTAATGAAGTCCTCCAGTTAAGGAAGATACTAATATCAGATGAAAGCTGGCTCACTGGGCATGTTATTCACCCTGTACCTCGAAGCTAAATCTTATAGCTGAAAGCACAGCCAGGCAGTGACTGTGTGATATCGATGGTTACTAAAGCCCATCAATATGCTGCAATATGGGTAAAATTGTGATTTGAAAAAGAGTTTTTGAGTTGTTAAACTCTAATGTAAAACTGATTGATGAATCATTCATAAACTAACAGCTGGTTCTTTATAATCTATAAATTCACCTTTATTACTAAATGTAATGATGTCTGCTGTTTGCCACAGCATCCACACAACCACTGTGTACAAAAATGCAGCCCCCTGCTTACTCTGCTTGGCCACCTCATGGTCATTCCCCTCTCTCTGCTTGGGTCGATCTCTCACAAAGAAAAAGGAGATTTCTGAGTTGCACTTTTTCAATCCTTCCATGCTGAGTAATGTGAAGTCTGGCGCTCCACCCTCAAGCCAGAAGCAGATATCTCGCTGTCGTGAGCAGTATTTTCCCCCATTGACTGAAGATGCATCACAGAATTTAGCGCATTTTCCAAAGGCAATTCCACTAATTATTCATGTAGAGTTAAAACCAAAGGCTTTTAAAAATGTTTACTGCCCCTTTCTAGCTGGCAAATTGGTTACTGGTTCAGCTCCATTGAAATCAGCAGCCAAGGACAGTCAAATTGCTTTTACAGCATGAAATGCAGAAAACAAAAAGTCCTTGTTAATTTAATTGGATCCTTTCAAGTGCTTCAGAGATTTTGTTAGCAGAGGTGCTAACATTATCATCTTGTGCTACTTAAAACCCAACACATTTCTCACTATGTTTTCAAACATAACACTTGATTTTATTTTTAAATATTGATGTGGCCTGTGAAAATTTCTAAGAAATCTTCTATAGAAAGGGCAATTCTGAGCAATTCTGGTTTTAACGTTGAGGGACCTTTCAAGTACTGTGTGTGTTTTTCTCTTTTGGGAGAAAGATAGGCAAACACTTTTCTTAATTAGCAAATGCTTATATAACTTGCCTAAATATAAAATTAGACTTTATTTTCAAGCTGCTGACCTACTACATTTCTTTGTGTCATGTGGAGCTCTGGCACAATAGTAGCTGTGAAAATACTGCTAAAATTGGAGCTGCAAAAATTGACTGCTTTATTTTTCACTTTCCTATGTACACAACAGAACCGGAGGGTCTGGCAATGCTGACAGTGCAGGGGAAAGCTGGAGTGGGATGTATCAGGCACAGAGCAGAAGGGGTTTGGCCTTCTCTAAAAAACCTGAAATCTGTCTCTGCTACAGCAAGGAGTTGTTTTGTACTGGACTGTCTGGGTGGAGGATAAAATCTCTTTAATTTTCAGCAGAGCTGAACATCTGCTGCTTTAACCCCAGTTCTCATTGCTTCTGAAAGCACTGAGAACATGTTGATACACAAGATACTATTTGGGAGTTTTTAGTCAGCCAAACTAACTCCTGTGCCTTTGGGAATATCTCACATCAGCTTTGCATCAACTGCTTGTACCTGCACAGGCCCTGGACCTTTGAGTGCTGAATGGTGCAGACATCCAGCCCAGAAAAACCAAAGCTGGGTCTCTGGACAACACTCCAGACCCTGAGTTGTGGTCCATCAAAAAAACAGTTGGGGGGGTTGCAGAAGGCTAAATTAATTGCAGTTTAAACTTTCCTGTAAATAATTCACTGCTGTGTGAAATATGTGACTAGTCAATTCAGTTTAATACCCCAGTCACAGAAATAAAATTAAATAAACCCAATTCATATATTGCAATCTCATTTGGAACATGTTGTTGTTTTAATTTGTCTTGTAACCTCAAGCACTGAATAAAAATAATATACCTATTCTGATTGCTTTAAGGAAGGAGAGGTGCTAGAACAAAATGTTTTCTACTCTGAAATTAACTGACAGATCTGTTTTTTCTTCTATGTATTGATGATGGAGAAGATACAAATATAGTACAAATGGCACACACGTGTCTGGGCATAAGCCATGGAAAACCAGCCTGGCCAGCATGTGCCTGAGTCTGCAAAGGGCCAAAAGCTGCAGTCTGGAGCAGGAGTGTGGATAAGGCTCTTTGGAAGGGACGGGGATGCTGCCAAAGCCCAGCCATGTGCTCATCCGCCCTGTCCTTATTTTGCTGTCAGAAAGGTGTTCAAGAAATCCCCTGTTGTGGAGACCTGTGTCACCCTCTCCAGTGCCACTCTCAGGGCATGCAGCCAGGGTTAGGGACATCCAGGTCCCTTGGTCTCATAATTACACTGGCTGGGCATTTGTTCTTCAAAATTTTCTTATTGCAGCTTTTGTAAAAGGTATAGAAAAATGTGAAACCTCCTGGAAAACTCACAGCTCAGGGAAATCCATAAACTCTGTAAAGAGGTTGTTCATACTGGGAATGAGACAGACCAGTATCTGAATGATGGAGGATTTTCTTGGTTTAGTCATAAAGCCAAGGAAAACAGAACATTTTGACTGTGCTATAAAGTTAAGGACTCACACCTCATGTTCTGACCTGAAGATTTTTTAAGCATTTTTTTCCCTAATGGTAGAAAAAGTAAAACTAAAAGCCCACCTGTGTGGTGGATGTAGGCCATCCAAATAATCCAGCAAAAAACACAAAACCAAGCTCTGGCTGTCTGGTAAGGAAGAGGGTAAAAGGAGGACAAATGGCAGAGCTCAGTCGCCCCATAAGGAAATCTAATTTGCTGGTTAATATGTTTTGCTTGACCTATCTTTCAATGAGTTTGAGTGACACTGTCAAGATGATTTATGGCAGTAAAGACTAGAAAATCAAAGGCAGGTTTTGCAATTTAAGACCAAGGAGTGATTTCATCCTTTCCTCTTGCAAGCAGGAATTTCCTTGATATCGATGGGTTGAAATGAGGACTGAGCATTTAAAAAAATATCTCACTGTCCCATTTTCCTGTAGGACAATTAAAAATACAGATATTTCTAAATTTTTATAAGATACAGATATATGAGGTAATAAGGAATAGTCTTTAGGGTGTTGCCTTGGTACTAGACATCAGGATATATCAAAAGATACAAGTCTTCCACAATAGGGAACTATTAAGGCAGAAAGTAGCTGTTATGAACTTACTATCTCCTTGATGAATTGGCTTCCTCTCTCTTTTTTCTTTCTTTTTTTTTTTTTTTAAATTTTTTTTCCTGTGGTTTCCCTATTGTTGATATTTTTTGTATTGTAAGAAAAGTTCCAAACCAGTCAAGGTAAGCCTTAGACAGGACTAACAAAAGTGGTGCTTAAATGAGATAGTGGCCTGATGGGCTCACAGCTTAGTATGCTGTGAGTTAGGTCATACCAACAGCCATTGCAAGAAATTCAGGATCCACAGTGGAGGATTCTAAGAGGATGTTTCTTTTTATAGGGAAAATCTGGCAAATTTCAAGCTCAGAACGTGATCCCGTAATTGAAACTAACTCTAGATACAGAAAAAACCCACATGCAAGTGAGTGACCTTGTAGCCTAAGACATAAACAAACATGTTAAACACTGTTTCCTAAACCTGGTGTCCAACACTCTTCCTGGGCACCCTGTAAGTTGTCTCCAGACGCAGAGTGCATCCAGAGTGAGGCACCCATGACTGCTCACCCCCATCGTAAGGTGATCGCTGGTCCCTGGTTCTGTCTCAGGCACAGAACCTGCTTGAGCTGGAAGTCACCATCAGCTGGGATGCTCAGAAATTGCTCTGAGCTGCGGCTGCAGACACAGAGGAATGCATAGATGAGCTGAGACTGATAACCATTCCTCTTGCTGAGTAAGTAAAAGTAAGAAGAATGTAGAAGTCCATTTAGCGGGGTCAGTTCCCAGCTGCGGTGGCCAAGCTGCTACGCGGCGCAGTGTCAGCAGCCAGACTTCATTTAGTTCAGCATCTTGGGCTCTGTGGCAGGTTTGGCTGAATCAGCACTAAGGGGAAGAGCCAAGAATCAATTATGGGGAGCTAATTGATCAGCAATCTGGGTGTGATGTACTCTAGTTCAGTTGTCCAGGAGCAGGTGGGAATAGCTGTCAAATGGCAGGTGTGGATGGACATCTCCATGCTGCATTTCAGCTGCTGAACTACCTAAATGCTGATGAAATCTCTCAAAGGAGCTTGATCCCAAGGATGATTTGAGGATGCCCTTTAGTCACTCTGGTGCTCAGCATCTATGCAAAGTGGGATACTTTGCCCTCTACACCTGGGGCAGAGGTTGCATCATCCCTTCTGGTGCGTCCCCATGGCCTTGTCCTGGCTGCCACAAGCTGATCTTAGGACAGGACTCTCTCAGCCCCACGCTGAGACTCTCAAAGGCACAGCAAAGAATGTACAGCATTTGAAAAACCTGCAGCTCACAGTAATATCTTTCTAGACCTTGCCTAGTCCTACCCCAGAAGCTAATATACTGAAGTTCATCATATACTAAATAAGCACAGCAATATCAGTAACCATTAGAATGATAATAAACACAGCAGTAACAATAAATATTAATCCAGAGAAGTGACAGAATTGCAAAGAAATCGGGTTACCTAATGAACAGCTAATGGCTTCTTGCAGTAACAAAATTAAAAATAAATTATGAACAATTAGAGCCCAATCTGTGCTGTCTCTAGAGCTGGGAACTTTTGGAATTGTGCTCCTTGGGGAGCGTGGGGCCACCAAGGCAACTGCCTGAGCTACCTCAGCTGCAGGTCTGTCCCAAATCCTGAATGCTGTAGCAGGATCTCCATGTTTATTAACAATTCTCGACTCAGCATCTGTTACCTGTGTCCATGTTCTGACATTCTGGCATACCAGATGCTTTCAGAAATTCATGGCAGTAAGCAGGTTCTGACCCATTCTTTTGTGTGTTTAACACAAAATTGTGCTAAACTAAATAAATATTTGGGAAGCAATCCCAACACACCTCTAAGTCCCAAACTCACTAAGCTGATGTGGACAAAGGCATGAGGGACCCAGGGAAATACATCAGAGCAATTCTTCAGGGCTGTAGGGTGAGTTGGGCCTTTTCCTGTTAAAGGAATGTGTGTTACAGCGAAAGCTGGGACTAGGCAGGTGAACAGGCAGGCTAGTATTGACCTCAGCTTTGCTTCATACCCAGAACAAAACACCCCTTGAAGTAATCAGATGTTAAGGCAATAAAAACAGCCTGATTCATATGCTTCCAGTGTGTAAATGTTTACATTGTAAATAAATAGCTGAAATATGCTGTTTATCCCAGACACAAACAATGCCTCAAAAAGTAAAATAAAATGTGGATTGTTGTGCATTTCAATAATTATATTTCTCATTTTTTCAGCATCAGTTTCCATTTCCGAATTTCAATCTGCTGAGAGTACTTAGGAATCTTCTTGCATTTATGTGTTCCTCAATATTGTTTTCCTGATGCAATATTTAAAGGGAAACAAAATCCTTCCCCCATAAAGGCTACTCAGGCATTGATATATTTGAGTGTACTTTGACAGGATTTTCGTTAGGGGCCCAGTTACAAATAAATGAACAGTTTTGAAACTACATAATGAACTCTTTGTTCTTTAAGGCCTTTACATTATTTAAAGTCTTTCACCCAGCTTAGGTCTGCAAGTTCTTTCAAAGCATTTTCCTTTGGATACAATGGTATCTGTAGATGGATGTAAAGGTTAAAATGCAAAATATTAATCTGCTGAGCAGCTGGAAATTGCATGGACAGAAGGTGCCAAACATAAAATAATTCTTCCTTTGAATTATCAGCCACTCTGCTTTTTCCACAGAAGTAATTATAAACATATTGTGATGGTGTCAAGACAACACATTAGCATGGCAGCACAAATAAACTGGCAACTGAACTTTGGATGTGGCTGCAGCTCCATCACAGCCCCAGCATACAGCAGCACTGGCATGGGGCCAGCTGAGCCTCTCTCTCCTCTATAAATTAAAGAGACGTGTAAACCTCTGGCACAGCCATGAGTTCTTCCCAGAGCACGTCAGTGCCATCAGTCCTTATGGCTGATGTGGAGAAGATTGTCTAACAGCAGCCCCCCAGAGAAAATGGGAATGAAGAATGCAAAAACCCCCATAAAATCCACATGGACATAAAGAGCCTCCTGCAGGGCTAAAGTTGCAGAAATGGTGATTAAGTAGATGTGTTAGCCAATGTCTCACTGTATAATTTGGACTCTTCACTCATTTTGGACAAATCTTGGGACAAAGGTTTTTGTTAACACTATTCTGATTTAAACACCAATAAGTAAAACCATTGAGACTTCACTGACTCATGAATTGTCTCAGGTTTAAAGTTGAATGGAAGTGTCTTCTCCCTTCATTCACACAGTTTTGTTTATAAGGCCAGAATTAAAGTTGATATTTAATCCCAATCATTCCTTAGCTGCCTAATCACATGGCTGGTTTTGTCACATGGGCTCTGCGGTCACTGGTGGGTACACAGTAAACCTGCAGATAATGGTAAGGTGGTAACTGAGTGCAAGATTATTCTCCTGCTAAAAAGGGATGCACAAAAGGTTATCTTTGCATAGGAAGTAAAAAAAAAGCAAGCGAGAAAAGATTAATTGCTGTATTTCCATCCCAAGCCTGGAGCAGTGATTGGCCAAACTGCAGGGAAGTCTAATTAATACTCCACTTTTCCCTGAACTCCCCAGTGACATGATGAAACACATTTCTCTAGCTTTCTGAGGAGTAAAAAGAGAGCCCTTGAGAGCTGATGGCACAGAGTGAAGAGAACACCACTGAATTACTGCCAGGGAGTGTCAGATAATGTTTAACAATCATGTCTGGCTGATTTTCTGGTTCCTGGAGTTCTTGGACTGAGTCCTAGACATGGTGCAGTGGCTGGAGACCCCCTTGCCATGGCAGTGCTGACAGGCATCCTACCATGCCCCTATGTTAACTCTCCCAGTTTTGGTCCCAGTGGCACTGCCAGCACCAGCCTGCTGCTGCCAGGGACAGATTGGCTGGGTCCTCATGGGTGTTCACACAGCCCCCCTCAGCACTCTGAAAATGGAAAGTAAATTATCTCCAATAAAGCCTGTGTGTAGGGAAGGCTGATGTGCTGTACTGTGTGGAGCCTGGCTGACCTGGCCACACGTCGGAGCCTCACATGGATCACCCACCACCACATCCCACTGAAAGACCCAGGCAGGTCAGAGCATCTCTTGCCTGTAGCTAAATAAAAGGACTAAGCTTCATGTAAAGAGTCATGCTCTTTGAGCAGCACCTTCCATCCTGGCTGAGGGAGCCAAGTGCATGAGTCAGGGCTGTGGGGAGGGAGTGGAACTCATCCTACTTTACTTTTTATCATTCTCATCCTGAAATTAATGGCAAAGCTCTGAAGAAGTTTGCATACCTGTGGGCCAGGTCAGCCATGACATGTCACAATGTGTGCCAGGACTACAGAATTTAAGATGATTCCAGCCAATTTACTTGAGAATTTTTCCAGGAACATAAATGTTACTGATAGGCACATTTCATACACTGGTTATTTTTCTGTTCTCTTGGAGTAGCCAAACACCAAGTCAGAGCTGAAATGCTTGAAGGAGGATAATATCTTCTGTCCAAAGCATTTTTTAAAATCACAAGCCTGTAGGGTTGCCCTGGTATCCCATACCCTGGTGGAAATGAAATTCTCATCTGTTTTTGTCATGTGCTCTGTGTCCCCTGGTCCTGGCAGCAAAGTGAAGCAGAAGAAATTCATAATGGACTGAAAGATGGATGTCAGACCACAGGCACAATCTGTGCATCGCCTTTGTGCCTGGTGGCTTCAGAGCTTTTCTCTCTGCCTGTCAGCTGTGGTCTCCTTGCCTTGATTTTTAGGAAACGGATGGAGCAATAAGACTGGGAATTAAATTTTGCAGGGGAATAAATCGGAGGCCACAATTACAGATCTCCTGTTTACTGGCAGCTTGAGAGACTCAAGGAATTTTTTCTGTTCAAAACCTGAACAGAATTGAAATTGTTTCTGTGCATGCAAATTTGCAGTGACACCACTGATTAAGATACCAGGAAATAAGAAGCTGAAAGAATATATTTACTGATAATCCAATTACATGAAAGAAATAATTACCAGTCATTCTTATCCACACTGTGTATGTCACCAGTGAACAGATCTGAATATGACTCAAATTGTAGTACCATGTATGCTCATTTAAACCAGGAATTTTTGTTGTGCATGCAGAGATTCCCCTACAACATAATAAAGATGGACCTTCTTTGGGTTTTACTTACTTTTTAAGGAGATCTGCCCTAAGGGTATGATCTAACTGTTATACTCACAGATTAACAGGATCAGAAGTCATTATTTAAGATGAGAAACAACCTACAGTAGATGCAGAGCTGGAGCCTGTGACGACATGATTTCCTTAAATGTAATATATAACTTTAGCTATGCCAAATACTTACTGAACAGAAACACTACTTGTTTGCATTGTAAAGTGGCATGAAGAGCTAATCATGGGAAGGTATTTTGAGGCTGGATTTATTTTTCTTCTAATGTTCTCTTTAACAAAATATTTCTGACATCCATCAGAGTTGACACAGAAATTTGCTTATAGTCTGATTGAAAGTCTATTCACTGTATCTTTCCACTGATTTCAAATATTTGGGCCTGACTTATTGCTCCTGTAGCAATGTATTCTGACATTTCTTTTGCTCTTGCATTAACTTCAGGGATTATTTCTTCCTGAATTATTCACTGTACTATATATCTAATGCCTGAATTGCCAAGTGCCTTGGGACTGCTGGTATTCTCTCACTATTAATTCTAGTTTGCTTCTTACACAGTAATGGTTTGCTCAACTCAGTGGCATAATTAGAGCTCTTTCTTGTATGAGAAAACAGGGATCAAGCCCTGCAAATATTTTGATAGGGATTTGGACTGAAATCTTTTTGGATCGATGACTGAGCAATTTGTAACTGATCAAGTCCTGGTGACTGGCACTGGGTTTTGGGGTGGGGTGCAGTGATGTTTCAGCCTCACAAGTGCTGTAGTTTCCAGCTTACTCCCTAATTACTTACATTTATTGGAAAAGCAACATAAAACAGCAACAAGAATCCTTTTCATTAAGCAGCTCAGATCCCTGCACTGGGATTGCACTGAGTCCTACTATCAGGATGAAGCTGGGAAAGCTTTTTTTTAAGAAGTAGGCAAAAGCATTTCCGAGTGTCGTAAGCCCAACTTCTGCTTTCATGTGACACATCTGGGTTGCGGTGAGCGCCCCGAGGCAGACGGTGGCGGGGGTTGTGTAACATTGCAATCCAACAGCCCGGCGCCTGGCACAAAGGAGCAGCGGAAGGAAAATATATACAAAGAAATCACTTAGCAATTAAAAAATAATGATGCAGGGGATGAAAAGGATGGAAGGATGTTTTTCATCCTGCAGTGGGTAGAGGAAATGTTGCTCGTCACTGCTTTTTTCAGCTAAAATGTTATTTTTGGCAGAGCTGAGGCAGTCAAGCAGGGGATGATGTGGGGAATTTCTGGGCTTGAGCCTCCCAGCCCCACGGGACGAGACACAGGGTGCTGCTGGCAAGCTGGCAGGGCTTGCTCAGAGTCACAGCATCCAGCCTGATGCCCACGGGCACTTGTGGGTGGCGTGGAGGAAGCAGAAAGCAAAGGCTTAAATCTTCCACCTGAGGTTTTAGGGATTCAGACCAGCAGTACAGGGAGGGAAATGACTGTTGTTTGCCTCCACCTCACCCCTGGCAGGCTCAGGAGCAGTGTTGCATTGTGGCACACTCATGCTCTTGAAAAACATTCTGCTCTTTTCAGATGACATGAGCATTTACATTCACTGTGTTATCTGAGCCTTTGCTCTCAGCCCAGGGTACCTCAGCACATCCCTATATGAAACCATTACAGGAAAACCAGTTTTTCACATGTTTAAATTCATACAAAACAAAGTCACCAACCAACAGCTGTAATATGAACTGAGCATTTGAACAGGTGTACCTGCCTTTGCAGCTGGTGTCCACCTTTCCCCAGTACTCTGCTCTGTACCCAGCACAGGTGCTGCTGGAGGGGTGGAGGAAGCCAAGGAGCAAACAAAGCAATCCCTTCCCCCTAGGGACAAGACAATGAACAGCAATATGCATTTGTTCAGTGATCCATGAGGTCACAAAATTTTGGATTATGCCTGTAGCGAATTGGAAACTACGGCTTTCCTCTGTTGAGAGTAAGCCACAGCCACAAGGATCATTATTCTCTGCTCAGAAATGTCATCCCTTAATAACACATTCACTTTCTGTGCTCAGGTTCCTTTAATGCTTTTGTCTTAATGAAGAAAGAATGTTAGTTACTTTCCATTTTATAGAGCCTCCTCTGGTAGCGTTATTAAAATGCGAAGGAGACATGAAGAATGGCACAGTGGACAAATGCTAAATAAAAATGGAAATGCCAGCTAGCTTGGAAACACTCACAACTTCTGAGAAAGGTAAAATTAAACAGAAAAATTAATTCTGGATGTTCTTATGATTTGCAAAAAGTAGAAAATACACAGTCATTTATGCAGTTTAGTTTTCCCCTCATCTCGTGACTTCCTTAACATGAACATCAAATCTTTCACTATGCAGTTTGTTTATAAACTCATGAGAAAGGAACAACATTTCAGACACCAAAGGCTGAGAAATGAAACTGCAGATGTGGATTAGCAGTTCTCTATAAGATCCCTTACAGCCTTCCTGCCTAGCTTGTAGCTCCGCTGCTATTTTTAACCAATTCTTGAAGAACTGCCACCAAACATCCTCTCCTGTGACCATTAGGGATATCAATAAAAGCACTATCATTAGATAACCTTGTTGAAGGGCAGGTGATGAATGACGTCACCAGAGCATGGCACACGATGACTGACTGCAAAGCAAACTCTACAGCTCTTCTGGAGGCTGGGAGGCTCTGCCTCATCTCTGCTGCAGTGGATGTGATTCTGTCAGAATTTAGAGGCTCTTCACCAAAACAGGGCAGTTTTCCCTCTGCCTCCCCTTTTCCCCCCACCAAAGGGGCTCTTCTCATCATTCACTGTGCATTCTTCCCAAGGTATCAGCAATAAATATTCAGCACTCCAAAAGAACAGCCATATATGTGTAGGATCACTCAGGGAACGTGAAAATATTTACACGTCTGAGCTAGAAAAGCAGTTTCAATGCTATAGGACATCTTCTGTATAAAATTACTGTACTACCACATTACAGAGAGAGAAACTGCCTCTGAGCCTTCTCTGCCACTGAAAAATACTATAGATATTCTGTAAGCACACAGAATGTCAATGGTAAGCTCTTTCTCTTTATTTTCATAGATTTTACAAAGTAAACAAAGTATTTGAAATTTCAAATGCTATGGTGATGGTTTTGGGGGCCTTCTCCCCAAAAACATGATTTATGCTTTGGATGATCGTGAGGCTGTTTTAGGTAAACAGAAAGGGGAAGATTTGGAGATGTGCTCTGGCTGTCTGGAGCCAGGACATGGGTTTGGATTTGCCACAGGACAGTTAAAAACTAAAATCACAAGCGAAAAAGAAAAGCAAAAACCAACATGGTAGGCCCTTAAGGTAGCTGGATGTGGAGATGACCTCCCCAGATACATTTCTCCCATTGCTCATCAGCTGCAGTGAATTTCCCGCAGAGCTCCAAGGCTGTAAGTGCCATATTTTGATGACTTATTTTAATGCAAATTGACCATCCAAATGCTTTTTGCAGTGTAAAAATTACAGCCAGTATTAAAGTGTCTTTTAATGATGGCTGCTCTGGTTTACAACCTTGAGACAGCCAGGAGCCTGGGCTTTGGAGAATATACCCAGGATCCACAGAACATTTTCTAGTGTGCCAGTGGAGATACAAGACTGACAGACAATTTCAGTATAAGACTCTTTACTCTATGAATCCTACTAAATTTGTGAGACTGTGGGATCTGAAAGCACATGGGCATACCACTTGTTAGGAGAAATTCCTTAAAATCAAAATTTTTAAGCTTCTTTTGAACACGCCAATACCAAGTTACAAAAGAAAATTACATAAGAATAGGGGGGAAATATGCTTTTTAAAACTCTCTTTTAATGGAAGTTCAGAAAAAAATTAATACAACCAGGAATGTGGACTTCTCCAAAGGTTGATTTGGCTCAGGTATCAGCTACATGTGCTGTGATGGGCATCTACTCTGGTCCTTTGGACTGAAATCTGGAATTTGCACCCCTTCATACTCCCAAAATCCAAGCAGGAGGCACTCGACTAATTCTGCTGAGCAGAGGAGGTTTAGAATGCTCAGCTTTTTGTCTTACCACGGTGTTTGTGGAAGACCAAGGAAAAGGATTATATGGGAATCCTGCCTGGCTGAGCATGACCAATGCAGATGGGATCCCTGAGGGCAGTGTGTCTCCTTTCCTTGAGCATTAACATTGTGGGTTATAGTCCTTTCTCTTCCCCCCCGCCTTTGATCATTCCTGTAAGCATTAGCCAGTGCTGACAGCAGGAATTTGTGCGAGCACAGCTCAGCCTACCTTTCTTTCTAATGCTTTCTTCAGACTTTCTTTTGGCTCTCCTTAGCCTGAGCTAATTCTGATCCCCTCCTCCTACTACTGGGAAACGACATCACTATATATTGCTTATGTCCTTTCATATTTTAATGAAGGGCATGAAAGATAATGGCTAAATTTGTGTAGCAGCAGAAGAAAGGACTTGGTAGATGACGCTATTGTCTGCAGACACTGGGTCTCTATAAATACAGAAAGTCTGCAATTATCATTAGAAGGTTTGTTAAAATTGAAAAGTAAAGGAATGCCAGTTATCCATTAATGAAATCTCTCTCTTCCCCTGTTACCCCCAGAGGAAGCTGGCAAGCTGTTCCCTATTCTGGGTATTGTTCCCCTACCTCCATCCTTTTTCCTCCCTTCCTCTCATTTCCATTCCCGTCAAAGCCTGCAATGCCTTCAGCATGATAAACACACCGCTCATGTTCCTCCTCTCCTATCTCACAGAAAAAGATGAGGCTCATTAAATGCAAGCATTTTTATTTAACCCAGATGCATTGTTTCTGTACCATTTTATTTCCTGAACAACCTCCAGTGACCGTGGGCTCAGAGTTAAATGTCTGCGAGCTCATGTACATCACTCCCTGCCTGGAGCTCATGTTCCCTCTGCTCAGAACAGGAGCATCTCCGTGGGGACCAGCAGTGGCAATAGTCACCTTGTCTTCAGAGCTGAGATGTGAGCATAGCATCAGGATCCAGATTTGCATCAGGTGTTTCTTCAGGAGCCTGCAAGTGCTCAAAGAGCACTAGGATGTGTGTATGTGTATGTGTATGTGTATGTGTATGTGTATGTATATTTACACAAACACATATATTTATCTATTTATAATTTTATATAAGCATACATTGCATAATATAAACATGATTTTGACTAAATGTCATAATTATTGTTGAAACTAGGCAAATTGGTTTGGTTTTTGATTTAGATTATTTGAAGTACTCCATTTTGTTACCAACCATTTATTCCTATTTTTATTTGTATAACCAGGTTCACAGCTGAAGCTTGAAAGGTGAAGTACAGGATTTTGTACTACATGATAAACATCAGCGACAAATATTTGGCCAGTTTCAGAGACTTTTTCCTCTATTTTGAGCTAAGGAATCCAGCAAAACTGGTCCTTTCCCATGAACAGCTGAATTTGTAAAGACTTATTTCCAGGGAATTTATGTATATTTATTCCAGGGAGTATATATATAATTATCTATATGCGTAATCAAAATACATAATTCTTACTCAGCTCTAACTTTAATCTAAAATGTGAAAAATCAGATACAAAACCTCAAATAAGGTTCCTCCTGCACTTGCCAGCAGGACATCTATAAAGGTAATGCTTTTCTTATAGTGTTTCTCAAGCCCCATCCTAAGCCAGGAATGAAGAAATGAGGAAACACACGCAGCTGTCTGAACATCATCTGTGCCTACAGAAATGCCTGTTTCTTTAGTGGTACAAGGAGTGACTCATCCTTGCCCTGCAGAGACACATGGACAGACTGGGAACCCAGTGCTGGGAGAGAAGTCATTCTGTAGCTGTAAGCGCTTCTTCATCCATGGGATGAGTTCAGTATCCCCTTGGGGAGATGTTTCCCTAAATCTCAGACATTATTCAATATTGTGGTTTATCCAGTTTTGGTTAAATGCCTGTTCTGTGTTGGGGAACTTGACTGAAGCATGACAAGACTTCCAAAACTGTGCAGTTTAAAATACAATTTTGGTGAGTCAGTGTTAGACCTCTTTCACAGAGGTTACAATAATGTCTTTTTATCTCACATTTTCTTTGAGCTAAGAGCACACTGGCAGTTACTGCACCTCAGGAGCTGAGGGGCAAGGGGTGAAGTGTCAGGGGGAATAACACAACCTAACCTGCACACAGACTCACCCTTTAATTCATATTGTATGTGTATTTTAAGCACCTTCACGTTAAAGACCTGGACTCATGCATTGTGGATGACATGGAAATGCCCCAGAACTGTTTGACATTTAGTCTGGAGTCACAGACCACCAATAATCACATAGCCACATGCTGAGATACCTACAGGGATGAATATGTAGTATTTACATGCACAAGTCTTTGAAGAAGTGATCAGTCCAGGTGGGGAAAATCTGCTCTGCTTAATGCTATTTTCATCCCTTATTATAATTTAATATTCAGATGCCTAGGCATCAGTTTAGGATCTAAAATTTAGGTATAAGTTTTCAAAAATATCCCTCTAAATCTTTGCATGGAAATGTCACTGTGCTGCTCATTGTATTGCCAGGTCTGAGGATGCCACAGCTGCTTGGAGAGGCAAAAGCTCCCCTTGTGGTCTTTCAGACCCAGAGCACTCACACTATTGGGTTGAATTTCAGATCATCAGGGTTATCCAGAAAATACAACATATTCACAAGCTGCCATGTCTCAAGAGTAAGGAAGAAAAGATAAAATTCAGAGAAATATCAGTAATGCAATAAATTGTATCTACATATACATAGATTTTTATCCTAACATACATTGCTAGTGTGTATAATAAAGTTGTTGGATTTCTTTTCTTTTCAATATACCCTATGCTTGAGATAATGTGATTATACTAGAATTACATATAATTCCAGGTCTGAAGAACATTTAGCATTGCAGAGATGAATCTCATTTGGGTATTGTTATGCATTTCATTTCTTCTGAAGCTTTGCTGCCTGAGGCCAGAAACATTTAAATAGGTCGGGGATAACTGCCCTTATCATAATGCCTTTAGATGCTCCTTTGTATGACAGCACTTGTTTCTGATCTTGATGTGCCCTTCAATAATAATTTGAATTATCCCACAGATTTGCTCTGTGATTCCCCCTCAGTAAAGTACTGAGTGCAAGGGGAGGAGAGATCTAGAAACAGCAGAATCATAGAATGTAGGAGGGACCCACAAGGAGCACAAAGTCCAGCTACCAGCTCTGCACAGAACAATCCTCAAAATATGGCTTGTCAATACTTACCATTCCCAAGATCAAGTTCTCTGTCCCTATTTTTTCATAATCAGAAGGAAAGCAAGCAACTGGTTTGGCAGTGTCCTTTCTGACAGACTTGAGGTGCAATGTTCCAGAGGACTTGCTTGAAACTGGAAGTTTTGGCAAATTGCTCTAAGCAACTCATCAGCCTGGCCATGACACTGCCTCCCCCAGAACAGAAAAGGGGCAAGTGGAAATCCTGCTCACCTTCGCCGTATTGCTCAGAGTGGGTTTGGACAATACTTGTATCACTTTATTTGAGTATGGAAACAGTGGCAATGTGAGTGTCTGGTGCTCATCCAGCGTCTGTTCAAGTCAACAGAAAGACCTTCCCCAACAGCAGTGGGAGCTGGCACTGCCAGAAATGGCTCTAGGGAGCTTCCAACAACACTTATATCAGAGTTAGTTTTAGGAGAAATCTGTAGTTACTTAAACAGAGGCTCATTTCTCTAGGCATTACAAACTTATCTTACTACTTTCCAAGACCAGGAACTTTTGGAGTCGTGTTATCCACCAGAGGTAGAAGAAACTCAAAATCAGTCAGAGTTAGGTTGGAAATGGAGAGAATTGCTTTGCCAAACCAACTGGATGTTCTGGACCTCAAGCCAAGCTGCAGGAGGAGCTCTGCAGGGGGAAAGGGCCTGGGCTTGCACTGGCCTAATCCTTGGATGTGGAATGGATGGGACCTGTGAGGTCCAAGTGCTGCCTGTAAATATATATATTGCACCAATGCACAGAATATCCACTTCCAGACAAAAATGGGAGGGTTGAATTTATGGCAAAATGGGAGGAAAAGGCATTGGAGAAATTGATGGGGGAATTAAATGCTTGTTGGAAAAAAACTGAACCTGAACATCAGAGAAATTGAATCGAACCAAAACCAAACATTGGAGAAATCAGATCAAGCCCCATCTCTGCCTGTCCTCTCCCCAGTTTCATGGGTCTTCAGGCATGGATGGTTTTAAGAGCAGTACAAGTCCAGACTGACGACATGAGCAGCAGTATTTCAGCCAGCAGCACACAGGTCCTGTTAAAGCTGATTTGGCCTGTGCCGTCTCTTCATTTGTGACATGCTGCCTAACAAAAGATAACACTAAAAGCAAGATAAAGAAAAATTTGGATATGCTAAAAATTAACAAAATATGCTTACCTCCTATTTATCCTTGATGTTTAAACATCAAGCCTTTGGAATTTACCTAATTGGAGGCAGGGAGTCTGTTGCCCAGATTTTTGCAAGCGTGAAAAGGTTTTTGACCAGAGACACAACAGGCACTGTCTGACAGCGCAAGGCCCCTGCCAGGAACAGGCAGGCATGTCAAATCTGTATTGTTTGTCTCATTTAGCATCTGTGGACACATTAATTTTTAACTTTTTTTAAATTGAGTTGCAAGACCATGGTCATTTAGCAGTAAACAACCCCAAAGTGACTGGCCACTGTGTGAGATGTGCAGTACACTGTACTTGGTCAAGAGCTCCTATGACCCTGCCAGGGGAGAGCTGGTGCACAGTTGACCTCTCCTGCAGGAACTTGGGGAATGACTCAGCTGACACAATATTCCCAGGGACAAAATGCCCACTGCAGTTTCATCAGGAAAAGGCATAAACACTGTTAGGCAAGATGGTTGATGGCCACAATGGGCTGTTTGGCCAGTGTGTGGGGCAGTGATGGATGGGACTGTAGGAGATTAAATCCCAGCAGTTTGGAGGGAGGCTGTTTGCAAATCCTGGGCTCGTGGGACCTCTGAGTTCCCTCCAACACTGCCTCCAGCCACTGCTGCTGCCATCACCCTGCTGCTCGTGAAGCTTTACAGACCATGTTTTAAGTGCTTCATTAAAAGAACTTTTATACCCCAGTAGTGAATTTTCCCATGTAATGGTAGAGAACACCACCTCCATCCTTCCTCGTTTCCTAAGTTGTATACAAAGCCTGAACTCTTTTCTACCCCTCCTTGGGAATATTGCTTTTCCTAAACTTTTCATTTCATTACCTGAGTTGGCAAAATCCAGGTGTGTGCTTTTCTTCTAAATGATTTTTTCAGCTCTGGTAGTTTATCGCAAATTTAAACAAGCAATTCTGGAAACAATTTTGTTTAATAGTGCTCCTGATACCCTTGCTTGATGGGGGAAACAAAGTCATTATGCACAGCAAGTGTTCATTTCTGCAGCCAGTTTTGAAGGAGCTTGGAATGCAAGGTGCAAATACTACCTTTACAAATAAAACTGAGCATTTACAGAACCTTAGTAAATACATGTGGAATTGTCCAAAAATGGTCTGTAGTGGTCCCTCTCCCACGGGCAACTCCTTTTTGTCTGAAGACCCCAGGTGTGCTCTGTCAGCTTGTGAACAGTGGGGCTCGGGCCAGCTGCATACAGGATTCTCAGTTACCCACTCCTCTAGCTTTGAGGAACCAAAAATGAAAAATAATTTGTTTGCCCTCTTCCATTTCTTTACTATCATAGCATCATGCATTGGACATTTCACTTCCAAAGTTAGATTGAAATAGTACTTTTCATGAAAGATAAAGAATTTTTTTACTATCCAATTATTATCCTCCTAAAATCTTGGGCTTCTCTGAATCACAGATGACAAGTTCAAGTCCTGCGATGTACATTTCAGTGGTTTGACTTCCCCGCAAAGGTTTACCTTGTTTATAGGCTCCTACCAGCCTGCTGGTCTGAGGCTTAATATAGAGCTGTCAATACCTCTTTTCTTGGAAGAGTGCAGTGCTGCTAAGCTGTTCTTCAGTATAAAAAGAGTAGAGCTTCCAAAGAAAACATTCTGTTTAAAATAGAAAAAAAAATAAATCAACAACCGGACCTCTCTCCTTTTTGGTCTGGATTCCTGCTGTGAGTTACCCAAAGGGTATCAATGGTCTCCCAACATCAAAACCAAGGGAATGATTGTTATCCATCCTTGGCCTCCTCAGGCAAAGATGATTTTCTATGAACTTGTAGGGTAAATGAGACAAATGACCTTTTGTGATTGCAACTTTTGCATGTGAAGTAGGTGGTCTGTGATGGTTCCTTGTGCATCTCCCTGTGGCAGTCACACATGGCTTTTGTGGCTGTGCAGCCCATGAGCTCCACAAGTAAAGAGACACATCTGCCTGGGGCTTGGGGGGCACTGCCAGACCCTGGGCCAAGCACTGAGCACACCCAGAATAGGGCTGGGTGACCACATGGGAATGCAGATGTGTAAGGGGGTCTTTGTGCACTCTGGGGTATGGACTTCTGTGCCTTTAGCTCCTCAAATCCTCCTGGAATCCATGCTGGTTAAGCACACAAATTCATTTAGATATCTTGCTGTCAAACCAGACTCAGTTCTGGGTTGGGATATTAGACTATTCTGAGTCTTGTGAAGATCTAAGTAGGCAGAACACACTCCTCAAGCAATTCCTTTCTTCTTTTCCTCACCCTTCTGCATCCTCTTTCATGTGGCACATTTGCAAGTGAGCTGCCTTGCTTCACGGACTGTTAGGAATATGGTTTTATTCCCCTATGGAAATCTTACATAATATGTTGGGAAAAATTAAATATAATCCTTTATAAAACTTATTTAGTAAGAGTATTCATGGGGCACAGACGTTTATAACTCTTGCTGTGTCACTAGGAATTTGTCAAGAGATAAGTGATTAGCAATTGATTAGTCATGTCCCTGTTAAAATTTCTTAAGTGCTTTCCAAACACAAAGGAAGTAGGACCTACCATAAAGGTGCTTATGATTTATGCCACAAGATAAAGGGGGAATTAAAGGCTTTTATAAATATTACTGTTAACACAATTAATGTCACTAAGACCTTAAAGACCAGCCCATAACTCTGTCAAAAAAACAGTTTTTCTGCAGTGTCCTTTGAGATTTTAGGTATGACCTTGAAGTGTTTCCCATGGGCAACTGAGAGATGAAAAAGAAAGAAAGAGAACTGTTTTACAGTCCTCCAAGGCTTGCCTCCTCATAGCTTGCAGATGAAGCCCCGGAACCTGAGCTGAGTTCCTTTTCAGACTCTCAATTTTTCCTTCTTAAATCTCTGCAAGAACAGGAGATCTACACCCCTACCATCTCCTCCCAGTTGCTAGAATCCAGGTAGGGCTTTTAGGTCAACTTCCATTCACCTTTCCTCTCATGCTAACAGTAACAGTAATGAACAATTGTCATCCTCGCAGTATGGATGAGGAGGCCAAAACAGCAAAGAAGTTGCTTAAGCTCAAGGAGGAAGTGAAGCAGATGACATTTTCTCTGGCCAGCTTGCCTTCCCCTGCAGCCCTCATCACCTTCCTCCTCCTGCTATGGAACATTAATAGTACATCTCAGACTTGTCAGATGAGAGATGTTTTTAGCTGATCTGTGTGCCTCTCTACCTTTCCAATTCCCTGGGCACAGTGCCTAATTAACACAAACAGTTGCAGAGCCAGCAAAATCAACACTGTCTGTTCTACAGGTCTGCGCCTCAAGGAAAGTTCTCCCACATGCTGTCCCTGCTCTGGAAAAGCTTGGAACTTGGGAAGAGTCTTTCCTGAGAGCAGGTTTCTCTTGCCACCAAGAATTACTAGGGGATTATGAAGATGAACAAGCAGACAGTGCACATACCTATGGCACATCAAGCACATACCTACAGCATGAAAATCCAAGGAAGTTTTAAGATATACCCTTTTATACAAACAGTATTATTTGCTGAACGGATTTACAGAATGTTTTTTGCCCTGCAGCCTCTGAGTCTGGGTGTCACTTCCCTAAGGCAGCAAGAGCCTTGACAGGGTGTGAGTCCCCTTTCCTTAGGGGCTGGAACTGGTCTCTGCAGGAGAGCAGATGAGCAACAAGACATGCATTGGCCTCAGGCAGCTGCAGAAGGGCCATGGCTTGAGGGCAATCTCTGCACCCTACACAGCCTCAGCTACCCCCATGGCTGCTGTTGGCTCTGCCACCCCAGACGTGTCCCAGCTTCCTGCTCCTGAGTACAGGGAGGCATAAAAATGGCATTGCCACCAGGCAGCACCTCCCTGCAGCTCTTCACTGGCAGCACTGGCTTCCCATTAGTCTCAGTCAGTGATTAAATTGGCTCAAGGAGGTTTTCTTGACATCAGCAGGCTGGACTGGGAGCAGCTTGAATAAAAAAGGGGTTGTCAGCCCAAAACCAGGGTGCAGAGGTGCTCTCAACAGTCATCAGAAGAGGCAGCACGTTTAGAGACTGCAGCAAACCCAGCCATATGGGTGTTTTAGACTGATAATTGCAAATCAGCTTTCTTGGGTTGAGGTATTAAATCCAGCCACTGCTGCCCCACTGCCAGCTCATGACTTTGTTTAAATTTTTATGAGCTGCTCAATGGTTATTAAACTTGGTGTACTTACTATTCAGCACAGAATTGTCATAATATGTCACAAGGACAGGAAGAATAGACTCTGGTGATGTGCAAGAGGGATGAGGTCGCTGGGCTCTCTGCAGGGCCCTGCATGTTGCAGGTGAACAGCGGGGGATGGTGGCATGAGCCCCTCCATCACTGCCAGCCAGGGCTGGTGACTGCCATGCTGCAGTGGCGTGGCTGAGTCAGGACAGCAGAAAGCAGGTAAGTTATTTGCAGTGAGTCATACCAGAAGCAATTGCTTCCCAGAACAAAAACTGAGAAGGGAGTAGGGAAGGAAGGCTTTGCAGTTAAGCAAGCATTCAAAAAAGTGGTGGAAAACTACTGAAGTTGGTTGAAAGCTTGTTGATGGCTTGGAGCCACATGGAAAGAGGGACAGGGCAGTGTGCTGAGATTAACATCTGGAAGCCTTGACCTGGGACATAGGGATGCTGGCTTTGCTCAGTGTTGAATGGCAATTGTTCCAAGCAGAAGAAGAATGAAAGAGGAGATTGCCACTGCTGAGTAAAATCTGCTATTTCCAAAATGTTTATTTCATCTATGATTTATGGGATTTTTAGCATTATTGCCTCATTATTCCTCACTTGGAATAGATTGCTCCTTCATGCATACTGAATCCCACTCCAGCAACCCAGGCCACAACCTGCCAAGTGAGAGGTATTTTAAGCATCTAAGATGGGATTATAGACTTATCCTTGCTCTCCCAAGTCCTGTGCATGTCAGGTTTTGTTGGATTCTTCAAAAAACAAAAGGTCTAAGAGGAAATACTTTATCTCAGGGAACCTCAGCATATGGTGGTCCCTTCACTGCATCACGTATCAGGCATGCTCTTGCCCACGTCTGAATGAATGACTAACCTTGACTTTAAATTTTCCATGCTAATGGCAGCAGTGACAGTGAAAATTGGTTAAAATTTCATATTTTGTTGCTGTCTAGAGGGTTTTTGATGAATCACTGAAGTGAAGATTTTCTGTGTATAAGATCAGGGCATTGCTAAGTTATGCACATCTTAGCTCTCCCCACCAAGTCTCTGAGTTTCTGTTGAACAAATACAGTTGTTAAGGTGATATGCAATGTCACAGGCTTGTTTAGCTACCCTACCCCAACCCCCAGCCCTAGCAATTTGGAATGCTTCAATCTGACTGACTTTAAGTGGGCTAATCCTTCACGTAACAAGCTTTCTGGTGTGCATTGCAGTTCTGTTGAACACTTCATCCGGCACTTCACATTGTCTTCTTTTAGGGTCCATGTTTTTTGTTCCCATCTTTGCTTTTCTTTGAACTTGAGCCATTTCTGCCATTGAGATTTCTGCCTGGGTGTAGGAATGTGTTGCCTTTACTCACAGTGAAGGTAATCTTTTCATGCCAATTTGGAAATAGACTGTCTACATTTCACATTCTGAATTAATTTTCTTTGCTTATAAGTTTCTGCACAGATCTCCTCTGTAGCTTATCAGCTTTGCCATCAATTTTATGTCTGACCATTGTCTTTATTCCAATGCCTTGTGTAGCTCAGTCCTTCTGCCCCAAATCTTCAGTGCCCTCCTTGTCATGGCCTTCCTCAGTTATTACTCAGCCATCAGAGCTGGGATTTTTCTAGGAGGAAATGGAGTGTTGCATCTGATTTTCACAGTGTTACTAGAATGAGATGACAGTAACTGGGATGTCACCAAGATACCTATTCAGGCCCTTGATCCAGAGGTGGGATGATAATCCTTTGTATGCTAAAAGTTGCCAACTTAAAATAAAAAGATATGTTGTAAGCTTTAACAAATTTGTAGAAGTGACTTTCTTTTGTCAAGGAGGGAATAAATAACTCTTTATATGGAAAGTTAAATGCTCAGTTTTAAAACCCCCACATCCAAATGTTTTTAGTAAACACCCCCACACACCCCTGAGCCAAAACCCCTTCTTTTGAAAATCGAGGCTCAGTATTGCACTGGACACAGAAAATGAAACTGTTTCTTGATATTGTTTTCCCCTGGGTTGTAAATAATAGAGACAAATGCCAGAGGACAGGAAATCAATCGGACATGGAAATACGAGAAGATGGAATGGTCTCACTGCAACTGGTGAAGACTTGAAGACGTGTTTGGTCCCACTAAGTTCTGTGCTTTATAATAGGAAAACTTTCTGTGTACTCAAAACTGTTCATAACAACAGACACAGCATAAGGAGCTCACTCAAATATTCTCTTCCATATATCCTTCACTGACATCCATCATCATTTAGAAGAGGGAAAATGAAAATTCCCGTTAGACCTCTTTGTTTAATTGCTCTTATTGTTTCTGTCACTTGATGAGAGCTAATGCAATACGTGCAGGATACCCTGTCCATCAGAGGAGTGTGACATCCATCCAGACCATGGAGATGAATCACCAAAATGGTGCATATATGGGGAGGGGGTATAAAATACAGAATTTCTCACTGTTGATTAGCTGGTTTAATGCAGAGAATCAACCACCATTTATTTACAGGGTCAAAAGCCTGTTTGTGAGACTGCTGATGCAGAGACAATGCTCACCATTTGTCTGCCATTAAAATTCAATTTGTAATCTGTCATTAAAATACTCTTTTGTTCCCGAACCAACTGCTCCCAGAAGCTCCGTGAAAATATCCGTTCCATACATTAATTTGCTCCCACCTTGGGTGACTGTGAAGCATATGGAGAAGGCAGAACATCAGGGGGCAGGCAGCAAACAGCAGTGTCTCAGCTGTGGGAGTTTATCCGCCTTCCTGGGAGAGCTGATGGGGAGCAGAAGCAGATTATCCATCCACATCCCACCAATGGGGTGCTGTACTTGGGCTGGACCCCACAGGAGCATTAGGGGTTCACAGAGGAGCATTCTGAGAGTGTTTTCCTTTTTTGCACCTTACAGTTCTCACTAAGAATAATCCACCCCAGATCAATGTGCACAAGCTGGCTTTGAAAACATGTGTCAGCCTCAGCAGGATGCCACCAAACCCTCCTGGCCCACTCTTGGAGCAGTTATCTATACCAAGGCCAAGTGCAGGTTGGGTCAAGAAGTCCCTTTAGGTTTAGTGTAGCCAATACAGGTCACATCTTATCTTTTGTTGTCTTTTTTTTTTTTTTTTTTTTAAGCAATCACTCCCAGGTAAAACACACATAAACAATAATGGATAGCTTGCAGGCTGGGTATGTGCCAGATGTACCTGGTCCATCTGTCTGACACTGATGCTGAGCTGCATGCTAAAAGCTTCTTTGGAAAGTTCTGTTAGCACCATGAATGTGGGCAGCACACCTTTCCCAGCAGGATGGAGAGCCCTGTTATGTGTCTATTTGCTTTAAATAAAAATAATACAAGGTATGACAGGCAGTTGGCAAGGTCTGTATGACCATATGTCTCTTCTGCCTTGTTCTTGCAGTAGGCAGCAGGACCCACCAGACAGGTGAAGCACAAATCTCTCCATCTTCTGGCATATCCAGGAGCTCAATCTGTCTGCAGGCACGTTTACATGTACCACCAAATGCTATCCCAGAGGACACATCTCTGAGTTGAGCCATCTCTTCTATGTCCTCCTCTCACAGCTGGGAGGGAGGTGGCTGCAATTCCCCTCTCTGGAATAAGAGATGCAATCCTTCCCTCTGCCAGCATCAACAGAGGGCTCCAAGGAAGCTACACTGAGTAAACTGCTTTCATTTTCTGTGACCTCTTTCTACATAATATGCTAAACTAACCTGATGATGAAATGAAAGTGGGCCTGGCAGATGAGAAATGGGACACTGAAAGTTATTTTTTAATATACTTCAGGACTTGCAATATATTGGTTCCAAATTATTTATCTGCAAGTGGGTCAAATCTGCTTTGTCTACGAGGGAAAAGAAGAAGAAAAACATGGCAAGACTAAATTTCTGCTCAAATGTGCAGAACAGCCAGGGCAAGTGTTTCCAGGGAGCAAAGACTATGTAAGTGACATGGGTAGTTTCAAGAAGTACATGTAGGATAGACTCTGACAAGGGACAGTTGTCACACGAAGATACAGATGGCAGTTCTAATGTCTACAGTGACTTCTACATGTGAATGCATCATCACTCACAGTGTAACCCAACCAACCATACAAGGAGCCAGCATATGCCAGCCTACATATTGCAGGGCTTTTGAGGTTTTCCAGCTCTGCTGTTTGTCATCTTGGGGATGCTTTTTTTAACCACTTGCTTGCTGGTGGCTGATGAGGCTCCTTGGCACCAGAATCTCCTGGGGGCCAGCCCAGAGCACTGCAGGGGCTTTGCCCACCCAAAAATGTGCCTTTCCACACTGAATTGCTGACCTTTCCTGCGTGCAGGCGTTGCACACTTTCTGGAAAACACACTGTCAGTAGTATTGGTAAGATGTTCACGTACAAATCTTCTAGATGAAAAAGGACAGTTTGGGTGACAGGAGTGGTAATTTGTCTCTGCTGGGAATAGGAAAAGCAGCATTTGGCACCTGGGTGTTTGTCCTTGATTTCTTTTTAAAGAATTCTGTCCTTCCAAGTACCTCTCCCTGTTTGTTTTCTCACCATCTGAAAAATGGAGCCCCATGAAAATATGCATAACAGACACCAGAATCAGAGCAAATCTGCAGCAGGATTGATGCCCTCCAAGCTTGGAGCAGATATCACCAGGACTTTCTGAGTGACTGCTGCATTCATGCAGGAAGGCTTCTGTCTGACAAATGTGTTTGAATTCTCTGAGTACATTGGGGCATTACTAGATAAGTATGTAATAGAGGACATCATCTATCATGATTTCAGGGAAGCGTTTGACAGTTTGCCACAAAGGGAGTATGATTTACAAAGTAAGTATAAGGAAACTATTGATATCACTTACAAATCAGATTGGCAGCTTGAGGGACAGGATAGGACTGGGACATAAAGCAGAAGGGTGGACAAGGGCTGGATTTCTCCAAATAATCTAATCTTCCTGAGTACCTGGGACAAGGAGAAAAGAGAAAGAAAATGCACAGAAGCTGAGCAAGTCCAACTGAAATGAAATTGCATTCCAATATTCAGCAAGGCAAGGGAATAGGAGGCAAAAGCAGTGAGGAGCCATACACCATGAGCCATCCATAAAATCTAATTTGGAGAGCAACTCAGCATGGCAGATTCCCACAGGATTCTGCAGCCACTCTCCATCAGTGACAGGACTGCTCTGACCCTGCTGGGAGCAGCCTGGCCAGTAAATATGGACAGAGTCAGTATATTGCTATTGCGAAGTAATCTAGCACTGGATTACTGAAAGGAACACATGAAAAGTATGTTACAAACAGGCTTTGCCAAAGTACCTGACTGTCTGACATTTTGTCTGAGGGGTGCCTGGGTGCCCTGGTTGCATGTTCCCTGTCACAGGGGTATTTTGCAAAAATCCCTCTGCCATGAGCTGGTCCACTCACAAAGTCCATCTCAGCTGTGGGAGGTATTGGGCAAATGTAAAGCAGTGGGTTTTAATCAGGGTTCTAGTAGCCCTATTTGGGGAAGAGGGATGTTTTTGTTATCAGGCAGAGGGATTTAAACACCTAACCCTCATTGCACGACTTGTATACACTGATTCTGGTGCATTGAGGTGAGCACACTACACTCACTGACATGGATAAGCTTTCCTGAGCTTCTGCCAGGGGAGGCAGCAGGGAGCCATCACTGCAGTTGTTTTGGCTGGAAACAGCTGGCAGATTGGACCAGAATGTCTTACCAAGAAAGATCACATGGAAGAGGAAGGCAGAGAGCTGTGCATTTCCTAAGACTTGTAAGACACGCAGTTGGGCAGTTGTGGCTGCAGCTCAGGAACCTGGATCAGCTCCTCAGTCCTGCCTCCTGCCTTGCCTTCCTCCTCTGTTAGGGCAGGAAGCTCTCTGGATTGGGACTGTTTTTCTGAGGGATTTGCCCCAGTTTTGCAAACAGACTCCTGGCCCTTGTGGCTACTGCACTGCTACCAAGAAGTGCCATCCCTGATGGGTTCTGGAATGGTCCTTCCTGGCTCTCTTGCAGTCAGCTGGCCAGGAGCAATGCTCCTGCCTTGGTGCTGCCTGGGTGGGTGGCAAATGTCCACCAGTGCCTGCAGCACACAGCCCAAAATGGCAGGGGGCAAGGCACAACAAGAAATTTCCCATTTTTGCTCCTGCAAGGCTGAGGGTGCAAAGCCTACAATTTGTGCTTGTTTTCTGTTTTTTTCCACTGCCTGATTATTGCCAAGAATTTCATATAGACACAGCAATTTAGTTAGATTGATGGCCCTTGTCTCCCTAGTGACAAATGTAATGCCTGCCAGACACTTGGCTCTAAACTGTCTTTACAATCATTCTGCTTTTTTTAAAGTTTAAATGCCCACTAGAGAAAAACTTAGTTTGTCATTTAGATTGGCCTTGGCTAAATTAGTTCATTCCTGAGCTACCATAAGACACAAAATCAGTACACTAGTCTGAGAGGCATGGGGGCTTCTCATAAAGAGCAGGTACAGGTTAGATTTAAATTCACATCAAGGAAAACCATTAGAGAAGAATTTGGGGCAGGAAGATAATGTTGGAAAGCAGATATATACCCAGCAAGCATGTCATGAGATTCCAGGCTACATCCCAAGGGCAGTGAAAGACAGAGGATATCATCAGTGAGCAAGGGTCTGCCTGAGGCATCGGGAGCAGTGTCACGATGTGTCTCGGAGGAGCTGCAGTGGTCTTATGGAGCTGCACAGCTTGCAAAGGTACCTGCAGTTTGCTGCCCATAGGGCTCCCATGTCCCTCCTGCCATGGACAGAGCTGGGCACTCTGTACTGGAGCCATCCAACCCCTGCTAGTTGCATGGAGCATGTTCTGAATGGGCTGTGCTGAGTACGAAGGTTTTGCTACAGTCCATGTGGAGTGACTGCCTCTTGAAATCTGTCATATCAGGCCAGTTTCTACCTCCCAGGAATGGCTCATCTTAAGTGAATGAGCTGGTTTTGGCCAAGCCCTTGAGGAACAAGATCAAAGTCTGTTCCTTAAATAAAAACAAAACTAGAAGGTTCCCTGGGGTGGCTGAAAATATTTGTTACTATGAAAAGAATTACAACATGTCAACTTCCAATTCCTTTATTTTCATGGAACTTTAAAAACCCCCAGCTCTACACATTCAAAAATATACTTCAAGAATTAATCTCTTCTTAGCTGACACTTTAAATGTCAACTCTGAGCCTAGAGTAAATTTTCACATGCAAGTTATAAAAGCTCTGAAAACAGGATTTAATAATGGTAATGCTGACAAAGCCTCGGCCACAGCAAAGCTGGGAGGTGCCTCTGTGTATACCCACCAAACAGGAAGGTTGGGAAACAGATGAGGGAGAGCTAATTTATTGTTATTAGCTGGGTACAACTTCTGAAAGCTTCATAATTCAGAGACCTTCCATTTCAGACTGATAAAAGTCTGGATCTAGAGACAGATTAATGATACTAATTTCTCCATCTGTGTTATTTCATTAGACCTGCTATGGCAAACTGGTATTGTGGGTGTTAATGGGCCCTGTGTACCTATTTCTCTTTGCACCACATGCAGAATGTGCTTCATCATGCCCGTCAGAATAACTTGGTTAAAAATACCAAAACTGAGCCTGATGTGCCTGTTAGTAGACCAGAAATGAAAAATATCTAGCAGGAACCGAGGGTGCAGCAAACAAGAATTTACTTAAACTAGGGGAGAAAGTACGCTCTGATTTAGCCTTTAGCTCAGATCCATGTTTTATGTATATGCCTATAGAAAGCAAAAATTCATTGATTTGCTTCACAACTAGTTTATGTCTCGATGGAGCAAAGCATGTAAGTGCCTGCTTAAGTCTATTCCCATTCAATAAAGTGTTTAAGCAGCTGCCAATGTCCCACTGATACTAATACAAGTTTTAAGTGTCTGCTTGGAGTGAAATGTTCTCAGGAGCTTTGTTGTGCTGCTGCATTCTGGACACAGCTGGTCACACAGACTAAGGACATAGAAACGAAGACCAGAGTGGTCATTACCTTTTCTCCACATGATGGCTTGCTCAGATAAAGCTCTGGGGACATATTTAAAATGTTATCAGAACATCCACACAGGGATTTACTTTTAAATCTTTCTCAGGTTCTCAATCATGTGAGTAGTTCATCCACAGAACCAGCAGAAATTTGCATTATCAAAACTCATATGATAATGCAAGTCCCCACACAGTGCTGGGTGTGAGAAAGCCAGCACCACAGCCCCTGAGGTTATCCAAACCTCTCCTCTTTTTAACTTTTCATCTGCAATGGTCTGGGAAGGGTTTTTTTCTCAGTTACTTGATTTTCAGAATGTTTTTTGCAACTCACTGCTGTATTTAAGGCAGTGCCGCAGGGCGCTGCTTTACGTGGGTGGGAGAGAAGGGGACTCATGGACTGCTCCTGCTTGGGGTGTGATACACTGTGGTCTGATCTATCTGATAGCAAGGGAAGTTCTAAAAATATTTGGCATCATACTTGTGAGACAGCCTTATTTGGGAAGGAGGCCATGGCAAGCCCCTGGGACAGCTTACCACCCCAAATCAACTGTGTTTTGAAGAAGCCAATGACTCTGCTGGCAGCATCAGGAAATTTGTGCAAAAGGATGAATCACCCCCTCAAAAAAAAGTAAAAAAATATGGAGTGCCAATTTTGAGGATCAAAGTCCACTATTACTTTTGGTCACGGTGTCTGTGAATAAAAACTGGATGATTTTGCAGCATTAAGTTCACTACTCCAGCTCAGATGGGACATGCAGAGCTCAGTCCTGATCGGGGCACATCACAGTGTTATCCTCACCACTGTTTCTCTGTTTATCAGGCAGCTCAGCAGAAGCAGCACCTCGAGGGGTCTGACCTGCACGCTGACTGAAGAAGGAAGTTTAGAACTGATGATGAAACCTTGTTGCTTTTTCAAGCTTTGTAACAGCTTTGGGAAAGGTTCTTGCTTTTGCTTTCTCCCATGCAATCGGCACAGAGATTAAAATTTACTGTGGCTGCTATTTCCAGAGAGGAGTTGGGAGATGAACTGAGGTTTCCTTTTCCCAAGTGCTTTTTAGTGTTGACAGTGCGGAAGAGTCATCTGTGACAATCCTGTTTTTTCTGTCAGTGCAGCTTCCTACATGGGATTTATTTTTACAGGCAGGATCCTTCAGAAAATTTCTTTTCTCAATTCCATTTTCATTTAGCAGAGTAGCTTCTGTGGGTTGTCCCCACTCAGACATTTTTATACCCTTCTGGAAAACTGAGTTTCTGTGCTGATTATGGACATGAATTGCCATCTTTTGTGCTTTGCAACAGAATTATTTTAAATCTATATTAGTGTTGTGAATTTCAACAGGAAATTTGCCTTGGTCAATACCAATGTCAGTCTACACAGAGATTTGAATTGCACACAACAATGAGGTTTTTTCTGAAGTGTGATATCCATGGATTACTGGACTGTGAAATTCATTTATCAGGCAAAACATCATCATCTCTTCTCTTCATTCTGGTCATCTTTCTTCCTCATTTTTATGTTTATTTTCCATATCTCATATTATGTTAAAATTGTAGATAACTTGGGGCAAGGATCATCATGTTTTATTAGGAATATTGCAAGCCATTTCTGAATAGAACTTATGTACAAATGCAAATCTTTACTTTTTAGGGAAAGGAATAGCTGTGTAATAGCAACTCTGGGCATTCAGCTGTCCAGGGGCTCATTAGACCTCTGTGCTTCCTTGGAGTCAAATTAAATGGTGAACACCAGTGAGTCTCTTTATCACATAAGAAAGCTTCCCATGGGGCATGGGATTACACAGTCACTGTGCCATATATAGCACCAGGGTTTGATGTGGATTTTGCAATATCTGCCATTATATTTCACATACCAAGCAAATAAAAACATGTATTTCCATAGAAACCATACTGTGTGCTGAATATTGCCCTTAAGTATGCAAATATATCCTCTAATATAGTCAAGTGGGGCTGTTACTATATTCTAAAGAAGAATTTAGTGCCATATGCTGATACATAAATGTCAATCAGTTACATATATCCCAATATCTGTATTTTAACTACAATTTCTACCTCTGAATGGTGCATGACAATGTCTACACAGCGTAACTCAGTGAACACCAGGACCCAGACTAAAGAATTTTCAGGGAAGGGGGCACAGGTCTAGCACAATTCCAGTCCCATGGGCATCCTGAGGAATGGGTTGCTTGAAATTAAAGATTTAAAAAGAGATGTCATTGCACAGTCTCTAATAGTCATAGTATTAAACAACTAATGAGAAATGTGGAGGGGCCAGCAATGTCTGCTGCAATGTACTCTGTTGTCTCTGATATTCTCAGGCAGATGTCTAATTTTAACTCATCATCACATCTGATCTTTTCCCTCATCATCACATCTTATCTTTTCCCTCATAGAACAAGTGGAGTTGCCATGTGCCTTCTTCAAAACCATTTCAGTACACCTGAAACTTTTTGGCTTGGAATGAAAAGTTCTGGTTCACTGTAAACAATTTAATGATTTTCTTTCATTAAAAATTCAGGTCAGATTTTGCAAGGAAAGAAAAAAAGCTATTCTTATAAATAAAGCATCTGATAGAGGTTTGATAGTGTTAAGACAAAATGCTCTAAGTTTCCAAAAACTTAGTATTTTCAAAATTGACAAAATGTCATATTTTCCCTTATTTCATTCTTCAACTGGAATCTTCATATTTTCTCCCTTTGAAATACACCTTGTGCAGAGATTTTAACAGTTATTTCAATGAGTAAGATCATTATCTGAAAGATCATTTTCGCTGCACACAAAAGGCTAAAACACCAGCAAACCCCAGAAGGAAGCATGGCAATAGGTGGATGCTGCTCCTTACTAATCACACAGTTATTTCCAAGCATTTAAATATCAGTTTGACTGGGAACAAAATGAGGATAAAAGTAAATTATATGTTATTTGTTAGAGAACACGTAGTCTTTGCCTTAAGAATTTGAGTAAGATTTTGACTATGTTTACTTACTAATTCCTAAAAATATTAATTCTGTTATAAACTGATATTTGGGTTAAAAAACCTTAAATTTTTCAGCATGTTTCAGTTCCAAATCTCCTATTTGAAGACAAAGTTAATAATTAATGACAGTGAGCAAGCACAGCATGTGAAAACTGCCCCAAATTACAGCCTGAAAGTCACTGTCCTTTAAGGCACCTCTGGTCACTTTGCTCCTTCACTTTTGGGGCTCAAAGACAAAGAATCACCCCTTATTGTTCTCTGGGACTCTGAAGTATTTAATGAATTCCTGAAATATTTAATGTTTAGAAAATGAACCATCAGTGCATAGACTGGGTGCTGACTATTTACATGCCATTTTCAATGTTATTCTGGCTTTTATTAACTCTCATAAAATTCATTCCTTCAGGTTCAGCCTCACAGAGCATCTTCCAGGAGAGCTGGGCCTTCCTTTTGTTGTAAATAGTCCTGCAACAGGCTCTGCAGTGTGCTAAAACCGAAAAAATCAATATGTATTCTAATAGACAGGAACAAATTGGGTCTTAAAGTGTAAATAGGGCTGTGTGAAATACAATAAAGTAAATTTAACTAGTGAACTGTATTAACTGTGGTGATTATTCTGCATTCGAGGGGGATAATTTATGTAATGATCGTCAGAGCCGTTGGACTTTCCACCACAGATCTTGAAGGTCATGGGCTGAGCTGGGACGAGAACCTTTCCAAAGGTAAAGAAAATCTTTTCAATTAGATTGAACTTCATTATTATTTTCCAAGCGGTCTCACCTCCATTACACAGCAGAATTCTGCAGGGTGGTGTCCATAGTGTGGATGCAGACCCAGAGTTGCCTCAGTCTCTTGGGCCACCAACCCCAGCCCAGCCCAGGAGCTGCAGGTGCTGAACCACAACCACGACTCATCCTCCTCCCCAGCTCAGGGATGGATTTCTCCACAGCACACGTAGGAGAATAAAGAGTTTGGGAATGTGTCTTCCTTTCTCTTGCCAAAAAGGCTGTGATTTGATGCTAAGAAATAACAAGCAAATGCAATTCCAAAGTAGTTGGTTTCTGATTAGAAATTCTCTTTTAAAGGAGAGGGGCTTAGGATGAATTTTGAAATCTGAAGTGAACGTGGTAGTTTTGGCCTTAGGCCTCAGTTAGGCCTAAATTTAGCAGGCCCGAAGGATGTGACTTAGATCAGAAGGGACAAGCATCACCTGACCCAAGCAACCAAAGAGGCATTTCATATCGTCTGACATCACCAAGAAGTGTCAAGAAGTATAGAGAGAGAGGAGGAGCTTCTGTCTCTTTTGGGTTTGCCTCAGACCTGTAATGACGCACAGCCCTGCCCTGCCGAAATCAGGCCTTGCCGCCATCCCCGCTGTGTTATCCAGGGAGATGAACGTTTTCTTGTTAATTTTCTCCTCTCTTGCTGGTAGGTTTTCTCTGGACGAGTTTTTGGGAGGTTTTGTGGGGTTTGG
>JAWWEV010000024.1:7154830-7234072 GCA_035583235.1 Hafferia zeledoni | reverse complement strand
CTCGGCTCCGCGCCGCTCGGCTCCGCTCCGCGGGGCTGCGGCGCCATGGAGGCGGTGGACCAGGTACGCGGAGCCCCGCGGGCGGTGCGGGCGGTGCGGGGTGGGGAGCGCGGAGCGCGGAGCGGGCGCGGCGCTGACTCGTCTCTCTCTGCCCGCAGCTCGCCTCCGCGGGCACTTTCCGCGTGGTGAAGGAGCCGCTGGCCTTCCTCAGGGTGCTCGAGTGGGTGAGTCCCGGGATGCGGGGGGGTGTCGGTAGGGAGACGTCCCCAAAGTGCGCGCCTGGGAACAGGTGGGAGCCTGGCCGGGCTGGGGACAGGGACACGGGGACTGGGGACAGGGACACGGGGGCTCGTGACTCGCGTCCTAGAGCGCTGTGGCCGGCGGGGCGGGCTGGGGGCTGGGTTTGTGGGAGCCCCCCCGCCCCTCATCCTTTTGCTGTCTGTAAACGAATAATAAAAAAAAAAAAAAAAACACCAAAAAAACAACGAGGAAAATAAAATCCTCATTATGCATTTAGCAAACTTGTCTCTGGGCCGGAGCGGGGAAGGAGGCAGATAATTGGTGTGCGGAGCAATGTCACTGTGTGTTGCTCTGATGCTCATTCGTAGTGAAGTCTGCAGGTCAAATGACATCCATCGCCAGTAGGTCTGCGGGAGCAGAGAGCCTCTCTGAACGGAAAGTTCAGAACATGTCATGGAGGATTAATCACATTCCCCTAACGCCGACTGGCTGGGGAATTATGTAAGCCGCGTATTTTGGGGGGCGCGTCCCCGTGCGGGTGTGTTTATCCACATGTTCGCACCCGCCGCGCACAGCCCGGCCGCGGGGTGCCTGCGAGGGGCTGTTTTGGCGTGCTGGGGGCAGCTGCTCGCCCCGGACCCTGTCCTTGCTCACCAGCAGCAGTTTTTCTTCCCAGTCGGGTGCCTCGAAGCGCCAGGTCCCGTGGAGCTGGGTGATGGCGATTGGTGGTGCCGTGGGCCTGGGATGGGGTGGCCCCGCAGTGAGGTCACCTGCCTGCAGTGCTGTATGGACAAGGTCCCTTGGCATTCCTCACCCAGAGCACTGCAAACCCACACAGCCCTGCTGGTCCTGTCTCGACAAAAATTCAGGACATCCTGGTGCTGAACCCCAGGTGCCAATCTGAGGGTGCTTCAGTCACTCTACAGAACTCACCATGGGACAGAAGAATGGAGATCAAAGCTGTTTCTATGGCAAATAGACCCTGGGAGTGTGATCTTTTGGCTGTCTGCCTGATGAGACAATGTCTGGTGGAAGTTGGGAAACAAGCTCTTCCAGGAAGGCTCTGTATGGGTGGGCATGGGCTGTGCCCTCAAGGAAATTGTTTTCCCTGGTCTGTGCATTGGCATCCTTGGGACAGTGAGTGGGAACTCATCTATTGGCAGTTTCCTGAGTCTGTACCTTCTTCAAACATCCAGATATTAAAGCTGCCATTGTCATGTTTGGAAGCCACATCTAGAACTCTTCTGGATGCTTTAAGTGTATGTTTCCTGTCTGTGTATATATACATGCACGTGGCTGTATGTAAACAGAGCTCTTCTGACACGGCCAAGGTGTGTCAGTCCTTGGCCATATGGGAATGTGGGACAAGGGTGCTGAGTGTGTTAACATTTAAAATGATCTGAGAAATTACTTTTTCCTCTTTTGACATGTATCTGTAAGTAGTACTAACCACATTTTACTGTATGATATTTCAGAGTGGAAGACTTTTTTTTTTTTTTTTAATATACTTGAAAGGCTTTTGGATTACCCAAATTCCATCTCTATTCAGTTAATCTTGTTGCTCCCATCTTCCTTCTCTTCTTACCATGCCTCCTAACTGCTGTCCACCTTTCTCTACCATCTCTATCTCAACTAATTGTCCATCTCTCCCTCAAACTCCTTTTATCAGCCTAATCATAATTTTAAACTTTAAAAGAAGACCCAATGCTCCAGCCAATTCTGCATCTGTTTCCATGTCCCCCAGCAGCTTCACAGACCTCATTGCACTTGGTCAGAACAGTCAAACTACACCCTTTGACACCTCCCACTTGAGTCCTAGATTGCATCTGCAAAGAAATAAAGTCCATAGCCCAGCTGGTGACGCAGCGATTCTGGGCTTTGGGTGGCTCTCGTGTCTGAGGGGAGGCTCTGTGGTGTTGCAGCACAGATGGCAGAGCTGTGGGGGTTCCTCAGAAAGGCTGGGAGGGTGGAGGTGGTGCAGGCTGAAAACGTCCTCAGCTGGTCCAGGCAGTCCAGCCTTGAATTTGTGTTCTTATTTGGGCGGTTTGGGTTGGCTCACAGTGATTCTGGAGTGAGCATGTCTTTATTCATGAACCTCTTGTACAGTGGTGCTGTTGAAACTTGTGTTTGTGAGTGCAAACATTTGCAAGTCTGGAGGCAGCTGAGGTGACTGTTGTTTTCTCAGGTGTAAAACTGTAACTTTTGCAGAAATAATCTATGGGTGTGCAGATTCCAGTTTACCTGAAGTCTGGCTCAGGCATCATGGACCTCTGTCTCGAGGAGGAGGGACCTTGTCTGACCTTCCCCAATCTCCTGCTTTGACTGTCACCTAACACCCAGAGAGAAGTTGCCAAGATAAGACTGATTCTTGAATATTCACAGCACTGTAATATGTTTTAATTTGTATTTCCAATGTACTTTGTAATCTTATTTTCAGCCAAGAAATTGCATTTAAAAGCCATTAAGAGACAAGTCCAGGAAGGATTAAGAGAAAGAAAAAAAATCCAAGAAGTGACTTATAACAATTAAGCAAGAGTTGAATTTTTTGGACTCTACCTTGGCAGTAGAGTATGTGGATCACAAATCTGAGCTTGGAAAACTGCACACAGCTTACTGGGTCAGCCCTGGGTGTTTCTAACTTTGAGTCAACTCTGGCTTCATAACATATGCTTGGGGTAGGGAAGAGCTGTTTAAAAGCATTATTTGTTCTTGTTCCTTTTTATTCCTTTGGCTGTTGCTCCACAGATCTTTGCATGAGAAGACTGTTCTTCTGAAGCTTATTTCTCATGATAATCTACTGTGGCACTACAACCAGTAGCAATGTCACAAACACTCTTACAACTTCACTTGAGAAATGATTCTCTTATACATTCACCTGACAATAATGAGTAAGGAAAGATGAAAGAGAAGAAATATGTTCATTTGTCTCATTGGATTAATTTCAATCCTGCGACTCTCTGGATGTGTTTATGCTGTTTTTATTGGGGTCTGCAAAAAGTGAGGAAGGCAAGCCAGTTTGTCACTTTTGGTATATTTGTTTTGCAGTTGCTGCCTCTGGAGCCCTAGAAAAGGAAATTAAGTGAAAAGCGCCCATGCAGTGTGATGGGTATGGGAACTACCTCATGTGTAATCAGATTGTTACTGGCAAAAATATTTCTGTAAACATGGAAACTTTCTATCCCTAAGCTGTGGTTTTTAATTACTTTTGTGAATTGCCACAAAGAACTTTCCTCCTGCAAACCCAAGGCAACCTGATACTTGTCCGGTTTCCATATACAGTAACAGGAACTGCAGCGCTGTCCTTAATGCCTTTTGCTGTGTTCCGCCATAAATAGCTGGGATGCAGAAACTCCACCATTTTGGCAGTCAGGGGTGCTGTGATTGCCTTGATAATTATCTACAGGTTGGTGTTTTAAAATACTGTGCAGTGAGCTCCCTGCTCCAGCAGCTTGGAGCCCTGTCTGGGCTGGTATGGGCAGAGCAGAGGGGTATTTTTGGCACAAAGGCCATACAGTAACTGTCTGAGCCAGTACTGCTTTTGTTAGGGCACATATAATTTATGTGAATCATTTATGTTGCAGGAAAAATATGGTGGATGCTGTGGCTTTCCTTGATAGGCCAACTTGGAAGGAGACTTTAGGATATTCAGTGAATGGAAATGTATCTGAGAAGTTGGTTTAATTCTTAACTTAGTGCAGAAAAAGTACATTCCAGACATTGCATGACTGGAGGGGATCACTGCTCATGAGCATCTTCATGGGATGTGCCACTGAGTTCCCAAGCATTGCAGGGCATTTGAACAGAAAATCTCTGGTGGAAACTGGACAAAGGTGGCTTGAAAAATCTATGTGTGGTGTACATGGACCGAGCTAACCTTGCTTTGCGTCGTTGCCTTCACGCTGTGATCATTTGACTGGTGAGACAGGAAAAAGGCCAGGCTGTTGCCTGCCTGGCAAGAGTCAAGCCTGCTGTGATTGTATGGATTCTGAAAGGGTTAGCACCCCTTGCCTTGCAAACAGATGCGTATTCAGAAGGCAGAGGGAATCTGAATCTTGAAAGACTGATAATAAGTCTTGTCTTTTGTCCTAGTGCTGATTGCTCATCTGGCCATGAAGCGCTTTTGTTGGATTATATTTGCATGCATATGAATGGACATAAGTAGCTTCATGCTTTCAAGTGTGCCCCAGAAAAGCCTAGATGTCTTGAGATGCTGAAAATAAATGGAAAAGAAAGAAGAAGGTAATGCTTGCATGAAGCATATGTGATTAGTAGTTTGCTCTGTATAGTGTATTGTGGGTCTGAAATATCTTATAGTTGCTTGAGACTCTTCATCACATTTGCTTATGTTTGTTTTTGTTTAACTAGAAACAAACTACTCTGGCATGGTCAGAAACTTCAGGTGATGGAGCAGAATAGCCTTGCTGAAGCTTAATGCTCCTCATGGATGCAGGGTGAAAGAGTTGGATGTTTGTTCTTCTCTACACTCACATTGAAAGAAAAGCCTTAAAAAATTCAGTGTTTCTTACTGCCTGTTGATTTTGCTTATACAATGCCAGAATCAGATGCTGCATTTGGTGCTTGATCCACTTATCTTGATGTGTAAGATACACAAACATGTTAAAAATGTATTGTCAGTTCTTTTGATGTCTGCCTTGGTCTCTGGGATGTCGGTACTTCGCTGTTCTTGTAAACTTGGTCCCAGTTTCTACCTCAAAGGTCTTGTATGTGTAGTGTCAGGTCAATAAAATATGTGCCACTTAATAAAAAATGTAAATACATTTCTATGGTATTTTAATATTAGAAAGGTAATTACTGTGTAACTAACCCTCCTCTATAAGCTGTCATTAATTGGATGATTTCTTATAGGCAGCTTAGCATAATGCATGCAAAATACACTGCAGCTCTGTACAGTCAAAAATTGCCACAGTGAACCAACAGGAGGAGAAGGTCCAAGAGACCTGAGCTCTGTGAACAGGCTCCATGAGTCCCTGGCTTTGGGCCTGCAAGTTCTGAGCACATACTGGGGCAGTGGTAATCTGCAGGCAGGGAACTCTGTCAGACAAGTTATTTTTATTAGGAAGAACTGGGAGGTGGATTTTGCCATTAGACATCAGACTCTGTGGGGTGTGAGAGGAAGGATCTGGAAAGTTTTTGTAGTCTCACTGAAGGCAGATGTGAAAGCCATATGTTAACTCTGCTGGTGGGACTGGGGTGAAGGCAGCAGAAGCACTAACAGTGCTATATAATGTTTTACCTTGTGGTTTGAAAGTCTCAGCTTCTGGGAATCTTGTGATTCTGGAACCTCTGGCTTTGATGGTTTTAGATGAAGGCAGCAGAAGAAAGACACAAGCCCTAAAGGCTGAAAACCCAGAACACAAGTGAAAGAGCAGGAAATCTGTCTTGTGATCCCATGGATTTACAGAGTCTGCAGAGAGCTGGCTGCTTTGCTGTTCACATGCTTGTTTATCTGCATGCATATCTTCTTGAAAACTGAGAACTGTTCTCATCAAAGTTGCTGTTAAAACGGTACAAATTTTGGTACAGGGAAAGGGAAAAGTGCCTGACCTCATTGCAAATAAATGATATCTTTCATCTGGAAAGTGCCTACTATTTTGCACTTAGGCTTGTGTTTTGATCATGGAAGAGCTGATTTTAAAAGGTTGCCTAACAATTAGTTTAAATCCTGATGATTCTCAAGCAGCCCAGAGTGGGACCTGGTATAAAATAATTATATAGGATTAGCAGATATGGTTGAGAGACAGAGCTCCAGGAGGCAAGACTTTGGGGAGTTATGTGCTGCTACTGTGGGAATACCTGGGTAAAACTGGTAGAGTGGCATGGTAAGCCATTTTGATGGCTGCCATTATCCAAGTGTGGCTGTTTGAAGCATTAAGAATAGAAGATGAGGAAGGAGACTCATTAATGCTAAATTTGATTATATATGCAAACCAGGTTTCTATGAAAAGAGGAACAAAAATGATCTGACTTTCAAACTAGCAAGAAGATGTGTAGAGATAGAGGGTTTTGCCATTAGACAAACACAGCTAAAGTCTCCTTGACAATTTTTATGAGGGCAATGTTACAGTCATCATTCCTGTAAATCAGCATCTGCATAATTGGAGCCCCGGGTAAAAGCCCTGCATGTTGACATCTCTGGATTCAGATGTTGCAGTAGGGGGAGGACAGGCTTGGAGGTGCTTCTGATAAAATCTTTTCTTCATCTGGAAGCTCTGGTCCCTGACTTAACCTGGATTCATGGCACTACTTGTGATCCTAAGGGGCAGGAAACCTCCTGATCGCTTTGTGAAGTTCTCCACTGTACTCCAGGAAAGACGACCTTCTCCTGAGCCAGGAGAAGGGGAGAGACATAAAGCAAGTAAAGCTGGGCTCTGCACAGGGCTTGTAATGGAAGGCAAAATGCTTACCACACCTCTGCAAACTCAGCTTTCCCCTTGGGCACCAAATAAAAGGGGTTCTGCTTTATTATGGTCCTGGGGTGCAGTGTGGAAAGCACCACTTAGCCAGCTGTCTGTCTGTCCAGCCCAGCAACTGCCAAAGGGATTTTAATGGATTTTACTCTTGGAGGGGGATCTACAGAGTGCTGTTAAGAACATTATAGAAGGGAACATACCGTGTGGAGGTGCTGCGTTTAAGGTGTTTGTTCGAAGTGGCATATGTGCTGCAAAGTGTGACATAGTTGCTAAGGTGACAGCTTGCTTGCATTTTGGCAAAAGCAAAAGAATACTGAATATAGGCAAACTGTAGGGTTTTGCTTTAATTTGCACGGTTTTATCTTCTGGCCATGGTAGAGACTTGTCAGGTTTGTCTTTGGATCAGTGTTTTCCCATTCAGAATACTTCACTTGGTTAGAAAAGCTAATAGTGCTTCCCATTCTTAAGGAAAAGCTTAAATCACATAAAATGATGGGGATTCCAATTATTATAACTGTAGATACTATTTGGGGCATTGAAAGGCTTTGGTATACAACATTCATTTAAGTAAGGAAATATTCTCTGAGTACATTTTATATAAACCAAAAATATCAGGTGTTGCCTCATCAGCAGCCTGTGGATGCAGGCACATCCATGAACATGTGCTCCAGCATATTTTTGCATGTAGTGTTTGCATGCATTTGCAAAGTGCTCAGACCCAAGCTGGAATGGGTGGTGAGGTGGGAACTCCTGTGGGTCAGGCTCAGAGACTGATTGTAGTGAGATGGAACAGGCAGTCTTGTGTTGGGCAGCTCTGGTGCTGCCATGGTGGAATATTTTCATAATACTGCTAGGGGAGAAGGATCAGCAGAGGATTAGACTGACATGGCCCCTCAGGAGAGTGGGTTTTCCAGATGAGCAGCCATCTGTGGCATGAAGCAAATGTTATGGACCTCAGCATGGAGAGGAAAGTAAAGGTCTCACAAGATTAATGCCAACTTCAGTCCCTAAAGCCGTGGGGTGGGTGCATTAACCACAAAAAAGGGCCAGGAAAGGCTGAAGTAATGTGCTCATTGCCCTTTATTGTTTTACCTATCCTTTGTTTGTGATGTTCTAGTGGATAGATTAATGTGTTCCTCTGAGCAAGCTGTTCTGTCTGTGCCTTTTCCAAAGTGCTTTAGCATCTGGGAAAAGGCTGTGCTAGAGGGAGAGCCTGTGGGAGCTGTTGAGCTGGCTCTGTGGGGAGCAGAAAGTGCTGCTGCCTGGAGCTTGGGATAAACATTGCTGGGAACTCTGTGGGCTCCTGTTCATGGATAGGTGATGGTGCAGCTGTCTCAGCTCCAGTTTGAAAGGGCCATCCCAAGGATGTTTTCAGAGTGATCAGAGACCATGACACTCTACATAGGGAGATTTTGCTGGGGTATTGGAGATGCCTCTTTGATAAGAAGACCCCAATAAGCATCCTAATCACTAAGATGTACAATGGGGAGGTAGTCTCCTGTTTCTGCCTGTTAAGGAAGCAGGAGAAAAATTAAAGCAGGAAGATTTCCATGAAGTGTTACACATTTTCAGGTAAGAGGTGTACAGTCCCAGACCCGCTGTCAGAAAAAAATCTGATTTGACTCTTGCAAAAGTCCCGAACTGTCAACTTGATTTTTATTCTGTGAGAAATACCAGAGCCTGCTGCAAACAGCCTGACTGACTATTCAGTAGAAGTACTCAAAAACCTCAAGTATTGAGGGTGAAATTCTGCCCAGAAGATTTCAGAAAGAAATGCTACCCAACATCGGCAAGACCATTGATACATCAAGAAATAATTTATAGTAACACCTCTTCAGTATCTCTTTGAATTTCTAAAAGAAGGTATTGTGTCTGTCCTCAGTCTTCTCTTTTCCTGATATTAATGCTCTGTCTGCCTATGTAGTTTCTCAGGTGATGCAAATCCAAAGTATCTTTGGCCTGAAGTGATAAGCCTCAGCTCAAATCCTTTGTCACATTCATGTTGGGTGCTTGTATTGAAACCCCATGTTTGACATTGCATTTGATGATCTTCATAACATTAGATGAAAATCCTCTGTGGCATCCCAAAATACTATAGAAGTAGCAAAATCTAAGTTCCCAAAAATTGAGACAACTGGCTTCTTGGTTCAGCCTCCCTTTTGTGGGCCATATTATGGCCTATTGCTGCCTTAAACATTCAAATCAAATTACCCCAGGATGCCAGGAAATATCTTACAGTTATTTAACAAGCAAACGAGTCTTGCTTAAGCTGTTTTCAGAAAATCTGCTCCCTGGCTTGGTGCTGAAGGTATGCTTGAAGCAAAACCAAACAAGGCAAGTCCCCTATCTGTGTGTGAGTCTAAAAGCACAGCTTTGCTTACCCCTGCTCCTGCCCATGCAGAGTCCATGTTGCACACAAAAAACTATTGCTCTGCGTCAGTTTTTTACCCCATTTAAAACTATGTCTGTATGGAGGGAGAGGTGGCTTGAAGTGGTTGAACGTGGCAAGGTCAAACCTCCCTGTTTGGACTGTAAGGGGGAATGATTGATACCCATGGGTGTGTCTTGTGCACAGCCCAATGGGCTTAGGTTTGATAATGGAAATTAGCTTATTACTGCAGAGTATGTATATTGCAATAATTATCCTTTGAAGTTGAGTCGTTTCTCCAAGTGCTTTTTTAGGGACTGTGCCTGAAAGCCAAAGCAAGCGTGGGATTCCCCCTCCGCCAAATCCAGCAGCCGATAAATCCGGCAGAGCTCTCCTGATTGCCATCTCCAAGGGCAGTCAGCGTGCTGGAATGGAATTAGGTCCTGGTTTGAAAGAGCACGCCTGCCAAAAAATTAAACAATGGATGTCTTCCTGTTTAATTTTAACATTTTAATTAAATTCTTTGCTGCTGTGTGCCTTTGATCTCGTTGAGCTGATACACATGGCGTGTGCTGTTGTGTCGTAGCAGCATTTTGTTCTAATCTTGCATGCAGACACAAGGATGCATTTGAGGATGGATAGAAGTGCAAAAGCTGTACACTGCCAAGTACTGAGCGCTTTGCAAGCTACCTTTTCCAACTGGTGACCACAGGCATGTGGACAGAGGGATTACTCACAAGTGTGGCTCAGAAGAGCTTCTCTCAGAACATATTCTCTCTCCCTTTTTAATCTACTTCTGTGAATGGTGCTGCAAGAAGAGTTTCCTTGATGGAATTACTCATAGAGAGGATTGAGGCCAAGAGTGGAGATTTTATTGCAAAACAGATTTAATTTCAAGTGGAATAATTAATAAACTTTGATTCTTCAGGCAGAACCAACACTGTATGATGTTGACTGGGCACATCCATCCATTAGTCCCAGCCAAGTGCCCAGTTTGGGAGCATTTGGCAGGCAGCTGCCTTTCTGTGCAGCCAGGCACAACGTGGGCACCAAGCAGCATCAGCCAAACAGCCCCACTGCAACCCATTCCTAAATGTGCTTCAAATAAGACATGGTTACAGGTTGTTTCCCCTGTGGTATTTATGGCTGGGCTTCAGTGTTGGCAGGACGAGGTAAGTGAACACATGGTGTTATCATGACAAGGAAAGGTATTAGAAAGTTTCCTCATGGATTATAGGCTGGGGCAGGTGATTGAGGATCATGTGGAATATTTATTCTTTGCCATGGGGGCTGTACCTAAGATGTCACAGCAGAATCTGTCATTGCTACATCAAAACCAGTCATTGGTAGAGCTGATTTAGGAAAAGAAATTGCATTTCCTTGAGGGGAAAAATAATTTTTAATCTAAATTTCCTTTGAAAACTGGAATTCTGGTGAGGTCATGAACGCAGAACTATTTGTGCCAGAAACTACAATATTTCAGCACAAAATATTTCTGTAAATAAATATTCTGTACTAAAATGGTCATTGGGTCATATTCCCCTCCTCCTCTGCACTCCCTGCTGCTGTGCCCCAGGCTCATTCCTTCTGGAGGAGCTGATGATGGATCAGGGCTCTTATGCCCGATGGAATGGTGTAGTCTGGCTGTGGCACCTGATTTCCAGAGCAGGGGCCGCATGATGAGCCAACCCAAACTCCTTGATGGCACAGCAGTGATGCTTCCAGAGCATGGATGTTTTGAGGAATTAGCACTGAGGTTTGCAAAGAAGAGTCAACACTTTTTGATACATGACTTTTTTCAGAAAAGACCAGTCTAAAATGCAGAGAATTATTTTGGTCGAAAATTGTCGTCTGACTTCTAAGTCAGTGTGGGCAAGCTGGTGTTGTAGTCTGTGTGCATAATGTGTGCCTTGCCCTTTTTTTGGCCAAAGATGGGGTTTTCCAGGGCTGCACAGAGGCAGCACAGTCCTCTTAGCAGAGAATCAGCATTCCTAAGCCTGCTTGTTTTGCTGCGTGGGCTCCACGGGCTGCGCGCGGTCCCGCTGCTGCTGTGGCAGCCTGTCACTCGTGGCAGGCAGCTCTGCAGAGAGGGCTCCCGTTCCAGCACAAAGTCTGTGCCTGTCCAGATTGCGAGGCCCTGGCAGGCAGCAGGAGCTGGCATCACGGCGGGCAGACATATGCAGGGGACACTGGCTGTGCCACGGGGCAGAAAGCCTCCTGCCGCCGCCGCGCGCATTACGGCGCTTCCCAGGGAGGGGTGATGCCATGAAAATGAGCTCCTTGCCTGCGGTCCTCCGCAGCCAAGTGGTGGTCCCCACCGCGGGGACCAAGTGCTGTCACTGCTTTCCCCCCCACTCCTTTTTTCATCCTCTTCATCGTGGTTTTCACAGCAGAACAACAGCAACAGGAGAGTGAGACGAGATTCAGATCTCATGGAAGAACTGATCCAGCACAGCTTGTGTTGCTGGTGAATCAAACAGGAAAGCTCTTTCTGCCATAGAGCTCACCACAGCACAGTTCACTTGTTTCTAAAGACAGTTTTCCATCTCTTTGTTTATGTGCTCATTAGTGCTGGCCACCCATGGGTGCAGTGTTGGTTGTTCATGCAGCTGAAGGCGCTCTGACAGAGCTCATAAATGTTTATGACGCAGTTTAGTCCCCTAGAAGTAGTGACTCAGCAATGATCAGACATCTCTCATGGGACAAACAGTTCCCAGCTATTCCCAATGTGCATCAAAACCTGCATGTCACTGGGCTGCCAGGAGGCAGGACTTGAGTACCCCACATCTGTATTGCTTCTGCACAGAGAGATTGCTAAGCATGTCCTGGGTGTTAGGACAAGAGTACACTTGGTTCATTTAAAAGAGGTGGGTTTTTTTCTGGGGATTTTTAAACTCCACCCCGTGATGCGTTTTGGGATGCGTTCAGCTTTCTCTTCTGAATAGGGCTCCAGATGATGGAAATAAATTATCATAAATTAGAATAGATTGCACTCTTCAGCATCTCTACATCTGTCATTATGTTTCTTTAACAGTTCAGTTTAACATTTATACACACTCTGACAGCAGCTACTGGTGTGTATGCTATAAATATTGGCTTGCAGAAGACATTAATGGAGTTTAGGTAAACGTTTGATGCCGCTGAGATTCTGTTCCATATGGTGGTATGCAGCAAAATCAGATTCAATGTGCCACATATAGTGCACACGCATTCCCTATAGACTGGCCTCCTGCATCAGCTCACTAACCTACCAAGAAAGCACAGGTGCCTTCCGAGAGGAAAGCGAGATTCTTACAGTCTATTCTGTTTTTTACCACCTGTATTGTCTGCAGTGTTTAAAGCCAATGTGTAGCATGTAGAGATGGGAAGGGCTCATGGAAAAGAGGTGTCTTGTGGAAGCAGTGGTCAGGAGTTAGGCAACAAGCTGTGGGAATGCTCTGCTTTGAACATGTCTAAAGGAAACCCATGGGATTTTCTGTCTGAGATGCCATTTTGTTAGACAGTAAGTGAGTAACAGGTAAGAGCTTTGTGCATTGGTTGGTCATGGTCGCTAAACCTGAAATTTATGACTCAACCCGTGATGCAACTGTCACCAAAACTACACATGGGAGTCTGGTGTCAAGGATTGAGGAGTCTGGTTTGCATCCCTCTCTCTTAGAGGAGAACAAATAGCTGAGGCCATTGTGGCAGGGGGAATATATTCTGATTCTTCTAGTGTTCCTTTCGTAGTTCAACAGAATTTGATTGTCTCTGGCAGGTTTGGGGTTTTTTGTTTTGTTGGTTTCTTTGGTTGGTCTGTTTGGGTGGGGCTTTTTATTTTGCTAATTGCAGCACCTTGGTTAGTGTAGCCTGATGATGTGGCTGCCTCCTCTGCAGTATTTCTCTGATTTACCCCACTTTCAAGCTAGCAGGAAGGCAAGGGGTGTGTTGTCTGGCTGAGCACTGCGGAGGGGCAGTTGGGGTAAAGCAGCCCAGTCTCTGCTCCTGCTGTGGGGCCCTGGGAATTTATTATTTATCCAGCTCGTGCCGGCCCCGGGGCACATCTGCTGCAGAGAGGAGCACGGCTGCTTCATCTGCCCCCTGTGTAATGCAATGTAAGTAATGAAGTAACCATAATGTACAAACTGACTCAAAGCAGGGCAATCTGAAGAGAAAGTGCTCTTCACACTGTAAATTGCTAAAGGTCTTTATGATGCCAGTGAATTAAAAATCTTGAGAAGAAAAAACCCTCCAGTGCTTTAAGTTCAAGATGCATCTTTTAAAAGCTGCTGGTGGGGAAGGGAAGAGATAACTTATCTGAATGGAAATGTATTTAAACTCTGTATCTTGTACAGTTCTGGGCTATTGCAAAGAAAACAGTGTATTTATTCCCTGTCTCTTGGAGAGCTGGAGACATTTTTGTATAGACTGAATGGGTTTGTGTGTTGATGTTACCCCTTTGATCTTAATCGTTAGCCAGGTTTTCAGTTCTTTGTAGGATTTCTTTTTAGAGAAGAAGCTGCTTCAGATGTTTTGGTGATTCACTCTTGTTTATTCACACTGGCAGTAGGAGCCTGGTGTCCTCCTGTGTCCCTTAAGCAATCCTGCAGCTGCAGCTGCCTTCCCCCTGGCTGGGCAGAAGCCCCTCTCTTACCATTTCTCAAGTTTCCAGGTTCTATTGTTGTTCTGACTCATTGTGTGGTTCTTCTGCCTCGAGTTTTCTCTTCTTTCTTGCTCCTGCATAAAAAAGTGTTTTGCAAAACCATTATCAAACTCCTTCTGCCTGGAGCAAAATCTTGCCCATGATTTTCCATTGGGCAGTTAATTGTGTCTGAGCTCGAGGCTGGCATTTAGGTCTCTTGAATGGTGCTGTAAAGAAACTAAACTGTATTTAAAGAAAGGCAGCTTTTACATTGATCTGATGTTAAAGACATTTTAGCCCAGCCAACAAGATTTCATGGTGAGCCTTGCTCCAGCAAGGGGCCCTTCAACCTTGAAGCTGAAAGAGAAACTGGACTCTGGGGAGCAGTTTCAAAGCGTTGAAGCTTTTTTATCATTATTTGTTGGGGGTTTTTGTGCATCTTTTGACTCTTTGAAGCCTGGACAATTCAGACCTGCACAGTCTGGCTACCATAGGCATGGGTTTCTTCATGAAGGCCTCATATAAACATCTGAATTTGGGAAGGAATGTGCAGTGAGAGGAAATTCATGCAAACAATCTGCATTGATTCACTTGTCATGAGGATATCTCTTTGAATTGTGTACTTGATTAATTGCATTTAAAAAAAAATTATCTCTCAGCTACACTGTGAAGGTACTTTTTGGCTGGAGGGAAGAGAAAGGAGCCCTTATTGTGCATGGGTTTATCTGTTTGTTTTTGTAGGAAATGGGTCCATGTACTTCTTTTTCATTAAACCTTTTAGTTTTCTCATATGGCTGACATTCATAAATTCCAAAGCTATTTATTTTGGGCTTTCTGTCTACATCATAAACCTGGAGATGACCCTTTCCTAGTTCCTACTGTCACCTGTCCCTGGCTGACAGGCCCTTCAGGGTAGGACAGGAGAAAAGTCATACTTTTTGCACTTCAATCAGTGCTGGATCTCAGTTTAAAAATATCACAAGTGAAAAACATGGATGTGAGTCATACAGAAAACACCCCTCATTTCTCAGGGAGTAAAAATATCAGAAGAACACATTCTTCAGATGTTTCCTCCTGTTGAGAGGTAGCCACATCTAAGAATTCTGTTTGAAGTGTTCAATCATAAACATTGGTCCCCTGCTGTCAGGGTGACCACTGGATACAGAAGATGCCTATTAAATGTTAACAACTAGTACTGTGCCAGAACTGCATCAGTCATCAGGGTCTGGGTGACCTTCACATGAAGAGAAAAGGTGGAGGAGGCTGCGACGTTTCTTCCTGGGTGAGGATACTCCGGAGATAACAGTCTGCAGTAAATGCCTTGCTTCTGGAAAGTTCAGTGCTCACTTTGGACCTAAATGCTTGTCCACATCTAACACATCTGGTGTCATATTCCAGGACAGCTTATCATTGCACTTTTGGGGGAGTGATCTCTTTCTTGTCAGTGATTGCTTTTGCCCCTCAGGGGCTGGGAGACCATGATTTTGTATCAGCTTGGCTTAGTGATATGTTTGAAGCAAGCATGTTTTAAAATGCATATGCATTTCCCTGTGTTTTTACAAGATTAATATTTGAAAGGCTATTTAATGCAAAAAGACTGGAAATTATTTAAAACTGAGACATGCTGGAGAGATCAGAGAACTCTTATCAACGGTTGAATTAGTAATGTTGAATTAGACATGAGAAAATCCTTTTCAATTTAAGTGGCTTTTCTCAGAACTTTTTATATGTTTAATGTCTTCGTTCATCCTTCTAATCATTGTTCCAGTTTCAGCTCTCCCTGAGTATCTGTGCAGATGTGCACAGTGCACACCATTCAGGTCCTGATCCATTCAGCCAAGCTGTACATCTCTGAGGACCATCAGGAAGACCTCAAACCATTTGTCTCAGGGGGTCATTTTCCTTCTGTGAATGCAAAGATCGAGCCCTTCATGAATAATTTCATACTTGTATTTGAAAGACCTGGTTGTGCTGCTGTCTGAGAGAATGGAGATCACGAGTGCTTCTCAGTGTAGACACTTCACCATTATCTTCTTAGAACCTTAAACTTAAAAATTTGAACTGGAAATAACATTTGTATAACATTTCATAAGGATACTAACATGAGACTCTGCAAGAAGAATTACAAATATTGGGGGTTTTTCTTCAGAACTCTTGGAGAGAGTCAAGTTCTCTCCAGTCCCCCTTGATACAGGCTGCTGTGAGAGCTTAGCAGAGCAATGTGCATCCTGGGATCTCATTTGTGTTGCTGTTCATAGTCATGATAGGCAGCAAATGGAGTGGAGCCTGAGGCAGCACTTTGCTGCCTGAAGTTGATGCCTGATGAATTGCAGAGATAAATAAGGTGAGAGTCTGCCTTTGCCTTTCCCTTTGAGTGAGCACGTAAGTGTTAGGTGGCCCATGTTTGAAGAGACAATGTGAAATGAGCTTTCAAATATTTCCTTGAAGTTGTCTTAATTATTTCATTATAATGGTAAGGAACAAAGCGAGAGAATCAATACGCCTAATTATTACATCTAAATGCAAGAGAAATTAGTCAGTGAACTCTCCCTTCTCTGGGGAGGATTAATCTTCCTATGCTCTATTTCAAATATCTTCCAGAAAAATGAAAGGCTTATCACCTAGGAAACACGCGGTCCTAATCGCCCAGGTCTGGCTCTTGGATTTACTTACGGTGAGGGGACTCTTAGTTGATCTTCTGAAGCACAAAATTAGATTGTTTTGCTTGTGTTTAACCGTTGTAGTTGAGTTTTGTAGTTGGGTGATTTGAATGACAAACACGAGCAGGACATGAGCCTTGTGTCATCCCAATGTGCCTTGGCCAGCTCTGGATGAGCTGTGGGGACCTACTCGGCACCAGGCAGTGCCATGTGGAGGGGATGGGCTGGATCCTAATGCAATGCTGTCAGTGGGGCAGTGCTAATTAGGTCAGGTCCTCAGCAATGAAGTGCTCTATTGATGAGTCTGTAATGCTTACAGGGCTGTGTCTTTGGCTTTTTGATAGCTGTGTGAGACTCCAAGATGGCATTTTGCTGTGGCCTGGTGGCACACAGCCACAAGATGATTACAGGTGATCCTGGTGGGACTTGATTCTTCACCCTTGAATTAGCCATGGAATTGAAATGGCAACATTTCCTCCACTCTGGGTTTGGTATGGCAATAAATTCTGATTCCAGCTCCTTGCTGTTGTTTTGCACAAAGCCAGCTATATCCTGTGATACTTTCTAGTCTACAATTTCAAGCTGTGACACAGATGTTAGATGATTTCAGATGATGTGTTAAATGAATAAATTCATCTTTACATAAAACACGTTTAACCTCTGCCTCCCATAAGGTCTGACTTTCTGTAGATGTTGCCATTTGTTGTCATGTGTCATCCTGGTGGAAATCCAAATCTGGGAGTACTAAGATGTGCTTCCCTAGAATAATTCCACATTTTTGCACAGTCAGATCATGCCTAGCAATAGAAGGGTTAAGTTTATTCCTTGCCTGCAAACCCAACTTAGTGTAAAGAAGACTCAGAAGCTAAAATATGAAACCTAAATAAAAGAAAGAAAGGCTGTTTCTTTGCATCGTGCTGGGGAAATCAGCCTTACAGTTCACAAACTGAGATGACAGCTTGCTGTAGGGAAAACTTCAGTCCATCATTATTTTGCGTTTTTGGGTTGCTCTACTCATGGCAGTTTATTAATTAGTTTCAATTTTGCACTCTTTCTTAAAAGAAAAAGATTTCAACTCATTATATATCACCCTTGTACCTTCCTTCCTTCCCAAATTACTTTGCATCATGGTCAGTTCCCATCTTCCCTGGCTGTCGAGTTGATTAACTGGGTGATGCTGACTGGAGGGCATGGGACGGGCCACTGATGCACCACCTGATTATGTGGTCATGGAAACCCCTGGAGGTAAGACCTCTGTTATCAAAATAAATTGGGATTTTCTGCCAACTAATGGTTGGCGAAGCTTGCACTAATTCTAGATTCTGCTGGATGATGCGCTATGGAAGCCAATTAGCCTTTGCTGATAAGCTAGGCTTTGATTAGGCTCTTCTAGGCTTTCTCATCGCAAGAAACATGTACCAGTCATTGAACATGCAAATGTATTTGCAGTGTGTAATTACAAAATTTTCTAAAGGAGCGACCTATTTTAAACAGGGCTTTTGTTTCACTCTTATTCCTTCGTTGCACTTACCAACTCAGTCACACAGGCTAATTCAGCAAACATAATTGACTGGTTTTAGGAGTTAAAATATCCTGTTGTTGAATGTTTTATGCTTCAAATACCAATTATAGTGAAGACTGCTGCGGTGGGTACGGAGGCTCTCGGCAGCCACTCTGAGAGCTTGCCCTTTGCAGTGAGCCTTTGGGACACAGAGGGCTGGCAGTGCTGGGATCAGCAGCTCCAGCCAATTTAAAAGTGATCTTGTCCTAATAATGCTGAGAACAAACTCTCTTTCTTTAGCCATTGGAAGGTGTAACTTACACTGCTGAACATGCAGCTCATTGCACTTGATGGGAATTCACTTATTGATACAATTAGCTCCCAATCTGTTTACAAGGTGATTGTTATAATTAAAATTGATTATGGCTATGTATCATGTCTTTAATCTTTGATCTGGGGGTTTGGATATTATCGCCTACCTTCTGTAGCTGTTAATGGATTTTGAAGAGCATCAAGGAGTTAACATATTTTCACACTCCTCAGTGATACATTTTCTGTGCTACAGTCTCATTTGTGGTATTGTTACCTGAGTGACAGTATCACATTGCTTACCCAGTCATACATATTTTGATAGATTTAGTCACTTTGTCTAAGGGGTTGTGTGAGCTCGTGTATCTGCCTCTATCCATACCATGGTGCTTAGAAAACAAGCCTAGGAAATGGATATTTTGTTTCCAGGTCTAGTTCATAGTGACAATCCTTGAGTGTAACAAAGGCATTCCTATTGCTAGATCATATCCTTCCTGGTTGTGGTGCCTTTGGTTTATTGCATGCCTAAGAACACAGAAATCAGTTACACACTGTGGTACACTGATGGGATTGAGGTTTAGTTTTAGTTAGCATTTTCTGGCTGAAAAGCCTGGAAAAATTCTCCAGTCAGAGCAGTAGGAAGAAACACAGAGAAATGGGCATTGTAGTGGCCCATCTGCACTTTCCCCATTTATCTCCTGTGGCATCGCTGCAGAGTCAGAGGAGAGAATGGCAGAAGCAGAGCTGGTTCCAGATTCACCCTCTCCTGCACTTTCTCCCTCAGTCTCCCAATGCTGCACTGACACCTGAGTTAGGGGTAATGGTCTGTCAGTGGGTGTCCCTGCTGTCACAAACTCTCTGAGAGGCTCTCCAGAGCGTATCTGGATCAAGGTTGGATTTTTAGGTGTTTGTTTGTTTGAGGGTTTTTTTGGCTGGAGAAAACCAAGGGTTTGACCCTTGCAGAAACATATGGGTGAGAGTCCTGCTGCAATAATCTTGTGTGTGATGCAGGTTTTGCCCCTTTTTCAGGTTATGATTGATGACTTCAGCTCCTGACACCTTAGCACTGGGGCAGGTGGGTTCAAGAAATGCTTGAGATGAAGAGTGTGGTGATCCTTCACTTGTGAGGCTTCGCTTCCCCAGTCTCTGCCCTCATGCTAAGCCAGCTCCCTCTGCTCCTTGCATGGATATTCCCAGGATTTCAGCTGATGACCTCAGAGCAGACCTCCCTCTCTAAAGTCACGTGCCTATCCTATTCCAGCTTAGCAGTTTTCAGGTATCCCACTGGACATTTGACATAAAATAGTCTGAACATTTCTACTCCTTTGTGGTCATTGCCAGCTTTCATGCCTGTGCACAGGCTGTACTGAGGCCACAGTCTGAACACAGGCACCACTGCAGCCTCTATTTAAATTAAATTCCATCTATGGTAGGAATGTTGCATGGAAAGGTTCCAGGACTGATGTTTGAGTGCAAATATCTGAATGGCATATTAAATTCTACGGCATTTAGGCTTAAGAAGAATTTTTGTGAAATCTTAAGAATTGTAATTCTTTCCCATTCTATCAATAGTAACTGCTAACTTGAGCATATGATGCAAAAGGCACTGAGGCAAAGCATTCACTTAGAGAGAGAACACAAGTGCCTTTTTCATCTGAGGCAAATTAGCAAAAAAAGGAGACAACTTCCAGCAAACTGTGGCTTCCGATCCACAAGCTGATAAAATCTGCATATTAGTCACAAGTTATTTTTCCAGATTTCTGGTTCATTCTGTTTTCCTAATCAAAGATGCTGAAATTCACTTTCAATTCTTTCAATCTCTGTTTCATAACTAGTATACTTGGTGGGGAGAGGAAAATACAAACTCAAAATCATCACCACCACTGTTCTTGAAACTCAAATCTGGCAGATTTTGATTTAGTTTTGTCTCAACCAGTGAAGATTCCAAGTTGTTTTTTATTCAGGAGTAAATCCAAGGAAGAATGCATTCTTTATTGTGACCATGTTCTGTAAAAATGGGACTTCCCAAAGAGAAGGTGTTATTTTATAACAAAAAAAACCCCCATATCATTGAATGATTAAATCCAAACCCTTCCAATTATTAAATCCAAGCCCTTCATTTCATGAGTTTTGTGCTCAGCATCCCAGCACATCTATTTGCATGCTGGACTTTTAAAAACCTGAGGTAGTTGTGCCCATTGTATCCAGGGAGCCATTCTGAGTCTTTTCAGTGGTGTGTGTGTGTCTGCCCAGGGCTTGCTCCATCCTGAATTAATGGCTGTGAGGATTAATGGTACTTCACTGATTTCACTTGCCAATTGAAGGATTTAAGTGCCATGAGCTTTTCCAAACACAGGAGACATTCCTGGCTTGGGGAAGGGGTAACATCACTTGCCTCATTTTGTAGCAGTGAAATCAAAGGCTCAAAGAAATGGCTTCTTATGAGAAAAGATGGTCCCTTCTGGTGTAGCAGTAGTGTCATCAGAGAATCAGCTTTTCTGCCAGAAATAGCTACCACTGGCTACAGCATGGGCATTGCTGCTTAGGATAATTCATAGGTGTATTTGGCTGCAAAGCTTAGCTTTTTACAACTTTATAGCATTGCAGTGACTGAAGACATTTTTCCATCTTTACTTCCGTAACTGGAGATGTTTTCTGCACCCTTTTGGCATGTGGTAGTTTGTGTAAGAGTTGCTGAGCCTGAGTTTCTGCACATCATCACAGCATCATTGTTGTCAGTGGTGTTCGTAAAGCAGCTGGCACAATCAGAGCAAGAACCATCAAATGGGTTGGCTCTCATGGTTTCTAATACTCCTCTAGTTTGGCGCTGCCTTTTGTTGGTGTATGCAAATTTTTGATTGGCTTTTACAGTATTTTCTGTCCTAAATTTAAATTTGATTCACTTCTGTGAATGCAGGGATGCAGAAGGAGCAGGGGGTTCATCACAGGTTTTCAGAGAAGATACACAGAATTTGCAGACTGGTAATATTGACCTACAAGCAGAAGACAGCAAGGGACAGTTAAATATGTACAGCACATGGTTCCAGTTTAGTTTGGTTGGTTTGGCAGAATACTGTTCTGTTGTGTTATGCATTATTTTTCCAGTCAAGGACTCATCCATACTCCTGCTTTTCACTGGCTTTTGTCTTCCTTGCACACCTCTCTTGCCCCATTTTCACTCAGTCTCATCATTGCCTAGAGATGTACATGCATTGGTCCATCACTCATGAGGAGAATTTTTTTGGTTGAAATAAATCTTTCCAGAAGGGCTAATATACAGTTCATATTTTATTCTACCAATCCAGTCTGATTGATGTTTTAGTTGAAGTGTCTGCACATTTAGATACAGCAATGGCTGTTTTTATCCATGATGAAATACTAAAATGCCATTAAAGCACAATGTTTACAGTAATTTTCTGTGTATGAATGCATAAAGGCCATAAAGAGAAGTGAACCTTATCGATTTGATGGCACTCATTATCCTAGAGCTGTTTTTTCATAGGGTCCTTCTACCACAGTTCTAGACTTTTTTATTTTCTCTTAAAATTTGTCCTGACATGTTTGTGTTTTGGAGGAATTTTCTCTCCACAAGATGAAACACCATCCTGTCATCTAACTTATTTTTTTTACTTGTGGCAAACTCTTGGAAGTTAAATGCTGAATTCATGGTGGGCTTGGAGGAATGCATGATTGCATTAACCATTATGCATTGTTCTGTACAGAAAATGTCCTCTGTTTATTTTCTGTTAAAGCCATCTAATTGATTACCCATGTAAGATTTTACCTCTCCAATGACGTGTCATAAATAAAGACAATGTTTTCTGACAGCTATAGCATGTTGTTGTTTTGGTTTTTTTTTTTTCCCAGTATGACCTTCATGTTGGTTTTGTCTGTTGATAGGTTGAGTAAGTAACAATGTTCTGCAGTGCTACAACAGTATCTCTAACGTGGTTGGGGTATAAATTGTGACTGTTGTTGTGTGGTGTATGGGCGATGTCCATACTCCAAGATTCCACTCTCCTGAAAACGCCAATATATGTAACACATCTTGTGGTTGAAAGAGAATTTAAGGAAAAAACAAATGCAAAGACGTGTTTTACAGAAGCACCTATGCTGGAGGGATTGGCCTAAACAAATAGGTTCAACTAACACCTCAGTGTCTGCACTTGCAAAATCCATATGGAAATCCTACTGGGCTGGATGCTACTCGGTGGCATCACCACAAATTGCCATGACCATCTCCCTGACTTTGTAGCAAATGTGCCACTGGCAGTGGATAAAAGTTGATTTTTTTTTCCCCTTTTTTTTCCCTTTTTTTTTTTTTTTTTTTCAATATTATTGTGGTAAGAGGTTTACAGCCACAGCTCTGGATGCATCTGAGGGAGAGAATGATGGACTCATGTGTGTGCCCAGCGTGGAGCTGGGCTGGTACCCATCACCTGGGCAGGATACGTGCTGCTTTCTGGAGCAGTTCCAGGATACTGTCACGCTGATGCTATACTATTTAGATCTCTGGGAAAGATTTGGTTGCCATAACAGTTGGATTTCCTTCAAAAATAAACATGAAGTTTTTTGGATGATGGGAGAAGCTTAAGACATGGTTCACAGGGGACCATCTCCTGTGGATCTGAGCAAATGAGGTGAGACAGCCTGATTAGGTGGTGATTTTGGATAACAAGCTTTTGGCATGTGCCCTTTTCCTGCATCTCCTGGAGGCAGGGAGGCTTCTACTTGGGTGCTTGAATACAGGAAAGCCAGCAGGAAACCTTTCCTGTAAGCCAGGGAATTACTGCACCCATTTTAAAAATTAATCCTTACATTCTTAATTTAAATTTACCTTTCCTCTGAAATGCTTGAAACTTCTTTACCTGAAATGTGCAATGGAGAACCATTCTGCAAGGCTCTGTAGGTAAAAAGAATCTGGTGTATTTCCATGGGGACACTGATCTTTGCTTTCTAAAATCAGAGACTGTGATTGCACCCTGTGTCCCCCAGGAGCTTGTTTAGAGCAGATATACCCTCTAAGGATTTAATGATCAGAAGCATTTTCCTCTTGTTTCACTATTACTTGCTTTTTAAGTGAATGCTCGTAAAACATGGGCAAAATGTAAAGCTGAAAGGAAGAGAAGCCAGGAATACTAAAGAGAGAGAGAGAGAGCTTGCTTGAAAGTGTTGGCCAAGCAGCTGTTCATGCCTCCTATTTAGCATGAATGGAAGACATAGCCCTGATTAAAAATGGTAGGTAGCAGCTGCACAGCCTGGGCTAAGGATTACCAGATGGTTAACTGTGATTGACTTGTCTCCATGGAGCTCAGTGGGGAGGGAGGAATGGAATATCTGAAATGTGATGAACATGCTAGGTACACAATTTTTTTTATAATGAATGTGCCAGATTTGTTTACATGCTTCTTGAATAAAATATGGCTGCTAGTTTGACTTAAGACAGACATCTTTAGTACATGCTATGTTGCAAAACCTTGCTCTTTTGATTGTAGGTGTGATGATTCCCCCTCATCTCTCCCCCCCACCCCGGTGCTGTGATACAGCATAAAATAATTGGTTGACAGAATGTTGATTCTGCAGCACGGGGAGGATTTGCACAGATGGGAGTCAAAATATGTCTCCTTGCCTTATGCTAATGCCACCACAAAGGTTAGGGAGAAGTTCAGAACTGAATATGGAATCCTTGTGCTGCTTTAGCTGTTGCAAAGTGTTTAAAGTCGGTACCTGAAGGAAGTTCTGGATCCAAATGCTCTGTGTGTCTGCTCCCTCTGTTGTACAGCAAAAGGGTACCAGCTCTTACTACATATTCATAATACAACGGTGCCTACATGGCTGCTTTTCCTTGACATGTGCCCATCATGGCCAAAGTGGGATTTTTTTTCTATCCTGGAAAGGGCTAGGAATCAGAGATACCTCTAAAAATACCATGGCAAGAGGATGACACATCACCATGATTCCAAACAGCATCTTCTAACAGGGCTTGGCCAAATTTCTTGCAAGTGCCAAATAATTGTCACTTGTTTAAGCAGTATGTTCTGCAGAGGCCGTAGCCATGTGCAAGGTGGTGAATTACTCATACAACCTCCTCTTTGGGGTGCTGGGAGAGAGTGGGCATTGGTCAGTCAATGGCCAGAATGCCTCATCCACCTCTTCTCCTGGATGACCCCTGGGAAGTGGCAGCCTCATGACTTGGCTTCCCTTCCCCTCACTCTGATCTCAGGTCCTTTCATATGGGCAGCAGCTCTCACAGTGTGTTTTTGGAGGAGTTCTGGAGCTGTGGCACCCTCAAGGCCATGGGGGTCACGGGCAAACAGCCCCTCACGCTTCAGCCTTGACTGCCTTGACTTGCACGGGAGATGGAAATTACAGGTAACTAAGAATAGAGGCCAGTAATTTGGAAAGTAATACCTTGGCATGTCTTTAGGAAAAAAATAGTAATAGCAGTGAATAATTTAGAAATGCCAAGATAAATACTGTGTTTGAGGGAATGTGTCATCCCCAGCTGTGCAGAGTGGGAGACATTGATCATGTGTTTCTTTATCCTCTATGTTGAACATTTTTACTTCATGTTTGCATTACTTTTTTAAAGCAAATTACAAATATGTCAAAAAGATGGAGTTGTCAATTGTGCCAACTCATTTCCTCACATTTGAGTATGAATGAAATTGTGATGTCAATTTGTCTTTGTAAATACTTTTTGCCTAGAAAACATTACTTTTGAGCCTGTGACACTTAATACTTTATTATTCTCACCTGGATGTTGCCACTGTATACAAATAAAAAATAAATAAAATAAAATGCTAGTTCAAGGTACTGCTATTGATAAGCAATTTTTTTTTCTTACTTTGTTGGGGTTGGTGGGGGGAGTTGGGGAAGGTGGTTTTTTGTTTGTTTGTTTGGGGTTTTGGGTTTTTTGTTTGTTTGTTTTGCAATATCAGAGCCTCCCTCAGTCTCCTTCCCAAAATGTAAAACCAAACTAGGATCTCATCAATTTTTTGAACGTTGCAGAGTCTTGAAAGCAGGTATTTAAAGGCTCATTATCCTCAAAAAATACACCTAAGTGCTGAAGAGGGGAGGTTGGGCTGGGGATCATGGCCACAACCTCTGCCTCTTTGTGGGATAAAGTGTTCTTGGCTGTGAGTTTCATGATCCTGGTGTGAGGAGCATTCCAGTTTCAGAGGCACTACAGCATTTCCTGCGTTTCAACTGCGGAAGGAAAAGCTCATGGACAAACCCCATGTTTGCCAGACTGAGCATGAAGGCCATGAGGTTTGTGGTGCCTTTGAAAGGGCTTGTGGTCTCCCCTTGGGCTTCGAGCCATTTGGATGCAGGAATGTGGTGGATGCCCATGCCTGGCTTTCTGGAGTGCATAGCAGGGTGCTTGTCAGGTGCACTTTTACCCTCCTTTCCTCTGCAGGCTGCTGGAAGTCTGATTTCTGGGGAGAACATCCTCAGCATGGTCTGCTTCTCAATGTACAACAAACTGGATCGATCTTAAGTGTCATAGGCTGGGTAATAGGTGGAGGTGATAAATCTGTTAGCAGCCACACTGAAAAGGCTGAAATATTCTGCATTTGTGGAGGTTGGGCACTATTTGTGAAAATAAACATTTATGATTGGGCCACATGTTGCTAAAAGAGTGAAAGAGGTGGCCAATGAGAGCTGTCCTGCCTGGTGCTTGATTTTAAATTCTTTCTGATTGCAGGGAAAGGTGTGGAAAAACCCTGGTGTGATGAGAAACTGCTTTACAAGAGGGAGACAAAAGAGGGCTTGGCTTGGTTTTTCAGGTGTAATGGGCACACTTAAAAATAACCTTGCTCTTTAAACACATGAAGGGGAGAGCAGCTGTTTGAACTAATGAACCAACTTTGTGTGGCTGTAGGAACCACAGATTAGAGAACTGCAGCCTTTGGGAGGACAAGGCTCCTCTGCCAACATGGTGGGAAGAAAAGAAAGAAAGGTAGTTTTGTGAGAAAATTAAGGAATTGGTGAGAGTGATAATGCTGTGCTTCCTCAGCAGCGTGAGGCTTAGTGACCCTTATGGTTGCTTCCAGCCCTGTGAGAGCCAGGAGAATGCAGTGATTGTGATTGACCTCAGGAAGGGATGGGGCAGAGGGTGGCCCTGGTAACCACAGCTGGGTGTTTACTTCTGTGGCCACCACTGTGCTCTCAGGGGGCTGTTGCAGAGTGCAGTGCATGGGAGGAGGAAAATCTGCCCTTTTTCTACACATGAGGATAATTTCTTCCTCAGTGATGCTTGGCAAAGCCACGTGTGAAACAGCCTTCATGTCTCACTGAAAAAAGGCAAGACTGCCAAAATTTTGTCTGTTTTGAGTCAGGAAGAAATGTTGAAATCTTGAAAGTCTGTTTGCCTTGAAAAAGATACCAACACCCCAAAACTCAGATCTGGTCAACTGAAGTATTTTGATTTTGATGCGTTACACTGTCTTTTTCATGTGTGTATAAATTTTGTAACACAGTATTTTTCAACCAAAACTGTTCATTTTGAAAACTTCAGAGGAAGGATTTTGACAATGTAATAAATTCCTGTACAGAACATGTCATCCTTCCTGTCTACAATTATATGTGACAAATCAAAGCTTCAAGGGAAAAGCACACATGCGCAATAATAGCTCTTTGGGAAATTCCTTTCCAGCTGCATCGTTTAATAGATTGCTTCAATTTTAATAGAAGAGGAAAGCCTAGAATAGACCTGTAGCATACCTTGAGATTCAATGGTAATTCCTCTTGAGGCTCAGTCAGTTGGTCTCTTGTTGATGGGATGGGAAGTTGAACCTTCTGCTGTCCCAGCAGTGTTTGGAGGAACTCTCAGTAATATTCCCCCCCACCACCCCTTTTGGCAGAAGCCAGGAGCCTTAGGAATGATGTGGCTGATGGCACCTCAGTCACAGTCCTAGTGGGACATGAGGCTTTATCTCCTGAAGAGCAAAGAAATGTTGAGACATTTGGAATGCAAAGCCAGAACCAAGGAGCCAGCAGCTCTGCAGCCTTGGCACTGTGCAGGTGCCTGATTGCAAACGGAGAGGTAAGGAGGGGCACAGGTCAGGCTGGCAGCTTTTGGGAAGAAATATGATTCACAAAGTGATCTTGGGAGAGATTCCAGGTTTTGGAGAGTATGGGTTCACACAGTGCCTCCTCATGGGTCCTGCTGTTTTCCTCCAAAAGCTACAGCCACCTCTGTATCAGCTATAGGGCAGAGAGGACAGGAGTGAGTGCACCCTACCAAAGGTGCATTCCCAAATGGAGAGGAGCCTCTTGTCCCTTGGGGAAAACTGACCACATGCAGCACTGTGTCCAGTACTAGTGTTGTAGCTGCTACTAGTGAGAAAACGTGACTGGTCATCAGCAAGTGGTCAAACTGTGTAGGGAAGGCGGGTCAGAGCTGAACATGTTCCTGGAGCTGCCCTTGAAGAGTGTGCGGCCATGGTTTTATGTGTCATTCACTGCTGCATGTTGTAAATACCAGTAAATGTGAAGAGAAGTGTTAAACCTTATTGCTCCAGGACAGTGTTGTGTTCTGGCAGTGCAAGGATGCTCACCAAGTCTTTGCCATAAAACACTTTCATCTTATTGAGCTACACATCAATAACTGCTTGATAGCAAATGAAAAATATCTCACTGCCACTTATGAGTCCATGGTAAAGAGAACAGATGAAAGTGGTTTTTCTTCTCAGGATTGTGTGCTGATCTTCAGACTTGGGAAGGAACAGTGCTGTCCAAACCAATTTACATTCTGTATTTTGCCATTTTACTCAGCACAAACCCCATTGTCTCCATGTCATTCCATCACAGATAACTCATTGCTTGACATTTTTCCAGCAATATTTCTAAGCAAACATTTTGTCCCCAGTAGCATAAACACTGTGAACTCGGATTTATGCTTTGTAACTTGGGGATGGTACTCTGTACTGAGAATAACATTTTTGCCATCAGTAAAAGCTTGGTGTCCACATGTCAGGTGACTGCAGCATCCTGCCCTCTACATCACAGGATTTGTCTTGGAATGAGTATGATGAATTAATACTTTGGCACTCAGCTTCTACACATGTTTTATGGGTGCTTGGGTGACTCACTAGTACTCATGCATTGTAAATCAAATCTCTTCTTGCTGGCTGAGTGCTGCCATGTAACAGAAATTGTCTTCTTAGAAATTGCCTTGTTTATCACTCTAAATTGACTGTTAAAACTAATTTTTTACAGGGATGCGGAAAAATGTGACAACTGATCAGTTTAAGACAAGTATACATTGATTTTATCTAAACTTGCTCCATGTTTTGTGAGTATAAAGCAATATAGAATTGGCTTAAAAGAAGCTGCATTTATAATGTGTGATTTTGCCTTATCCAGATTAAGAAGTAAAATCTTGACATTGCCCTGCTGCAATATAGAATACATCGATTTATAGATCTAGTGGGTGACATCTCTGCCCATAGAAAGGGGATTGGAAATAGAAGATCTTTAAGGTCCCTCCTGACCCAAACCATTCTGTGATAGATGATATATAAAAAAATTATATATGTATATGTATACTCATACACTTTCATACACAAATATAGAAATTAAGCATGAAGTACATGTGTGGATGGCTGTAGGAATCTGGCTTTGCAGTGTCACCTTTGAGTTTGAAATATGAACCAAACCTTAGTGTGGCAAGGTGTCACTCTGCTGCAGTTTGTGTTCGGATGTGCCAAGAGTGGGCTGCATTACACGGGGCCGGATTAGATCTCATCAGTGCTGGTACAGGTCATTAGCAATATGGATTGGCCCTTTGGCTGCCCTTCATCCCCACTGTTCAGTGTTTTTTTCAGTTGGGTATTGCCATGTAGTCATCCTTAGGAGTAATCTGTGGGTGGGGAATGAAGACCCTTTCTGAGCTGGCTGTCAAAGATTGCTGCAGTGTGAGTCCTGCATTTGGGATCATTCATGATGGACATGTGCAGGCATTGCAGCATTACTCTCATGATGGGTGTGATCCTTAAAGCCCCATATTTAAAGCTTGGATAGCACAAGGAAGCTCAGCAGCAGGTTTGCATTCATCTGTGCCTTGCATCCCTGCATTTTTGTCTACAAATGCAGCATTCCCTCTGTGGGCTGTGTCTCCAACACCATGTGATGCTGGACTCTAAGACTGGTCCTGGGGCTGTGTGGAGCCACATAGGACTCAGTGTCATTTGCACATGTGGAAAGGTGCCTCAGCATCTCTCTGTGCAGATACATCATCTCTTCTTGTGGTACAAAAATCTTATCACGGGGGATTAGGGTGTTTAGTTCTGCATTGTGCAGTTGAACCAGTTAAGCTGCACTTGGTTTATCCACGTGCTCAAATATCTTGATGAATTCATCCTGCCCTACAGCATGTGCACGTTCTGCTGAGAATTAGATTTATGTTTTTAAATTTCTGGAAAAAAAATCTAAATAAACAGAGTTGAGCAATTGATCTGGATTAATGGGGACCAACTCTATTAGCCTAATACAACACTAATCTGATTCCAAACTGTTAACATATTAAAGCTGCTTAATTATATGTTTGTTTGACACAATGTAGTAATCCTGTATGATTTAGGGTATATTGTCACAGCTCTTGACTTGCAGTGCCTTGCCATTGATAAAAACACAATTAAAACCTTTCAGTATGGGTTAAGCATTCACTTCACCCTTTACTGTATTGAAATGTGGCTTATTGTAAGTGCTGCCAAACATCCTCCCTGCTTTTATAGAAACAGTTGCCATCTCTGTTTCATGCCTGAAAGCAAGGGGCAGGAAAGGTTGGTGTTTGCTTATGCAGGGAATGGGTGTCTGAGCTGGGAATTTAATCCAGGGTTTCAGAGTCCCCATCATTGATTTAATGATGCAACAACTTTCTGCCCCTACTGATGCTGCTAATGTCAGCTGGGTTTCATCATACTGCAAGAAAACCAAAAATTCAATAGAGGAGAAGGTCTGGAATTACTTCTAGATTAACCAGTGGGTTAAGGGCTAAGAGGATACAGCACTTTGGTGTACTTGGGCAGTTGTCTGGTGTCGAGCAGTATTTTCTACCCAGTCTGGATACAGCGACGCTGCAAAAAGTGAAAAGTTTCCTCACATCTGCTCGCTGTGAAGAGTGGGATAACGAGATGCAAAATCGAAGCAGAGCACAAGCCTTCTTTGCTTGTTTGAGCCAGGCACTGTTAGAGGAGGAGATACCTTCCCTGAGAAAATGGCTCAGCCATTTCTGAGGGCTTTTCATGCAAAGGGCCCGATCCTGGACTTCTGAGGAAGCTGCTGCCCTGATCCACTGTGGTAGCAGGACCAAACCTGGGACATTTCTGCCTCACCCCACTGAGCATGTCCATGATGTTTTGCATTTTTCACAGCAGAATCCTTGTGCAGAATACAGCATCTGTGTGGCTCTGCAGAGAACCAGGGAGGGTGAAAATTTGTGTCTCCTGGTGATAAATGAACTGAACGCACCAAGGTCACTCACCATCAAAGACCTCTAGAAAAATTCAGCTCATATGCCTGTCCTAAAATCAGAGTTATCACCTCTGCTTTTCAGACTGTGAAAATCTCTGTTGTCTCAGATTACAAGTCTTTTTGACACCTTATACAACACCCTTGTGATTTTTCGTTGCTGTTAAGCAAGTTTGGGCTGAAAATTCTACAGTGAAATCAATACAGATCAGAGGCATTTTTACTTACAGCTTTGCTTTGAATTGAAAACTTTGAGTTTTTTTTAAATACAATTGAAAAACTCAAAGGATTTCTTGCAGCCTTGGTATGAATATCTTAGCTTAAGCTTGATGTGGAGGACATGGGGCTTTGGTGGGTATCCAAAATGAAAACATTCCTGGAATAGATGCCATATAAAGTGATGCCTTGAAAATAATGTAAAATATTTCTGGTTTTGTGTCTCTCTCTTGAGTTTAGTATCTGCATGGCCTAATCTACAAAAAAAAAAAAAAAATCAGATTCCAAGGACTGTCTTATATGAAGATATGGACAGCATCCAACTTGAGCCTAATGGGTAGTGTCCGCAGTGATAGTGACTTAAGTGGACATTATAGTGACAATCTGCAAGAATATGATGACATGAAGGACCTGCCAGATGGATGCTATGAATTCTGAGGTGTTTGACAAGGCTCTGACATTGGAATGGGTAATCAGAGGAAGAAAGAACAGAGAGTCCTGATTTTTATATGATTTGGAAGATTTCAAGGCTGCTGCTAAGTTTTTTCACTCAATATGGGTTTGCTTCAACCAAAGGACCTGGGGCTTATTGACCAGTAGGGAAGGTCTGTTCCCAGTTAAAGACATTTGTATCCATGGCAGCTCAAATCAGAATAAACAGAGAGCTTTGGGTCCCTCCGGGACTGTTTTTCACATGCTGAGGCAGTGTCCAGATGCTGCAAGAATATTTCCTCATTGATCATCTTCAAAGTGTGGCCATTTTCCCTCTGGAAATCTAGACCGTAACTGCACACTGGGTTGTTTTTTGATAGTAAAGCAAAGGTTGGAGTACAAGGTTTCCCCATAGGCTGGGGCAGGTTTGGGTCTGCCTTGTTTAGAGGTAGCACATGGCACTCTCAAGCCCTCACATCCTTCGTGGTAATGAGAGTTATACAGTCAAATTCTCTTTTTCTGAGAAGTGGCAGGCTGTCAGAATGATTGGAAGCACACGGGAATTATCCACAGGCACCTGCATGGGAATGGAGACAAACAGCACATGGTTTGGGAGGTGAAAGCGCCTGTCTTTTCTGGTTATATTGGTGGTATGCGTGGGAATCGTCCCCTTGAGTAATAAATAAAACGGTTAAAGGCACATTTTGAGATCAGATCTGCGTTGATCAAGAAGTTGGTGACACCTGGTGGCGGGCGCCGGCCAAACCCGTGCCTGACCCAGATTCAACCACTGCCCTTTAAATGCCCTGCTGCAGGTATGCCGCTGTTTTCTGACAAGGGCAGAATGCTCCACGTTAGAGTTATTGTTTGCCAAGAGTTTTTGGGGGTAAAACTCGGTCGAGGGAATTGTGTGCGGCAGTGGGAGCATCCCGACTCTGCCCTGGCTCCTGGCTGCACAGGATGATGTGACTGAGACCATCCATGCCTTTTTCTTGCTACTTGAATTTAGCTGATCCCCTCCTCTCACATCACCTGGAGTGTGTTATCTGTAAATGATGAGAAATTTGGGGAAGAATAGGCTGTAACAGAGGTTAAGTACAACGGGCTTCTTATCTAGTAATACTTTGGAGTAACTAAATGCCATTTTCTGCGTATCAGAATTGCTTAAGTTTTGTATGGTTTTTGAGTATCTGGCTCATCTTACAGAGCCACAGGGAATCAGTTAGTAAGAAGGTAGTAGCATATTTGCATTTATCTGTACCTGCTATACTTGCCAGAGACTAAATTGGAAGAATTTTTGCCCTGTTAGGGGAGGTTTGGAGTCACTGATCATTTTTTGGTGTAAGGACCCTTCCTGCACCCAGATGGAGCCTGCCAGGATGGTGCACATATGGAACAGTGATTTAGGATCAGCAACAGCCACTGCTCAGGGTGGTGTTCACCCCTGCAGAGCCAAAGGGTGACTCAGACAGGCTTCAGTCAGGATCCTTGTGCATCTCAAAGAATAAAATGGTTCCAGTTGCAGAGCTCTGTAAAATGAAAACCAATTAAAATATTCTTGAAGACTTCTTCAAAGTGACTTTTCATCCTTTACAGTCACATGTACTGGTCAAAAGAAGTGTAGCATCATTATATCAGAGGAGCAACATGAAGGGATTATTCAGAAGGTATTGTTGCTGCACTCCTTCTCCATGTGATGGCTTTATTGCAAGAGATTAACTATAAAACATATTTCTTGGACAGCCTAAGACCACAGTGTTTTAAAATCAGAGAAATAGAGGCTTTTCCAAAATCCTGTCAGTTCAGTTGTACTAAGGTGTCTTTTCAGACATTATGAATGTTTTGGAACACTTTTATGCTCAGTTTAATTAGTTTCCTCCAGTTGAATTTGAATTTTGCTTGTTGACTAAGTGATTCTTCCCCAAACTGCCTGAGGCATCAAGTTGATCTCGACAGAAATGCTGAAGTAAACATTATTATTTGGTAACTGTGACTGTTCAGAGCCGCATCACTGGTGCCAAACTGCTACTCGCTGTGACAGCTCATTATCTCCCTGCTTTCCCAGGCATGGTAATATCAAAATCACTCTGCCTGTCTTCTTCATATATATTTTTGTTTATTCTGTTGGGCTGAAAATAGATTTGTGTCCATTTTTGCACGTATTACTGTTTTCCATACAGTAGAGTAACCATGTTTATTAAGTGTACAGCGTCTTACTTGTGTAGTTTTATTGATGTAGAGGCCAGTGGGGGAGGCATGTACTGGTGTATGTTTGTGCTATGAAGTTCAGAGTATTATTTATATACATATGTATTAAAGAAACCCTAAGGTATATACTTTTTTTTGCATATTGACTAGATATACATTTATAATAGTGTGTCAACAGCTCTGTCTGTGCATGGATGAAAACAACAGCTTCCAGTCAAGGTGAAGTCTGTGTATACCTCCTAGAAAGAGTCAATAAAGAGCATTCATAGGCTAAACAATTAGAGATATCTCTTTGAGCTCACCTGGCTTCTATGGTGGACAAAGATAGTAAGATTGCCCACTCTGTGTGACTTACAACACACTGGCCAAGTGTATCTGTTGTGATCCATCAGGTCTTTGTTGGAATCACTGTAAACTTTTGGAACTGTTCTGAATCTGTGTTAGGTATTTGTTTTTAATGCTTCATCTCAATAAGGGTAAAATCATAAACCCTGAATCTTATCTCTATACTGTATTACTCAGATGGAATATGAAGACCTAAAAGCTCGTGTTTAATTGGTAGTTGGTCCTGGTTTTAGTTTGGAAGATGGCTTTTCAGGCACATGTGTCAGGAAAATGCAGTGAAGACAAAACTGTTATTTCTGTCTCTGGGTTGTGTTTCATTGTGCTTTGTTGCAGCTGGGTCACCTTGGCAATCAAGCTTGTTTTGAATGGGAGTTTCCTAGATGTGTTTTTGATAACACATCTCTCAGCTTGAACAGCTCATGCAGCATCACCAGGTTGGTGAAAGGCACTATTTTAATGACTTTTGAAATATTTTTTAAGGAAAGATGTTGCCTTTTTGTTCATGACCTGGGGCAACCTTGTGATTGTGATCTTTTGACCAAGGAAGTGGCTGTTTTTACATGTACAGAGCATCACACAGATCAATAGGTCATGGCATATTTGGAATAAAAACCCAAATGAGCAAACCAAGAACTAGATATCTGGCCTTATCTGTGCAACAAACTGCTTTGCACTCTCATGAGAAATAGGGACAGAGCTCTGGAAGGCTGCAGGTCTCCTTGCAGTTGTTGTTTAGAAACCACTTCAGAAAGCCACTGATTGTGGCTGGTGCTGGGAACTGCAGGGGAAAGATGCCCTGCTCTCAGGCCATTCAGACATCTCTGCACTGAGCACATCCCACATGCAACAGGTTTCACTTTGCAAGCAGCTTGGTCTTCAGAGGCTTGACCAAAGGGATTGTGCTCTTGCAAGGCACTGGATTGAGGCACTAACATGGTCTGCCTGGGTCTTGAGCCCTTATGGTGATGACTTCTGAAGCAGTAATGTGATTTTATTTAGTCAGATAGCAAACATGATTCTCCAAGCTCTGAGATAACAAATGCACAGCTTAATGTGCTACAGATGTGTGTGTGATGGTGAATCAGGGCCTTGGAAAGCTTCCAAAGGGCTTCACTGCTGATGGTCAAGATGAGCTTGCACCAGGAGCAGCCCTGTTGTCCCTGCATACTTTGGTGTGGTGGGAACAGGAAGGGAGCTCTGATGGGATGTCTGCAGGGGGTGGTCATTAAGAAACTTCATTTACAATATATTTCACCAGTGAAGGAACCAATGAATAATTTCATGAAGATACTGACAGTTATTCCAGACTAGAATATTTTTCCACTAAATCTTTCTAATTTTCTCAGAAATGCTGGCTTTTTTCTTCAATGTGCTGCAGTCATTACATTCTGTATGTATCCATTGTTATAAAAATGCTGACAAAAGCATTCACTAAAATAGCATTTGTTTGCATAAATTTAGCATATAAGAACCTGCTTGTGATGAAGTTGAATACAGGGAAAAGCTATTTGGTATGAGGAGCAGTGGTCCCCATTTGCTGTGCCATCAGTTATAGCTACTTCAGAAACAGCCAAAGTTATTTTCCTGTGCTTGAATTAGTGCATATTTATGTGTACTGTAGGGTAAGAATGATAGTTTATTGGTATTTCAAATAGTGTGGAAGGAGCCTGTGTTGCTCCAGTGAGACAATAAGATGCTGAGGGTGAAGGTTTGCATGCCACCGCCTTCTACTCTGGGGTGAGTTATTGTCCCAAACTGTGGTAAAGGCCTCAGTCCCTACTCCCTTGCCTGTTCACGTATTGCCACAGTTTATGGCCCCATCCACAATGTATATTCTGTCTATGGTGTAAGAATGTGAAAAAAACCCCAAACCCACAAAAAAAACACCCCACCCCCCAAAAAAATAAACCCCAACACCCAAGCAAAAACCAAACCAACCAAACAAACCAAAACCAGGAAAGGAATGTGGGGCAGTTGAAAGGCTCTGCCTTATACTGAATGTGCACAGCTCTCAGACTCTTTCAGTCCTCTCATGCCTGTCACAACCAAAGCTGTGCCGTGGGGGATAATTCCATATGAGCAGAACCTGTATCTGGGGGACTTCAATCACTGATAATTAAAGCCAGATGCCAGGATACTCTTTGCATGGGGCTCAATACAGAATCTCAGGAGTGAGTGAGGAGGCAGCCTGACCTTCTCTAGCAGCGAGAGTAGAAGGAGGGTTGTGTCCAGCCATTCCCCCACACATGTGTGAATATTTGGAGTGATGTCACTGGAAGCCTGGCCCAGAGGGGACTGTCTTTGTGGATGGAGAGTACAAAAAGAACAAATGTGTCTTTCCCTGATGCAGCCCAGACCCAATGCTGTTTTCTCAGAAAAATGCTGTAACAGACTGAACTCACCTGCTGGAATTGGATGCTGCTGCTTGTGAGGCAGATTAGAGAAAATCAAACTATTCTAAATTAGCTCTACCCCAGTGGAGTTCAAAGCTTTGAGGGTGCTGATGTCCTGAGCCGAGCAGGCAGACAATGCCTTGTCCCAAAAGCTGCTTGTTTCTGAAACACTGAGAGAAACCAGGTGTATAGCCAGGCTGGAGGATAACTCTAGAGTGGGATTGACACAGAGAATGTTTGCTGAGAGCTCTTTAATGAACTTCACTCTCTGTCCTTCATGGGCTCTGCCATGACTGCAGGTTTGTAACTCACTTAGGAGTCTTCTCTTGCTTTTAATAGACTTTTTTTCTGTGCTTCTTGGTGTTCTGAGCTATTATATTACCCAGTTGTCTGCAATGCCAGGGGAACGATGTGAAATCAGCCACCATCAGGAGGGGAACACTAACATTTCTGGGTGTAGCAAATTATCCCACACTGAGCTCTGTGTCCCAAATACACCTCACTGTATACACATTGTGAAAGTCAGAAAACATAGAGCTGAGTTTAAGCAACTACTTAAGAAGCCCTGTCTGGAGTCCATCACAAGAAAGGCATCATTCTTTGGCTGTTCCTCACTCACTGCTGCTTTTCCCAGCAGGTAAAAAGGGGGTACAGGCAGGGGTGGTGCAGGATGCCCATGGTGTGGCAGGTGGCACGACACAGATGGGTGGCTGCATCCCAACTGCCACAGGTTTGCTCTGCAAAACTCTCTGCCATTGTTCCCTCATCTGCATGGGCTTTCATGCTAAGTGCCTTTCTGCTTTGCCAGCTTTTCATGGCTCAGCTGTCAAAGCAGTACCTGGGGAGACGCTCCCTAAAGTGTGATGGGCACTGCCAAAATCCTGTGTGTAATCTCATGGCCTCACCTTGGGAATGTTACCCCTAGGTATTATGTATCAATTCAGGTTAAGGGAATGATAATTGAAAATATTTTTAACTTGTTACCTGTTTTGACATCATACTGCACAGTTTCATTTCAGGAGTCTCCACGGTAATTAAATGTGGTTTAGTGTGTTTTTTTTCAGTGAGTGCACAAATGGTGCTCTCTCACAGTAGAATTTAAAGCAAAGCATCTTTTTCTGTTCTGTGTTTGTTTAAGCAACTGTGACAAACTCCCTGGCTTTAGAAGTTCACTCCCTGCTTTCTTGTAGTACATCAAATTAGTTACTTTCTCATTACTGATAATCAGAAAACTGTTTTTCTCCCATGTGCTACACTCCTTACCTTGCCTGTGAATCTTGCAGGGAGACTCATGCTGCTGCTGTCTGGCACCTCTGGGGCCATGTGGGCTGAGATGTTCAGCTGAGCAGCCACCCCTGCAGCTGAGGTAGGGCTGTGTAACACACTTCAGTCTTCAGATTCAAACATCACCCAGATAGATACGAAAAGTAATGTATTTGACAGAAAATTCTGATTCATGAAAGCAGAACAAAACTGCAGACTGATAAATGGGCAAAGCACTGTCGTGATTGTAAAGGATTTTTTCGATAGCACCACAAGTAAATTTCAGTTCTTCTCTTTAGGTCAAGCTGGAATCTCCTTAGTTTCTTGCTTTTATTTTCTAGAGGTTGCAGCTGTACCTTCCTCTTCCAAATGGAGAAGGGAATGACTCAGGCAGGAATCAAAAGCTGAGTCCTGCACCATCCCAGGCAAGAACGCAGCACTTGCACCTGTTTCAGAATGTTTCCTGCATTTGAATATTGAAGAGTCCCAACACATGGAGGGGAGTGGGTTTCCTCCATTCCTGCTAAGGGTTTGGAGGGTTTTTTCTTAACATACTGCTTCAAGTTTAATAACTGGCCCAGTTCTGGTTTCTGGCTCTATATTCTTCCACAGCCTTCTGAGGACACACAGTAGATTGTATCATGGTAGATACTAAGTGAATCATTTTCCTAAAAGGTTTGTGACTACAAATATATGACACAGACAGGGAACTTGGGAACAGGATGCTTGAAATGAAGAGTTCTTTCCACAGCAGTGTGGCCACACTTGGGTTTGCAGGATCTCTTCTCATTTAGAGAACTGTATTCCCAGTATGACCCCTGCTGGAGACCCATTGCTTCCTTAAAAGAAAAACAGTGTTTCAGTTCCCCCAACAACATATTTCCCTTTTCTTCCAGTACCTAAAGGGGATACAAGAGAGCTGGAGAGGGACTTTTGACAAGGACATGGAGTGTAGGACAAGGGGGAACAGTTTTAAACAGAAAGGGGGTGATTTTAGATTAGATATAAGGAAGAAATTCTCTACTGTGAGGGTGGCAAGACACTGGAATAGGTTACCCAGAGGAGCTGTGGATGCCCCATCCTTGGGAGTGTCCAAGGCCAGGTTGAACAGGCCTTTGAACAACCTGGTTTAGTAGAAGGTGTCCCTGCCCATGGCAGGGGGGTTGGAACAAGATGATCTGTAAAGTCCCTTCCAACCCAAACCATTATACAGAAAACAGACACTTCAGTTTCTAAACTCAAATTTGTGACTGAGTGTAACTGGATGTATAATAGCAGGCAATGGTGAACAGTCTTTTAAAAAGCTAAGTCCTAAATAAATGAAAAGGTTTTATTTGAGTGAACTTTAGTGACGTTTTAAATGAAAATGCCTGATAATGGCATGAAAGTGAAAAGCAAAAATGAGCAGGTAGATTTTAGGAAGAGAAAAAAAGTGGCTTTTTAAAGTGGTTTCCAGTTCAGTAAGTCCAGAAGTTTTCACTTCAGAAAATGAGTAGTGGTCTGGCCATGTCCTGGTTCTCTGTCTCTCCTCCCCTTTTCATAAATATCACCTGGCATTGGTCATTTCTGAGCTGTGCAGTGTGAAGAGAGGACATTGAGGTGGACCTGTGGGCAGACTCTGCCGTGTGGAGGATGTCCTGGAGTCACTGCTTGGTGCTGTGCCATGATTGCCACATTTCTCTCCATGTTCCAACACACTGCTGAGGTAGCACAGAGCAGTGTGAGGCGTATGTGACATTTATGAAGTGAGACAAATTCCTTTTGACCTGTAATAATACATTTCACAGACACGGAGGAATATTTTCTTCATTAGGTGGATTTAATTTTCTTGTATGGATTTGCACTGCCAGGGCATTTCTCCCAGCCTTCTTTTGATAGGAAGGATGTGTTCATAATGCTGGACTGCCACTGAGAAATCTGGGCTCAGTTCTTGGCTGGGTCACTGACTTTGTGAGATGCTGGCAAGCAGTTCCTTCTTCTGCCTCAGCTGTGAATGAGGAGATCTGTTCTTCTGTCAGGAGCTTAGGGCTGTTCCTTCTAATAATGAACCAACCTCAATGCTATGATATAAATAAGGCTTTCTTTTGCGTATTTCTCTGCAATAGTTTGATTCATCACTCCAACTTATCTTCAGATTTTTCATTCTTTCTTTATTAGGCAGCATTATCCTGTCTCACATTTTCATTTACCTTTTCCTAACACTGATGAATAAGAGATACACACAGTGATAAAGTACTTGCAGGGCAAGCTGGGGTGAAGAGCTTATCTGTGGCAAATCTCCTCTCTTGTAATCCTGACAGGTTGGTTGGAGCACAAAAAGGGCTCTTTCTGAATGATGTTGGAGGCAGCGTTCAGCTCATAAATATTTGTGTTTCATCACCATATCAATGAAAGTCTGGAAGGCTGTTATACCCTGTTGGTTCTGTCCTCGCTGACAGTAAAATTTTAATTGGTTTTACTTCTGGTGCTTGTTAACCCAAATGCAATGTTCAGGGGAAATGAAATCCCTTCCAAAATTTTGGAAAGAATTATTTACATAAAGGCATGTTTTTGTGATTAATTTTTTCAAGACAAACTGTTTTCTGCTCTTTTCAGAGGAAGAGCCTCCCACTGCCTTTATCCATATCCTTAGTTCAGCCAACCTGCTTACAAGGATTGAGCTTTAAAATCAAAGCACCATCAGGACTCAGCTGTGACTTTGCCTGTGATGACAAGATTGCTAAATAACTTTATTGTATTACTACTTGCTGTAAGCTCTGTGGAAGAGGCAACCTTTGCCCTTTGTTTTTTCATACCTCCTCTTCCAAAACCTGTGCCCCAGGTGACACATCCATCCTGACCTTCCCATAGGAAGCTCAGGTCCAACAATAGCTCCCTAAGCCCCAAAATCAGACCAGAGTTAATGGAGGAGCATTTTAACGGCAACAGGAAGTGCTGACCTGCTTGAGAGGAAACCTGGGGAGAACAATTTGGATCTGCAGAAGAGACGACTGATGAGCAAACCGGGCTCTGGAGGAGACCATCGCTCACCACTGGGTCAGTGTCATCTCATTTTGCGGTGCTGTGGTTATTTCAGAGGGCTGAAATCTTGTTCCTTATGAATAATGGTCCATCTACCCCATCACCTGCCAGCACTTTATGGATGTAAAAGTGAGGGCAGGGTCTGACTTGTGTTTAGTTTTGATGCAGCTGGTTTTAGTCATGGTGCCAATTGGCCAAACACCGTCATATTGACACCCCTTTTAGTATCACTGTCTACAAAGCCTTGTGTAAGCCTGTGGATGTTTGAAATCATATACTGCAGAATATTACTGAATTTTGTCACTGACAGTCCTTATACTGAGGACCCAGTAAACTCCAATAAGAAAAATTACTAGAAAATGTAATAAAGTAGTGTAATACTACATGAGTGGCTGAAATAAACATAGGAATGGAAATTTTTCTTTATTCCCCACTCCTTCTTTCTTGAGGTGCAGTGAAGTGTTTGCAGGATGTGAGCCCTGGTGTTACCCACTGGAAGTGACCTGTCTGATAGAAACATTTCTAACCCTGTCCCAAATTGTCCAGTACGAACAGCAAGATGTGGCTTCCAAAGAGGGTGTTAAAATCACAGTTCAGGTAAGAACCAGCAGTTCGTTTGTGAGTGTAATTATTAGTCTTAACTGAAACTGGCAGGCTGGAAATGTAAAGGTCTTTCCTGCATTAAAATATCTTCAGGCGATGGTAGAACTTTGCAGAGCTCTTTAAAACCCATCATCTCTGGTGAAATCAGTCTCTTTGATCTCAGTCTCAATTTTAGGTTTTTACAAAGTTAAAACTATTCACATATTTGAGAAGAGAATCAAATTGTTGTATTACAAATAAAGCCACTTTTTTTCTTTCATGTGGAATGGGCTTTTTATTAAAGGTGGTATTCCTGATTTTAAAAATAATTGCATGATAGAAAAGGAGAAAATGGCTTTGTTAACTATCTGGATTTTCAGCTACAAGGTGATTCTCAGTTCTTAAGTGTCACAGCTGATATACTTTAATTTTTTTTTTTTGTTTGGTTTTTTTTTTGGCCCTTAACTAATGAGCTAATTTTTAAAAATACTTGGCAGCCATGTAAGACAGAAGAAGTGAGCTGCAGGTGCAAGGCAGAGGGATGATGAAGGGAGTGACCCAGGGGCATGGGGAGAGCATTCCATCACCTGCTTGAGATCCTCTGCATCACAGACCCCAAGATGGATCCCTTTCCTCCCTGCCATGGGAGGCAACACTGGCTGCATCCACAGGTGCTGGGAGAGGCGGCTTTTATGGGCATGGGAAGCATCACACAGGTGAGGATGGGCACAGTCTGGTCCAGAACCACCAGCTGAAATGGCACCTGCATCCTTCCTCTACGGGATCCTCCTGGATGACCAGCTATGCCTAAATATCATATGAGGATGTGTTAGTGGGTGGCATCCCTGCCCATGGCAGAGGGGTTGGAACTACATGATTTTTAAGGTCCGTGCCAACCCAAACCAGTCCATGATTCATTCTGTGATTCGATGATTCTATACATGCCATGTTTAATATGATAATATGTATATCCAAATGCACACACAGAGATTTGTCCTTTAAATTATTTGAAGACTCTTGGTTACTGCAACTGATTCATGCCAGCCTTGCTTTGATTTTAAATCCATCCAGACCTTTGACTTTGATGGTTCATACTCCTCAGATAGCAGTTTGTACGCATTTCATTTATAACCACATGACAGGCCACAGTTTTGCAGTAACAAAAAGGCTGCTTCACACTTAAAATGATTAAATTGTCAAACAGCCTCTGAGCACACACTGAAAAATTGTCTAAGCTAATTGTCTGTTTATGATTTTCATGAGAATTTGCATGTGCAAATCAGATATTTTGTTGCACAACCACCACCTGAGTTGTAAATGCAACCGGGAAGGTTTGGCAGGTATATCTGGGCTAGAGTCAAGAATTACTGTATGCTAAAAACCTGAAGGGCGGCTGAAACCAGATTCAGTTTTTGTCAATAACATTAGAGTGAGGTTGTCTTTGTAATGCTGCTTAAATCGTCTTTGGCTTAATTTCATTTTATGCAGGGTTGTTAGTAGTTTATGTTCTCCTTGGTAGGGAGCTGGTGCTTTTGTATTGTTTTTGAATTTATTACTCATATGAATATACTCTTTAGTACTTTTGATTTTCATAAAGTTTTTTTTCCTGTGATATGTAATTCAGAGTCAGCATCTGTGAAAGAATTAAGTGTTGGGTTTTTTCACACTGGTCACGCAATTTTGCAGCAGACTTAAAGTGTAAATTAATGAGCCCAACACAGTGCTCCAAATCCACTGTACATGATAGCCCCTGTCAGTTAGAGGATGGCCATGCAGCTGAGGAAAGAAATGCCTCTAATATTAGTATACTACTTTTCTGTTTTCCAGGAGTAATTTATTAGTAAGCATTTGAAGAACAGGAGCAGTGTCCATCTTAGTGCTCTGCCCAACTGTGTTTAAAGTAGATAACTGCATGCTAAATTGTTAAGTAGACAGAAGAGAATGAAGGTATTTTATCTGCAAATATTACTCAGGTTTTACACAACTCCAGAGTTGCCAGTGCTGTCACAGACTCTTTGTGAGGCCAGATGGTGCCGAGGGAAGGAGCAAGTGAGCAGTGATTGATGGGCTGAGGAAGAACCCAGACATACCTGGGGTGCACTTGGGATTTGTGAGCATGGACTTAATCACCCAACTCAGCATGCCTGGGGTCAGTGCGGGTGAGCTCAGGTGAACCCAGCTGAAAGTTTAAGAGACTCTCATCAGTCACAGCTGTAGGGTCACATTCAGCCACTGCTTTTAAGATACTGAGAGGGAGGGAGGGAGCAGCAATTTTAACCAAGTTGCTGGGGCAGGTGTGAGTTGAGCAGGTGATGTGTTCCAGTAAGCCAGACTTGCTTGGTCCATGCTGTTGCTTTCTCTGCAGCACAACTCCTGTGCAGAGCTCTGTGGGGCAGGACTGAAAACACACACGAGGCAAGACAGTGAGACCACTGAGATAGAAGATGAAGAGATTTTTACGCTAAGTAAATTGTACTCTGCAGTCTGATTTTTTTATGTAGCAATTGGGAAGAGCTATGCTGCCCCTTAAGGTAAGTTAAGGGATGAGTTTGATGCTGAGAAAATATCTGGAGGCATCTGATTTTATATAAGCATCCTTTGGCGAGGTGTAGGAACAGCTTCATGAGTTCTCTGTGGTAGGGCTCTGCAGGGAGAGGAGTTCTGAGCAAAGAGTTTGGTGAGGACAGGGTACTTCATAGACTGAAAGCAACAAGTATTCTTTTGCTAAGCAGCCAGATAGGCACAGAACTACAGCAGACTGGGCAAGTTGTATGATAGAGAGGTGAGGCGATTCTTTCTGCTTTGCTCTGTGCAGGTTAGACCTTGGCAAACCATCACATTTTGGGCCTTGTCCCCAAAGCAAGAGATAGTTGGGGAAACAGTCAAGAAAGGTACAGTAGAAACGAACTGAGACTGGAGGCTGTGGCGAGAAAGGTTGTGGGGTTCAGACTATTTACTGTGAAAAAAAGAGGTAACTTGGAGAGAAGAAAGATGTGTGAGTTCTGGGCTGCTGCAGAGAGGAAGGGAATGGGCAATTCTCTGTGGTGGTTGGGAGGAGAAAACATGGTATTAAGGGATATATAATTTTAAGAAGGGAATGGAGAAGCACAGGGGTAGATTTGCCCTGGGAAATGGTGGAGTTGCAGTCACTGGAGGTCAGAAGTTAGACAAACATCTGCCAGAAAAAATAGAGCTGCCTGGCCTCTCCTCTGACAGTCCTTCTAACCCTCTTTGCAATGATGACGTTGAAATCAAATTCTGCACAAAAATAAGTCAACCCATTGCCTTTTCTCTTCAAGGAAGGAGATGCAGGGTGTGCCTGGGAGGAAGAGATGTGGAATAAAGTGGTTGTGGCAAGGGACCTGAAATCAGTCTTTCCTTCCTTCTCTTTAAATATTAATAGACTTTTTTTTCATGCTATCAGGGTAGCCAGCATTATTCTAAGCTGTTGCCTAAACCATTAATGCACTGTGCTTTGAGCTGTATTTTGCAGGTCTTCTCCTTTCTTGTGAAGTACCATTGTAGGCAGTGGAGTTGGGTGCAGGGACGTGGTGTGGCTCTTTATGAACAAGTTCTTTGGCTTCTGGAAGGAACAGTGACTTCAGGATGCAAGACTCCTTTCCTTCCTTACTCAGCAGCAGGCAGGCCTGCAGGATGACTGATTTTGATAATAATAAAGAAAAGCACACTGTATTCAGTGGGGAAATAAGAAAAAGATTTATGAGTGGTTTGGAGAGGGATTCTCAGGGCTGGCATTCTTGTCCGAGGGAGCTGTTGGTACCAGGAACACTGCAGCAAAAAGTTAGAAAGTGTCCAAAAACCTTTGCATGTAACAGCATAAGAGGGTCAGGTTCACAAATTATGGTCCTTCCCACCCCTCCCGAGCTGGGCACAGGGAGCTGAGGTCTGGCAGATGTAGTGGTGGCTGGTGGAGGTGCTCTCTGGAATGTAGATCCTGCGGTTCATGGATGTGTACTCAAACAGTCCTGCTTGCCAGCCTGCAAGGAGGGGTTCCCTGTGCTCTACTCATCTACTCAAAATAAAAGCTAAAACCTGGAAGGTTTTGTCTGGTTGGAAACATTTTCCAACTGTTCAGATGCTTAGCAGCAAGCCTGGGCAGCAGAGTGTCAGTGTGGTCCATAATTTCAGATCTTTATGATCAAAGCTTCCTGTTGAGTAAAGCCTTTTTATCCACATCAGTGATGGGAAGAGAACAGGCTTTGCTACCTCCCTGTTGCAGAGGGAGCTCTGTGTAATTTGTATTGCCCTGTGCATCCCAGGATAATGCAGAGAGCCAGGAAAGGCTGGGGCAGTGCTGCTGCTTCCTTGGCAAGAGGCTGTCATGCACCTGAAGATCTCTGATCTTGGTAAAGACAGAGCAAGGAAGTGCAGGTTCTTGGCTGGCTCTTTAATGCCTGGGTTTGTCACTCTAAGTGAGAACATGTTCAGTGGCTTTTGTGTATTAGCAGGCTTTTGGTATCGGACAGGATTGTGGGGAATTCAGAAGCTGCTTGAAAGTCATGTTGGGGTTTTTTTTCCTTGCCTCAGATATGCTGAGGGTAAACAGCTCTGCCCTCTAGTGCCGTTTGCCAAATCTGTTAAAGCCGAAGGCATCAGTGATCCAGAGAACACATTTCACTCAGAGCATCCCTTGGAGTACACTGGCCCGTCCTGGTCCAGGCTGCTCTGGGAATCGTGCAGGGAGCCTGGGAGTACTTTAAGAGCATTTTAGCCCCATGCCAGACAGTAAAGCTTGGCACATTTTGGCATCCTCGCTGAATGGCATCCCTAAGTTCATTTCTGTGTTTTCCCTCAAACAACCCAGTCTAGCCTGATATTTGCTTTCCCATAATGTTTGTTATGCCTTTGAGAGACATGCAGAAGAGCTAAATGATTTCAGCAGCTTTGCTCTTTCAGCTCCATAAATAATGAATTCATCAGGGTAAGAAAACACATGCCCAGACACAAACACATGCAGAGCCCTGCAGAGGAAAGGGAATAAGTGGGGAAGCTTGAGATCCAAATGCAGAGCCCTGTGCCAGTACACTGGGAACTGCTTTTTGGAGTGAGAAAGTGTCAGGGGGTGGGTATGGAGTTAATTGCCTCCAGAGGAGACTAAAAGCAATTAGAAAAGCAGGCAAGTGTTGGCTGAGGTTGGAAGTGATAGGTTACTGCCTGCTTGGCTTTTGGAGAGGGCCGTTAGTTCGGAGGTGATGTTTATTTTATCATCTCTAAGTCCTGTCTTTAAGCATCAGATGAAATAATTCCGTTGTGGCAGGCACCCTGCAGCCTGACAAGGGCTATGAATACGCTGTGAACCTGCTGGACAGCCTCAGCTTGATGGGCAGGGTGGTGGTGGTGGTTCAAAAATCTGCATTTTGGAAGTTTTTTAAAAGTAAATAAAATAAATGAAACCTCACAAATCCCACACTGCCCCTTCTGAGAGTACTTGCAGAGATAGTGTGTGTGCAAATAGACACCAGAGAATCTGCAGTGGAAAGGATTGGAAAGGCAGTTCCAGTGCTCCCAAACATGGTGCCTGACACCTTCACCCATTCCTCCTCCTCTGCTGGGCCTGTTGTGGAGCTCTGGGGTTTGCAAGGGCTCTTTCCTTGCTGATGCTTTGAGTGTCTTTTCCAGGAGAGCTGATGTGCAGTGGGAGATGTGATCCTGGCTGATGTGTGGAGCCATGGGCTGGGATACTGGGCTGGGCAGAGTGAGCTGCTGGTGTCTACAGGGCAGCCCAAAAACCAGGTCTCTGCAAACCTACGCTGCACCCAGAAGGTAAATGATTTGCAAAAGGTTCACCTGGCCAATCTTAGCAATATTTTGCTGGCTGGAGAATAGCATTGTTGTGATAACTGTGTTAAGTTCTTTTCTAAATATAACAGCAAAGAAAATACGCTAGTTTGCAGTTAGTCCTTCAAACACAAGTGCTCCTGGAGAGCCAGTGCAGCATATGGGCAGCTCTTGGGTTTATCACATGCTGAGACTTCAGTTCTCTGAACCGTCTTAGTTTGATTTACACTGACAAGAACTAGAGCATTTTCATTACTTTTGGTCATCTGCTTTTATAGCCTTGTCTAAAATGTTTTGCAGGTCAGCTGTCAAGATGAGATTATTTTTTGTGGAGTTGGAGATTTGTTTAGGGAATGCTGGACAATTCCATTTGGAGGCACTTTACCACTCAGTGGGTGATGATGGAGAAAAAATTCATGCAGAGTTTAAAGATACTGAATTTCTGAGCTTAACTGGGGCTTGCAGTTCTTATATTGGCATAACTACTTATAAATAGCTCTCCAATCTGCATGTGCTGATTTTATTTTTTTCCCTTGACTCTCAGGCCATCTATGATAACTCTCGTGACATCTCTCAACCTGCTGTATTTTTCTTCTTGATCTCTGAAGCAAGTGTTACCTACAAGAGCTCCTTCTGAGCTCCTTCCTTCCCCATATAAATTTTGAACTTTGTTAGTCTGTCCTTACCAACTTTGGGGTTAAACACTGTGTTGCTGTGGGTTTTGTGATCCCAGCTGGCTTGGCTGAGCAAAGGCCTCTCACTGTCTGCAGAGGTTCACCCTAAAGCTGACAAATGGAAGTGGGGGTGAAGGGAAAGAAAGAGGCATTAGTAATTCCTGAGTTCAGGAGAAGTTCAGCCAGAGCTTCCCCCAGTAACTGTCAGTTCCCTTCTCATCCCCCCTTATTTATGTAGTTGGTGTAAAAATGAAAGCTTAAATGTGAATGCAAATACAAGATAATTTTGCAGAGCATCATTCCTAGGAGTGCTACAATCATTATAGGCTGAAATAATATGAGTAGAAAGATAATAGCAAAGGCAGAGGCATAAGCAAAAGAGAAATTAAGTTTTCAGTTGAGTTTTGGAAAGAAACAGAGAGCTAATGAGTTGGAGCTCATCTAGATGGCAGCAGCAGGCATTGCTTTTCCTACCAGGAGAGGTGATGTATGTCTGGAGAGTAAAAGAGAATTAAAAAGTTGCCTGATTAGTGGTGTAGGCCTTCAGAGGGCTACAGGAAAGGACTAGGAGTAGACTGAACATATCAGGCATTTCCATGTACTTTGGTTTAGTCAGAGTGAGTGACTGATACTGGGCAGTTTATAAAAACAGGCTGCTTTATCTGTCTCATCCCTATTGTCTTTATTTTTAAAATGTTTGGGCTGAGCAATTTTGGTCCTGTTGCTGCAACAGAGTAGCTGGAGAGGGGGAACAAAGGTGACAGCAGAGGGTTTGCCCCAGCCTGGACACCGGCAACCAGGACGTGCCCGGGTTTGGGACCACCCACTGGTGGGCCCACCCTGACCTCATCCCCTTCTGGAAAATAGCCCCCAGCATCAAAACAGAGGCACTTGTGTTTTATGGGCTTGTTTATCCTCTGCCCTCTCCCATGAGGTCAAACCCAGAGCACTCAGTACCTCAGAGTGGCTGCAGGGTTTTGCCCCAGTGATGGTGCCAAGCAGAGGGTGTTTGTCTTTGATGAAGGCAACTCCTTTGCCTTTTTTCCTTCCTTTTTTTTTTATTTTTTGTCAAGCAGGCTAATGCAGCCAGCAGCTGTATAATTAGTGGGAGCAGGTCCCTGTGTGTGCTCAGGGCAGTTGTTAGCAAGGCTGCTGCAGGCTGAGCACACATGGTGCACGTGGAGGTGCTCACCAGGCTCTGCCCTCGCACTGTGCCAGACGGAGACGTCGGTGAAGATGGACACAGGTGGGCTGCTTAGCGTGACAGAAAATAATTAGGAGAGCATTAGCTTTAGGTTGAAACAAATGGGTTGTCCAGCTGTAGCTGCTGTAGAGAGGAAGCTGAATGTTAATTAGTTGCCACCAGTAATTATGGTGATTATGTATTTTTTGACTGGCTGTTAGGAGTAGCTCAATTCACATCCACAGAGTAATGTGAATGACATTTCTAATGGCTTTAAGGAAGCAGGAAGGTACTTTTGTAAGAGAAAATGCTTTGTGTCTGCTGCAAGAAACACATCCTGCTTTCCAATGGAATAAAATTAGGCTCTGGCAAAAATGAGACTTGCACTTCTTCTTCCATCTCATGATGCGTTTTCTTAACTGTGAGACAGGCAGACCTCTTGCAAATAACTCTGAATTTATTTTGCTGGCTTTCAGGCCTGTTTGATGCTTCCTTCTTCTTATACAGATAAACAAAGGTGATGCCAGTAAAATTAATGGAAAGAGTGATTATGTAAGAGACTATTACCTTGTATTACTTGCCAAGGGCCAATTTTAATATTGAGAACAGAAAACTAATTTTATAGGCTTGTTCATACACAGGGCTACTCCAAAACAGTTGCTCCATACATATTTATGTAGGCATTGCGATAAAACAAGTGCTTACATGCAAATCTGTTCAGCAATAGCTGTTATGCTCTAAATTCAATTTTTCTTTCAGCTTTTTCTTTCAGTTGTAGATCAAGCCTCTCACTTATACCCACTAGTTAAGGAGTGAACTCATTAACATGCCACCCACTGTGTCTGATAACCTAACTAACACCTTCGATCTCAGACAGCCTCAGCTCAAATTTACTCTTAGCATTATTTGTCAAGATTATTTGTAGAATAGATTTGCATAAATTCCCCACAAGCATGTACTGAACACCCAGACCTTTGTGGAGTGCTTTACTGGAAATGACTGGTGTGCGAGAATGTTGTCTTCCATGTGAACCAACTAAGTGTTGCTCCTGGAGGTTCCTCATTTCAAGAAATAATAAATACTTGAATCCTTCATGCAAAAAGTGTTCAAAAGCCCAAGGACAGTGAGCTGATTTGCACAGAAACCCTCTGATGGTTGGACAAGGAGATTCTTCTGCGATCCACAGGAAAGGTCAACCTAAAGCACTTGAGTGCCTGCCTAATGTGAAACTTAAAAAATGCACCATTCCCCTTCGTTCCCAGGGGAAATACAGTACCTCACCCCCTGACCTTCCTGAAGCTGAAGTTTGGAAGATGCTGGTGATGATCAGGTAAGACATTGCCTGCTGTTTTGCATCAGGCATGTTAGTTGCTGTTAGGGGCATGACTGATTTTTCTGAGCCCTGGGACAATACAAGATACCCCGATGACACTCAGTGGTCAGCATGTCTCAGACAACTAAAGAGGTGCCAGCACAGTGGCATAGCCACCTTCTTAGTCTTGCACTTGCAGGGACATCAGTTGGAAAGGTGTAATCTTTCACCACATGGCACAGTCCTTACTATCCTCCAGCTTCGTTCTCCATATGGAGTGTCTTCAGTGATCCCAGGTCTTGTTACATAGGGACACCTACTCCTTTGGGTGTGACTACAAATCCATCCATCACGGACTCAAAGTGCATCATGAAGTGGTCAAATACACACATCTCCTCTCCCAGGCACATGGACGTGTCTGTTGCATGGTGTGACCTTGTCAGAAGCAGCTGCATTTTGCTCCCATAATGGATGTAGCTGTGCAATGGGGATTGCACTGCTGGAGCAGTGGGGGTGAATTGCCTGAGCAGCTGAGTGCCCCACATCTGGGAACAAACCTTGGGCTAACAGCTGGCCGAAAGTTTTTGTTAGGCTGGATGCATCTGGGACATAAGGAATGTCAGAGGAAAGGCTCCTGTCTCTGCTGCAAATACAACAGCCCTTGAATTCCTTAATTACTTCCATCTAGGAAAGTTGATGGCTTTTTGCTTGAACTATGTTTAATGAAAAACAGGTAGCAAGATGAATGCTTTGCTGTTGCATCTAAGATCCACTGGTAATTAGACCTTATGGAAGAAGTAATGTACTTTGTTTTCTCCTGGTCAGTGAGTCAGTTGAAATACACTTTCCTCCTTTTATCCATAGTACTTTAATCAGGGGAGTAGAGAGACCCTGCATGCATTTTGTTGCATGTTTATATTACTGTGCAAGTGAGAAGTTGGACTGGCCTTGATTTACCCAGTGCTTACACAGGCTGTGCTCTCCTCTTCCAGATTGCTCCTGAAGGATCTACTGCTGTTTGGTGGGAAGTTGTCAAAATACATTGGGCCACTTCAGGAGGAGCACAGGACAGCCTGGGACTCTAGTTTCTCTTGTTTGAGGATGAAGAGTTGGCAAGTTTAAATGGACACACCACAAGCACTAGAGTCAAGGGGAGATGGAGGAAGAGCAGGAGCCCTGTCTGGTTTTGAAGCTTTGAAGAATTCAGACCCCAAGGATGTTCATCTTGCTATCTGGTGTGACTTGTGTTTATATGAGCGAGTGCTTTGCCGTGTTCTCCTTGAGGACCTGGCTGAGCATCCATAGAGGGGGCATATGCAGTCACCTCCACTGAAGCAGGCTGGCTCATGCCACCTGATCTCAGCTTACACTGAGCTCTTCTGAGCATTGTGCCATCACCAACACTTATTCCTGTAGGAGATTTTGCTGTTCCTGTGCATGGCAGCTTCAGTTTTCCTTTTTTTACTCTTTATTTGCCTTCTCTCATCCTGTCCTTGGACTCAGGGATAGTTCTCAGTCATGCGAGTGGGCTCACTTCAGCCCTGATATGTTGGTGCTTCCCTCCTCCATCCTCTCTATACCTGGTACAGCTGAGGATGCTGGGGGCTGGCAGCTCACTGACAGAGCCATCACCAGGGTGACTTTGTCCATAACACAGTTTCTCTGGGCCTCTGGAGCTTTCTGGGTGAGGAGATCTGTCATTCTGAGGGTTCATTTGCACAAACACCATGGGTGAGAAATCTAACACTGTGTTGGGCTGTGTTTATTTTACATGTCAGGAGCTGCTGAGAGCTGTGTCAGCCAAGGTGGTTCAGCCCATGGGAACACCAGGGCTCTCCAGGCTGGACATGGTGGGAGCCCTCCTGCTTTGCCTAGGAGCACTGTGGTGCTGCTTGGCAGCCTAGGCAATGCCATAAATTATTTTCTATCTTCCTGTCTCAAACAGTGAAGCAAGTACAGTGACAGGAGGGAGGGCAGAGTAACACAGCTCAGGGAAGAGCTGTGTTCTCAGAGGGTTATGCTGGGCACAGTCATGCTCTCACAGTGCACACAAAGGGATATTTAACCCTGGGAACCCTCTGGAGTGGTGGTCAGGGTGTCTCAGGTGTGCATGAGAAGCAGGAGTTTCTGTGCAGCTATGAACTGTTGTGCTGGGGCTGGTCCATCCTTGCTGGATGGGAGGAGAAAGGGTAAGCAATTTTTTTTGCACATTTTTAAGCAGCTGCTCTGCCTTTCTCTCTGCTGGATTGAGGGACACTGCTGCCATCAATCCCAAGGATGGCTCAGGTGCAGGCTATGAGGGAACGTTGTGGTACTGCAGCTCTGTGCTGTACCACCTGTCTCTGGCTGGAGTAGGCAGGGTGGTGGCTCTTCTAGGAGGAAAAACACCTCAGATGAACCAACTTCCCATGATTCCCCCATGGACCCAGTGGTGCAGTGAGTGTGCTGGCATGCTTTGTGCCATTGTCTGTGTGTGTCAGCCCTAGCACAGTGAGGGGCTTCTCCAGGTAGGTGTGATGGCTCCAGAGCTGGTCCAGATGCAGTCAGAGCCCTGGCACTGGCTCCCTCCTGGCATGGGCATCCCGGGCCCTTGCTCTGGGCCACCACTTTTAGGAAACGTGTTGTTTCCTGGCTGTTCCTCACAAGCTCTCAGCAGTTTCTGTGCATGCCCACCAGAGAGCAACCCCAGCACAGGGTTCTTGTCTCCAGAGAGACATAAACCGGGATTGTAGGTCTGGATGTGAGGTCAAATCCATCTTCCTTCTCCCCTTCCAGGCCTATCACCTCATCCCAAACCTGAGCTGAGCAGTAAGTTTAGCCCCACTGTGCACAGTGTCCTGGGCAAGAGGAGTATCCCATAGGAAAGGGAGGATGTGCTGCTTTGTGAAGCTCCCCCAAGAGACCCTGCCTGGGTCTTCTGCAGCAAACCCAATGACACCTCCAGGGAAGGACCATGCCATGAGTTAGCAAAGGGCATCGATCCAGCACACAGAGAGCAAGTAGGAGTTCAGACAGAACCTAAAACCTTGGATGGGTAAAATCTAGTGCTTTATGCAGTCTTGTGTAAGTGCACAGACAAGTTGTGCTAATCTAACAGAACCATATAACTTAGTCTGGAAAAGATCCCGAAGAATGTCAGGCCCAACAGACATCTCAGTGAGCATCTTTAGTGCCTGAGCAGGTAGTAGGGTGGGGTTTTGTATGAGAAGCCATCCCAGTGCTTGATATTTAGGGAAGGAATGAACTCATGCTTCTTGTGCATCCACAGGCTTTGTGAGTGGCAGCTGAACTTCAATGCTGGCACAAAGCCCCAGGGTAGGGCAGTCATGGCTGGGCTTGAAGGTGGGACTCAACTATCCAACACCAGATATTTCACCTGATCTGCTTGGGTCAGGAGGGAGAGAAGGATGGGATGTACCTTGCCCAGGGCAGACACAGCTAAAGAGACCAAATCACCTGTGGGAAGGACCAGTCCCTCCCATCCCTGTGCTTGAGCTGGAGGAGCAGCATTCACGTGCCAGTGGTGGGTGCAAAGGTCTGTGGCACCACTGAGCTGCAGCCCCAGTACTTGCAGAAATGGGCTTTGAAAGAAAGCTGAGAGAAGAAACAACTCCTTGCTATTTTTATCCTTGCACCAACCCCCGGGGATTTCGATTGACAGGATTAGTTATGAAGCCAATATTATGAGTTTAACTATGAGTGAAATAACACAACTTCTGTGGGAAGCAGAGTAAAAGAGGCAATTATACAGTAGTTTAATAACAGCGCACTGCTGGCTGTGTAGCTGAAAACTTACAGTTGACAGTAATTAGGTTTTTTCTTTCTTCCTGTTAAATAGCTGTAAAAATTACAACAGGAAATAATCTGATTTCTTTCTGTTTTGTGCTGTTTTCATTTTACAGTCTGTGTCCATTTGGCTTTCAGATTATTCTTTTATATGTTTTTAGTATCTGGTATTGAAGACATGCAGAAATGGGACTTAATGTTGAAAAACATGCGGAAAGCTCTAGGAATAAGGGAGTGGCAGTAACACACTTATGAACATGGGAAATCTGGGGGATTCTTGAATGGACAGTGATGGCTTTCCAACCTGACTAACCCTGACTAACAGCTGGACTTCTAACAACAGGAGTTACTCCAAATCATTTAAAATTACAGTAAAAATGAGATGTTTGAAATTAAGCCCTAGTTTGCCTGCCCTGTTACTGTACTGTGCCAGGTATAGATAAGCAGGAGGGAGGGAGGTGCTGTGGTTCCTTGATCTGTGCACTGGTTCCTTGCTGCCCTCACCTCTCTGATGGGGTGTTAGTCAATGCCATGATCTGATTCTGGGCTTCACTCCCACCTTGGGCTCCGTGCTGGGATGGCAGTGTGTGTGGTGGAGGTGTTTGTTGGCTGGCAAAGATCTGAACGTGAACAAGAACCTGTGAGGTCCATCAGGTCTCCAGGGCACCTTCTCTTGCCAGTCTTTGCTGCTCCTCTGCAGCCTGGTAGTGCTGGGATGTGTGCTGATGTGCCAGGACTGTACAGACATCTCATGTCCCTGTTGTTCACATCCCAAGTGGTGCTTCCTTGTCTGCTGCCCTCCTTTCAAACATTTTTTTTCTGTGTCTAGACAGCAGTAAGTTTTTTCTTATGCCATAAAAACTTGAATTACTTTGGAAATACGCAGCTGCTAAACTTACAGGGTGAAACTTGATGAACCAGCAAGTGGCATTTGGCTGCTTATGATTGTAGCTTGAAAGTGCTGCACAGCACGAAGGGAAGAGCTCTCAGGTTTGCTCTCAGCATTGAAAGCTCAGGATGGGATATTTTCTTGGAGATTAAAAGTGTTCCTACTCTTCGTCTCCTATACCTTATAATGTAAAAGATTTATGTATGATAGATGATATTCTGGTTGTGATGCTGTGCAGGGAACTGAGTGTGAGGTGATGTTTTGCGGGTCTGGTGCCATCCCTGACACATGCAATAAATGTGTTCTGCGGCAGCTCACCTGACCTCACAGCGGAGCATGTCTCTTATTTTATTTCTCTTTCTCTGTCATGGCAGAGGCATCACAGTTAAACTTCACACTCGTGTGTTAGTTTTAAAGACTGGAGATGCCCAGACCTGAGCCCAGGCAAAGGCCACCTCCAGGTATGCCTCTATGCCGTTTGCTCCCACTTGTCGACAGGAATGCGCTGTGCTTTTGGCAGATGCAAATGCTCCAGATGGTACAGGGAAAAGTGCAAATGAAAGATTTGATTTCAGCCCTTCCTCACTTCAATAAAATCTTGTTCATCTCTCTTGTAAGTCCTTTTTTTTTTTTTTCTTAAAGGGGCTTTTAAAAATGCATTCCTTCTCTTTTCTTCTGCCTCTGAGCCTGTGACTTTCAGCTCATCCCTGTGTCACTGGAAGGTGTGCTGCTGGTTGTTGCAGTCTGCCATCCAATGCACATGCCTTCCAGCATGTTGTTCTGGTGCTAAGATCATAGTCTGTAGAAACTGGATATAATCCATTAGGGTGTCCAGCTGTCTCTGTGGTGGGGCCAGTATTGGCAGGTTCAGGCCAGGCGGATAATGTAGAGAGCGATTCACAGGGTCTGGATATTCACAGGGTCTGGGTGCAAACTTTTAATGTGTTCTGAAACAAATATTTCCTTGTGCTCTGCGTTCTCAGTATAATTGCAGTAGGAGCAGCATGTGTCTCAAAGCAGCTGGTACTGTGCTTGGACTTTTTCTGCTGCCCAGTTAGGCAGCATTCTCCTGAAAAGCCATGGAAGGGCAGGAAGCTGGAAGGAGTCACACTCTGGGGCTAGTCCACCCTGTGAGTCGTTACCTGGACCTAATTTTGGCTTGGAAGGATGAGAGAGAGGAGAGCTGTCATCTCCCCCATTAGCTCCATCTGGAATGGTATGTGTGCTCCTGGGCGTGTGCTGTGCTGATGTTCACACAGTGCCCGTGTCACCACCCTGCATTAGCTTATTCCAGCACATTTCCTTGTTACAAAATTAGATCCATTTTGCAAATTGCTGCTGCACTAGTAATTGAATTGAAGGGGTATTTTTGTTGGGTTTTTTCCTCGATTTTTTTTTTTCCCCCCTCTTTTTCACTGGAGTAAATCAGGAATAAGTCAACAGAATCAAGCCCTTAGTGCTTTCAGCAACATGCTCATTTAAATTGGATGCAAGAGGGTGTCTGTGTTTACATTTGGCCTGCCAAGAATCTCTGTTTCAGAAACCGGCTTACATAATATGTCAAAATTGGTTTACTCATTAGCATTGCAAACTGCGTGAAACAAGCTGCAGATTGATAAACTCGCAGCAATATTTGCATCCAGAGCTGAGCAGCACAGGGGGAGGGGAGGTTCATTAGGAAACATTCCATTTCCACAAGAAAAACAAATGGTTTCCAGTTATATGTCTCAGACTTCGTTAATTTTCTGTCTTCCCAAATTTAAATAAAGATTGAGAGGGAAATGTGAAAATCTATGTTGGCAAACAGGCAGCCCATCTTAATATTTCCTGTGCTGGCGGGTTTTTTGCAGCAGCAGCTCCAGGTTGGCTGATTCTCCTTTCCCGACTGGGACTGCAGCCCCTCTGCCAGGCTCCAGCCTGCTCACACACTGCTGCTGCCTTAATTGGTGCTTTCTCTGCAGCACAGGTGGGATGGAGGCTTTGATATTATTAATTAGCTCCTCCAAATGTGGAGTGGGCACAGATGTAGTAGCACGGTCCAAAGGGCCTGGGGTGGTGCTGCTGCTCCTGCCTTCACGTGGCCAGGGCGAAAGTGGGTGCGATGAAGCCTCAGGCAGAGCTGAGCACTGTGATGTGGAAAAGCTCCAGCTCAGGTCCTCCATGACTAGACCAGTGAAAGTTTATCACCATGCACTGTGTGATTTTATAGGCATCTGTAAATCTGCACACACACAGATGCAAGCATGACCATGCACAGATGCAGGCATGACCATGCTCCTTTGAGAGTAAAGTAATAGAGCAATGAGAGGGTCTAAGTGTAACCAGTGCCTTTGGGCTTCTGCTATGTGGGCTTTGGGTACCGTGTGTGGTGGGCTGGGAATGGTGGGAAGAAACAGCAAATCAGGGTGGGGAGCCAGATAGGCTGCCTATGGGAAGCATTGGAATCACTGTCTCTGAAAGTATTTAAAAAAACATGCGTATGTGCTGCTTAGAGACATGGTTTAGTCATGGACTTGGCAGTGCTGCCTTGACAGTTGGACTCGGTGATCTCAGAGGTATTTTCTAACCTTAATGATTCTGTAATTCCATGCTGTCCTCCTGCAGATGCCTCCTGAGTCCTGCTGTACCCAGGGAGAAAACTCTCCCCAGGCTGCAGTCTGGTTGCTGGTGTCACTGCTTCCCTTTTAGCTGCTCTGATACAGCACAGAGACATGGCATAGCAGCTCTGGCATTGGCAGCAGCTCTTTCTGTGCTTGGTGATGCTGAGTGCCCCATCCAGTACTTTCGATGAATTTTTGAAAAGGAATGTAATAAAGCTGGAGAAAGGACCAGCCTGCAGTGCTGCAGGGTCTGCCGCAGCCCGACAAGTGTTTTGCCCTGTCAGCAAACACCGACACATCCACTTTCAGCAATGTTAGACCTGATCCACAGCATTCATAGTGTATCACTGATTTTGCAAAAAATAGCAGGCTTTGATTTCTTATGCCATGGAGTCTGTGTTGGCAGCTTTGTTTGAAGGAGGTGTGCAACAGGACAGGTCATTGTCTGGTGGAACTCATCATGCTCTGGCTAAAGCTGCATCCTGCACCTGAACATCCCACACAGGTGCCCAAGTGGGCATGTAGTTTAGAGGACTGAGAAATGGCAGCTCTCAGCTCTGCAATAGTTTTAATGCATGTTTTTAAAAGTTTTCAGAAGACTTCAGTGAGTGTAAGTAACAGCAGTTGTTAGCTGTGGGAAGGAAAAATAAAATTATCTCACTGGAAAATGGTATGAGAGGTGTTTGCATTTCACTTACTGTCACACCTTGCAGCAAGAGGCTGGTCACCATGAGATACAGCGCATTTGAGTGCCAGCTGGAGAGCTGAATGCAATGAAGGAGGCCAGGAGCAATGATATGTATCATCTGGGGAGTTGAGGCAGGCTGAGGATCCTCCTGCCATCCTCTGCCAACATGTGGGAGCAACCCAGGCACCCACAGGCTGGAGAAGAGTTCCCAGTGGTGTGCGAGAGCCAGCATCACCTCTTGTGTTGATGCAGTGGGTGGGAAGTTTTTGTGGTCCATGGTCATCTTTACCCATGTGCAGCATGAGCGTGACTGCAGAGTACAGCTCCTGCAGTGATGAGGCATCAAAGAGCTGCTCACGGTGTAGGGGACGGCAAATGCTGCCCAGCTCTGCAGACCAGAATCACTGTGTAGTTTAATCTTCATGGCTGGGGCTCAGACTGTGTGCAGGCAGCTGGTGAATGTTTTCATGTGCGTTGAAATGCACCACACAGCAGAGCAGTGCTTCAGCCTGGAGAACTCTCTGAGCATCACAGTGGCTCCTCATTACAGCATCAGCCAGCATCAGGCTGTATCTGTTGGAAACACAGAGCCTCATCATCAGCAGTGACATCTGTCAGCCTGGCAGTGTGGCTCCTGTGTGTGGGAAAGGGACCTGTGCTCATAAAGGGCTGTCAGAGCCTCCTCTGCCTGGATTGTGCTACAAGTGCCAGCCCCCAACAGATAAACTGAATTATCAGATTTATTCAGCCTCCTTGATTTTGTCTTCAGGATTTTACCTGTGAATTTCAGCAGTTCTTGTACAACATAAATCCCAAACAGCTGGAGAAAAGCAATTGTACTCCAATTTTGCTGCATAGAGAACGGTTGTCACCCTGCAGGTGTTTCTGTATACCAGTATGTAACTTCTGTCTCCAAATAAAAGGGAAAGTTTACCTTATGTCTCAGTTATTAAGTCTTGTGTATTTGAAAATACTTGATGTTGCGTGTAGAAAAGAGGGCAAAACGACAATCAATAAACAGCACAGAATGTGGTTTAATCTCAGTTAAACCACAGAGTGGTGTTGGGACAACGGTAAGCACAGAGAGGACACCCTGCTGAGAGGGATCCGGGGATCTCTTACTGTGCTAATGTCCTGAATGCAGAGTGGAGTCCACGAGCCTGGCCTGAAACCCCCCTCATGAGGGGTCACTGCTGTGACAGTGTGAGGTTTGTGTCTGTGTGTAGCTGCTGGGGGCTACAAATGTGGCACCTTTCCCAAAGAAGTGGTTGTGCTTTGGCCACTGATGTGTCCCATTTGCGAGCAGGTGCCTGTGTGTTGGAGGCAATGGGCTTATCCCCTGCTATCTCCTCCTTCCCCCAGCACACATGAGACACAGCAAAAGTTTTGTTTGTGTGGGTTAATAGCTCAAAAAACTTCTTTTTTGGTGCAAGGGAATCCATGGGTTTCCCATAGGTTTTCTGTGATACACAAAAAGGGACAAAAGCTCAAATTTCAGGAGGACAATTTGAAGGTCTGGTCCTGTGTGAGCACAGGTGGAGCTCAGCACAAATGGAAGTAGGGGAGACCTAGAAGGTCTTTTCCCCTTTTCTTGCTGTAGCTGCAGGGCAGCTGCCTGAGGTGCAGTGAAAGGCATCTGAAAATGTAATAGAGAGTCCAAACAGCCCCCAAGCCCCACAACAAAGCAGCACTTCTCCAATGATAGTCTGTAAGTGGCAGCATTCTGGAGGATCTTCAAGCTTAGTTCAACTTTAGCCCAGAATTGTGAACTGTCTTTTCTATGGAGCTTGCACAAGGACTAAAGTGATGCTGCCTTAGCAGTGGAAGGGAAGGGGCTGCATCTCCCAGCCCACCCTGGTGGTACCTGCACCACAACAAAGCAATCAGCCCCACACTAAGGGGAAAGTATTCTCTTTCTCTACTTGGGCTGTATGTAGTCGGTGTCTAATAATATGAGCATTTTGCCATCCCTCTGCAAACAAGGCTGAGGCTGCTGCCTGATTGGTATATCATCTCACTTTCTCTCAGCATTGATTTTCTTGCTCTCCTTATTTGCTTCATAAAAAGCGAGGCAAGGAGCTGGTGCTCGCTTGCTCCCTCTCCCTCCCTCCCTCTCCCTCTCTCTCTCTCTCTCTCTCTCCCTCTCCTGTGAGAAGCTTTTGGGAGCCTTTATTTTTAGTATGAGACAAACCTTGCTTTATTTCAGGAGGCGCAAGTTGGATTATAAACCCTTTTGTAAATGTGTATGGTGATATTTGCTCCGGTAAGTTATATGCATCTCTGCTTATTTGTGTAACTGTTCTGGCTGGGGGAGAAGTGGGGTTTTTCAGGAATCGTGAAGCCCACAAAATTGTTTTTAGGCTTGGTTTCTTTGTAGTCTTCTGCTGAGCCAAACTGTTCCATGGTTTTTAGATACGTTGAAATATTTTCGATTTGTATTTGCTTTGCAGAGGGGGATGCCTGCTTTGAAAACTTGTTTTGTGCTTCATTTTATGGCAGAAATGTGGACAGTGACAATTAAAGGGAAAAGGAATTCTGATTTACCATGTTCCTTCTGGCATTTTAAGTCAAAGGTGCCTCCAAAATAATGCAGCAATATTTGATACAAAAAAAAAATCAGCAAGAGCTATTTAATATTGATCAAGTTGAAGTATGAAATCTGACTGCCTATTACCTTAGAAAGATTAATCTAAAGTATGACAGGTTGGCAGCAACATGCTCCTCATCAGAATGTGTTAATGAAATAAAGAAAATCTTTAATTAAGAAAACAGTTTTCTTTTCAGAGTGTAACATCATTAATACAGGTCAATAGACTGTTGCTCTGACTTTCTGTGCTATGCCTTTGCTTTGTACAGCTCAGCAACCTCATTCCTCAGCCCTCTTGGCTAACTTGGAGACCTCTTTGTTACCTGTAAATAACAGCGAGGTGCAGTTATTTATCTCTCCCCATCACAGCTCCTGGTGAGCTTTCCAGGCAGCACAAGTCAGTGACTGTAATAGGAGGCTGACAAAAACAAGATGTATAGCTGTAATACTTTCAGACTACATAATACTTGAATTTGCACCATTGTATTGATTAATCTATTGGCACTTTAATTCTCTTATACTTGAATCACGTCCATGGGAGTCGATCGCTTTGGTGTTTCAGAAGTCTTTAAGAACTCCAGCTGTAGCACAAGCTGGAGCTGCTGTGAGAACATGCTTGAGTATGTATCTGCTCAGAAAATCAACAGATTAGACCCAGAATAATCTGCTGCTCTCATGATACCAGGGCATGCTAATAGCTATATGAAGTGTACTTTAATAAGATGTTAGAAGGCTGTAACTGAGTTTATTAAACCCACAGGAGAAGGTAAGGATGTTGTGTCTGCCAGCCTGAGCTAAACTCTACCGGAGAGAAATTTCAGATAGGCAGTAACTGCTTAGTCATTTTAAGATGTTTTTGGACTAATTTAATAGTTTCTTTTTTTTTTTTTTAATATAATAGTTGCACTTGCCTTCTCACCTGCCTAAAGAGCAGCTGGTGGGAATATTTGGTGGTGTGCCCCTTGGCACTGGGCTCATGAGCTCCTCTGAGTCTGTGTCCTGACTGGGCTGAGCTAGTGCCGGTGCACAGCCTCCCCATGGGGAGCCAGCTGGGCACAGAGGATTCCACAGGCGAGCCCATGCACTTGGCTCCTGGCAAGGTGGTTCGTAGGCACTCAGTGCAGTGGCTTTCTGGTGTTTGCATGATTGCTGTTTCGTAAGGTCCATATATATTTAAACCAGCTGCAAAGCTTGAATGCACGTGCTTGGCACAGTGTCAGAGAACATGGTACATAAAATGTGCTGCGTGCCACAGTGTTAGAGAACATGCTACAAAACAATAAGTGCCTTTTTCACAGTCATTTAACTCCTCAGGTGTGGAGGGCATGAGTGTCTAAGCAGTGCATGTCTCACACACTTTCTAAGCATATTCCTGCTTGCCTGAAGACAGCATTGAGCATTTCTAAGTTGGATAAGCCCTGGTGTCTGGCTCAGTGCAGCATCCTCCAGGTGGGCAGGGTGATGGTCAAAGAGCACATTTGGGTAACCCTGGAGGGGATGGGGTCTGGGTAGTGTGAACTGAAGAGCACAATTCCTGCTTCTACCCCACAAAACTAAAGGCCTGGGTTTTTTTGTGCCACATAACTCGTCATAGCAGGGGTGCCAGACTGCCCTGAAGTCAGGTTGTGGTTTATTTAGGAAGGCAGTTGATCTCATCCTAATAGCACTGAAGCAGGAAAAGTGGCCTGGGGTGGCTGGTTTGACTGTGAGCAGGGGCAAGTCTCATCCTTAGGTCCCTTGGGGCAGGTCACTGGCAGCCTAAGGACTGTGAGGCACAAAGTGGTTAAGTCTGTTGCTGCAAGACTTTCCCTTGGCTTTTGGCTGAGCAGGAATGATCCTTTCAGCCCTACATGCCGTTTCTACAGGGTACAGCTGCAACAAACTCAGAGGGATAGGCAAGGTTGCCCTGCTCCTCATGTTCTTACAGAAGTCTTCAGTGTTCATGGTTTTCCACCTGTGGCCTTTTGCCCATCTTAGAGTTACAATGTGTGGTGCTCCTTCATCTCCAGCTGCTTGATGGTAGCAGAACCAGGGGCAGCTGCTCCCTGCCCAGTACCCTGAACCACCACTCACCTCTCAGACCTTGGAGCAGCCTCCATCACCTCCCCAGGAGCGTGATATCCACTCTCCAAGATGATTTCAGGCTGTTGTGCAAACCAGGGTTTGGTGAATCTGCAGGGACAGGTTCACAGCACTGTGCTTTGCAAACCTCGTGGCTGAAATCATGAGATTTGTGCCAGTGGGATGGAGGAGTCCTGTGCCCTTCTAGCAGGTGCATCAGGGTTTGAAAGTGGTTTGAAGCACTAATTCAGGGGTGTCTCAATTCTGAGACCTTCGTTTTCTTTGAGACCTGTCTTCTTGGGTGCTCCTCTTAGCAGCTCAAACAGTTCCTAGAGGAATTCCTTAAACTCTTAAAGAAATTGATTTCTTAAATATCTGGCTCCCTCTGAATGCCAGATACTCCTTTTTTAGCCAAGTCCTTGGAAGACTTAAAGAGTATTTTCCTCACCTCTGTTAATCCTGTTCAGATCAATAGAAACTCTACAGGGGAAGGGGTTTTGTGTTGATATTGGATAGCAGCTGCCTGTCACTGCTGGTGATTGCAGGTGGTATTTTATTCTTCATGTCACTCTTGATTAAGAGTTCTGTACAATTATATGACCATTTTTTCCAGGGAATATTTCCCTGTACTTAGGATGGCAGATGGCAATTTGACCTGGAGTTTGGTTTTTCCTGACTTGGCTTTTGGGCTCTCTTTCCCTCGACAAGCTGAGCACAAGTTGTTTCAAACAGTAGCATGTCACACTCTAGTGAATTCAACACGTTTGTGTGTGGTGGGCTGGGGACTCAGCTGAGCTAATCTGAGCAGAGCTGCTGTCTCTGGGTCCCTCCTAAGCTTTGCCCATGCAGGCACCACTGCAGGATTCAGGCACGTGGGAGGAGAGCCATGAGTTGAGGACAGGCAAGAGCCACGTCCCTGTTCAGCACATCCCCGTTCCTTCATGTAGAGCTGGCGTGGGCAGCCTGATGTGAGAGGAAGAGAGGAAGCTGCTGGCTGCCAGCACAGCACACATGTGTCCGTGCACAGGAGACAGGGCTGCTGGAGAGCCCAGCAGAGATACAGCTCCTCAGCAGTGCATGTGGTGGCACAGTGCCAGCCCTGAAGAAGCTGGAAGGGCCCGTTGGTGTGTCTGAGCTGCAGATGAGGTTGGGGACACACACCCCTGCCAGGCTTGCAGGGCCAGCGAGAGCAAAACTGTGGAGCTTCCTCAGCCTTTATTTAATTCAGTGTCCAGTGCAGATGGAGGGTCTGACTCTGCCTGTCTGTAGTTTGCAGATGTGGCCAAAGGGCTGCTCAGAGCCCTTGAACCTGCAGTGAAATTCCTTGGTAAATGAGCTCCAGAGCCAGAGATGTGATGATACTGTGAAACTCTACAGCTGTCATGTACAACCTCTTATTTTGGAGGGAGAAAAAAAAGGTAGGGAAAGAAAAGAAAATGAAAAAGATGTGCTAAACCCTTTTGTAGAGACAGAGGAAGAGACAGGTGAACAGCATGGGGCATCTGCAGTGCTGTGCCTTCCCTCTCCTCTCCAGACTGCCAGGCAGGTGCCAGGGCTGTCTGTCTGTCTGTCCGTGCAAAGCTGTCTGGGTGGAGGAGCTCTGTGCTACCTGAACGGCTGCACAGCAGCTCATCTGTCACCGAAATTCCCCGGCACCGTGGCAAAGCAAATATGCTGCAGCAGCCTGTAAAGCTGTAAACATATGGGCACTAACAACAGATTAAGTGAGTGATTTAGTCAAAGGGGCTTGGTAGATTACCATAAAATGTATCTTAATTAGAAAAGCAATCAAACTTGCACAGAGTCAATGAGGATGAAACATCCCTGTTGGCAACAGTGAGTGCTCTGAACCCCTTGCCAGGGGATGAGGATGGTGATGGGATGTACCTCATGCCCACTTTGGGGGGTTTGCTGGGGTTTGCCCAATCCAGCTATGGGTAGAGGCTGCCCTCACGCTGAATTATTTGTACTTTGACCCATGAAACCATCCTGTGAGCTTCTCAGAATGAGACTGATGGTGGACTCAGATTCCTTTAACAGCATTAATAAACCAGAAACTGCTGAGGGTGAAAGAAGAGAGCATTTGCACATTTTCCTTAAAACCCTGTACAATTACCCAAAGATATATTTGAGTGTTTGCAGTGTGTAGCACAGCTAGTCCCAGATAAAGGATTGGGGCTTCTAAGTGCTACCATAACACAAATAATTAATAAGTCTATCTCCCTTGCTGTGTCCTTATCTCTTCAGCGAGCATGGCCATAATTAGCTTTCACCTGATTCTGAGTTTATAGCATGTTCAATTGCTTTTTCCATTCTGCTTGTGTTTTCTTCCCTTCCTTTAGTGGTACTGGCTTTATTCCATAGGCCTGAATCTACGCAGATATAAAGATTGCAACAGCCAAAAACATATTGATGAATTACTGTTTTGTACAAGTGCCTGCTTTTTTTCCTGCTTTTTTGAAGTACCTTGGGAAGAGGCACAGAAGATGTGCAGCAGCTGCTAACAGTTGAAAGGGAAGGATGACTGGTTGTCAGAGAATTAAGTATTTTGAACCATGAAGGAAATGGAGAGCATTCAGGTGGGATTTTTTGTGAAGTTTTTTTTCTTTTTGTATTTAGAAACAGGTATGGGTGCAGATTTCAGGTGTGTGAAAAAAAAAGGAGAGGCAAGAGGTGTGGAGCAGCACAGTAAGGGGGAGAATGTAGAGGAAACAAGACAACTTGGGTTGTCCAGATGAAGTGTGTCAGGAGCTGGTGAGATAGAGAATATTTACTTCAGTTTAAGGACACTGTTATTAGCATTTCCTAAATGTGTTTGTGTTTAGGTGTTGCTTTTTATGATTGAGTGTGGGAAGGAGAGCACTGCCATCTCTGGGGACGGAGTGTAAGAGGAGTGGCGAAAAAGAAGAGAGGGAGGTTTTAATTTTAAAAATGTTTCTTGCTCAAAATGTTCCCTGTGAATTCCCACAGCTCAGGAAAGCAAATGTTCATTTATAGCCCATCATCTTAATTATTAAAAAATAAATTATTTTTACCATGTGGGCTGATATTTAGCCAGGAGCAAATTCTTATTCCATCCTTTTACACAGAGGTGGGTGTCGAGGTCAAAGTCAGCTCCAGTGGAAATTTCCATCCAAAAGTTGGTTTGAGATGGTGCAGTGGAGCCCATGTTTGAGTCCCACATGCAGAGGATGCCAGCTGGATCTTGGGTATGGAGCGTAAAAGGTGTCATGGTGAGGCTGGGTCTGGAGCAAGGAGGGAGTATCTGCGAAGGTCAGGCTGCTGAGGACGCCCCTAATGGACCTCAGTGGCCAGGGCTGGGTGGTTCCTGGAGGGCTTTGCAGACATAGTGCCTGGGAAACCAGATGTGCTTTTCCAAGAGCAAAGCTTTGTTCCCAGTGGTCCTGCTTGTACAGGTGTTGTGAGACTGAAAAAAAGGAAAAAATGGCCAGACATGAACTGAAAGAAAGCTGCTGGGTGTGTGAGAAGGGATTGGAGGCTCCAGTGCTTATAGCAATTTGAAAGCACTCTCAAATCCTCAGGGGAAAAAAGCTGTTGCACCAGAGTACTAATCCCATGGGCTTTATGGATTCCTTCCCAAGCTAAATAATTTTCACCCATTTCCTTAAATCTGTTTGAGAAAGGAGACAGAGCCGGCGCAGGCGTGTGGGGCGTCGGGTGAAGAGGCAGCAGATGACACCAGAGAGCTACACGGCAGCCCAGGGAGCTGAGAGGAAGCTACTAATGGCCTCTGATGAGCACGGACGTGATAATAATGAGGTTAATGCCCTTTCATTCACCCTGAAACATCTTCAAGAACGTATAATCCCTGCTAGTCAATGGGCAATCATTAGGTCATAAATAATACAGCGTGATTGAAGGACAGGAGCCTTTCCTGAAATAATCATTTTCCGTGGGTGCTGACCCGGGGAGGGTTTGTTTGCAACCCCCACGCTGTGCCACACTGTGGGCACCCAGCTGTCAGAGCATTTTCTGGTCAGAGAAGTGTTCCCTCCTCCCAGTTCTGCTGTGTGCATCTGTCACCAGCGCAGGAAAAATTCTCTGGAGCCCAGGTCTACCAAGCAGTGCTGGGAAAGGAGCTGAAGCTAATGGAAAGACACAAAGTAGGTGAGAAAGCAGTTCCAGCAGCAATCAGAGAGTGTTGCCAGGGGACTTGATCCACCCAGTGGTGCCTGGTGGTGATGCTGGCATAGCTGGGGATGGGGCTGGGCTCCCCAGCTGGGAGAGGTGCCTTGTCCCAGCCCCAGCCCAGAGCAGACAGTGCACTGTGTACAACCCTGCTTTTGCAGGCTGGGTTTGTGCTCCCCTGCCATGCAGTGCTGCTGTGGACAGGGGATAGGGTAGTCTTGGTTGTCGTTGAGCCCCTGTGGCTTTGTTGACCATCAGGGGCTTAGCAACATTAAGTTCAGGGGCACTTTCTCTTCACAGAGTGCTTTCCATGTATGCATGTCACTCAGCAATAATGTAAATCCCTGTGATTATTAGAAGAAATAAATCCTACTTAGTAAACTTGGATCATGCTCTGTGTGCATTTATGTTACATTGTGAGCCATTTTAAACCCGTATGCTTTTAAACCCACCAAGCAAACAAGGAAATGAGCAGCCATCCAACCTTTTTTTATTTTATAATTAAATGTTTACACTTGTTACACAATAAATCCCATATAATCACCCTATAATGTCTGCACATAACCTGTGTTTTCAGGAGGGAGCAGGAACAGAGTTATATTTATGTATTAACGTGACTGCTGGCTTGTTACACATTGCTAAAATAAGAATGCACTGGACCTGTTAGAAAACCTCTCCTTTACCTCACCATATTTTTCCTTGATTTTCCCTATGGTGGTCACATGGGGCTGATGCCAGAGTAGCTCATGAGATGATGTGGGCACATGGGGGCACAGCTGGCATGGGCTAGAGGAAGGGGAAGGGGGCACAGCCTGGGTGTGGCTGCTCTCCTAGACTCTGGGCATTTGTGATGCTCTGGGCACTTATCACAGTGTGGATCCTCATAGAGAACACCATGGTTGTCAGTTTTTGCTGACAATCTAGGACTGGAAAAGCTCTCAGGCCCAAAAGGGAGCACATGTCTCTGCTGCCGTGACATATGTCACAGCGTGAGTCATTCAGGGATTATATGTACAAATCTAAACATGTCTGTCCAACTTGTGCTCCCACGTCCTTAAAAGAAGGGGACACAAAGTGGGAGTTGCAGAGAGGAAGAGTCGTAACTTCAGGCTGTTCTACAGCCAGAGGGGAAAAGGGCTGCAGGCTGTGATATAACCCAAATGAGCCTGTGAGCACCCAGTATAATTACCCCAGGTACTCCTAAGCCTGTCTGCAACACGTATCGGTGTCTCTTGTTTCATGGAAGACTTGTTGCCAATCTGTCAATGTCCTTATGCAGAAAGCAATTTATGCAATAAATTAAAATAACCCTCAGGTCCTTGTAAATGTTTACCTCCATTCTTTGACTAATGATTAGAGGGGGTGGGAGAGCTCAGCACTCTGCCCTGCTTGTGTAATCACCTTTGTCCTCTGACAACTTTTCATTTCACTGAGTCCAAGAAGAGATGCTCCAAATGTGTCTGTTTTCTGGCTGTTAACTCTTCCATGCATGCTGCCAACCTTAGTATTACCTTTCAGCTGTGTGACTGACCCATTAAATACTGGATGAAACACATCTCATCAGCTTGCATTACATTTTGAACTTAATAAATAGGAAAGGCATTACACAGATTCTGTCTGGCCATCTGGAGGAACAATGTTCTTTACCCCAACAAATGGCTATCTAATCCTCTCATATACAGTTGGGTTTTATTCTATTAAAATATAATGAGGAAAGACTACCATACCATTATGTGGTGGAGCTAAATGGGATTTTTAGAATAATCAATGGAAGATGAATAAAAAAGATAAAGGTTTTCTTCAAAGAAAAAGAGAGAAAACTGTCTCCTTGGGATTAAAGTATTGTGGAACCAAATTATTATAACATGATCTTTACTCACTAAAAATACTCCATTTTCATTTCCATAAATCTTTCCATTAAAAATCAAATTAAGTATTTTTTTTTTCATTTCAAAAATGCTAAGCATTAAATGAAATGCTTTGCTTTAAACAGAGAACGCTGTGGGGTTCCTGACCACCATGGGGTCAAGTCTTTCTGTCCAGCTGGCAGAACCAATGGCTGCTCTCTGCAAGTACCCTAAAATGCCAGAGGTTTACTGATGCAAATGCCCAACTGAAGACCCAAAGCCATGTGGGAAGTTGTGAGGCAGGTTGGTCTGCCCCAGGAGGGTGGCAGTGGAATGTATGTTTGGGCTTTTCCCTCCACACAGACCAGGTCTGGACAGGCACAGAAGTGTTCTTAGCAATGCTGCTGTTTATTTGTAAGAGGGAACACTAAATCCCAGCAATTAGTGAACTATTGCTTTAGGGTTTATTTCTCAGCAGGAGCAGAAAATACTTCAGCTTTTTCCCTATATAACTGTTGGAGGAAAATGACTCCTGCTAGTCATCTCCTCCCCCCAGCACTGCGTCGGCTGCGATGCCATCCACCTCCAATTCATCAACCAGTCAAGTTGATATAATTAGGAATCCCAAAGTCAATAATCTGATAATCTCCAGTGCACAAAGGCTTCTATGTAGGAGAAGTGATTCCAGGAAGTCTGCAGCTCAGATCCGTGCAGGAAAAATGCCAGGTTTTAAAAAAGAAACAGGCAGAGACCCGGAGGAGAGAGTGCTTCCTAATCCTTCACTGGTGACATATTTTGGGCCATCAGCTCTGCAGTAAATGTTTCCCGTACAGTCATTTAGTGCCTTCGAACCTTCCCTTTACAGCCTTAATAATAATGTTCAATTACTGGTTTGCCCTATAAATAAATAATCTCAGTTTAACGAGACGCTGCTGGGTGAGCGATGCCGGCGGCGGGGGGGATGTCTCCAGAGCCCTCGGAGCGACGCGCTCCCTCCCCGCTCCATGCACGCCCTTGGCCACGGTGAGCAGCAGAAAGTGTGAAGCATTAGAACATTTGGCAAAGGTTTTGCAGTCTCTTTATTATGGCAATATGGAGAAAGGGAAGTCTTACATCCAGAAATGATGCCAGAAAAATAGGTCTTTTTTTAAAACACTGTGAACATGTAAAATGACTAATAATAGAGTAGGTGTTTTGAATATTTCAGGTTGCTCTTTGAAAGTGTCAGGAGTTCCCCTCAGTTTTCCAATGTTAGGGCAGGAGTAGGGGCCTGGGTAGGATCAGTCTGGGAAAGCGTCCAGCAGGTTCATTCCCATTTTCCTCCCTCAACTGGAAGGGAAAGCATTGGAGACAAACCCACATAGTGAACTATGTCCCTCACAGCCTGTTTTTGGCCACCACAGCTCCAGGCAAGACTGACAGTTTCTTTTTAAGATCGTGCTATCCTGGAGGACTCACCAAGGAGCCCTCAGACAGGGCAAGGTTCTCTGCTTTACAGTGGGATAGATTTGGGGCACATCCTCAGCATGGCTCCATCTCATCTGCCAGCAAGCTGCCAAAGGTTGCTGCACAGGGCAGACGTGCTCCCAGAAAAAGCAAGTGGTTTATATAGAAGTTTCATCAATTTTAAATGACAGTGTTATCTTCCTACCAGGATGTTTTAACTGTAACATGCGCTACATAAGCCTTTTAACTTGCCTTATCAGGAGTCATCCTGCCTTCTCCTGGTGCGCAGAGTGAGCCTGTTCCTCAGCAGGCATTGAGGGGAATTGTCAGAAACCCAAACATGGAGAAGTGATGGGAAATGATCCCATTTTTCCCTTCCAAAGTGGGATAACTGATGTCCAGAGTTGCATGCTGAGATGTTACCAACTCTCTAATGCACTGCTGGGACATCAGCTCCCTCAGAGCATCACACACCTTGAGTCCCTGCCACTGGGGACGTCTGGGTCGGGAAACAAGGGACCAGCCTTGAGTCTGTATAAGTAACATCACCTGAATACTGAATTAGAGGATCCATTGCCATTGTGTTAAAGCCTGGCATTGGAAGAAGGGAGCTGATCCCATAAATCATTTGATGAGCCTTTCCCTGGCCTGGTCTGGTGCAAGAAACGTGTGCTCTGCTGGGTATTATATTGCTATTTTTTCTCAAAGTGCTAAGGAGCCAACTGAACTTTAAAGTCTGTTCATCTGATTTGGCAGGAAAGGTTGTTTATTGTTGCGCGGTATCATTAAAAATGTGATTGTTGAGTTAGACTGTAAGATTTACCTGAATTCCTTAAAAAAATATACCAATAGTCCTGGCCAAAGTTGGAAGTCCCAGAGGGGTATCACTGTAACAGCAGCCCAGGATGAGGTGCTAATCTCCATACAGAAACTCATTGCCTTGCCACAGATGTGTCTGAGACCATGAGGAAGAAGGGTGATCTTCCAGCCAGGCTGGGCTGGACATTGGAGATGTGCATTGCTCTGGTCTGTGCCAGGGAGCACAAACAATGTCCTTTCCTCTCCCTCTCTTCAGTCTATGGCTGCATTGTGTGGGTTGGTAACTGCATGGATAGCACACATAGAACTAGTGGGATGCTTGCTTGGCTTGTTATCCCATATGGAATGTGGACCATTGATCCAGGCTGGGGACAGTCATTTTGCATTTCTCTGTGAGGTTCCAGGCACATGTGAAGCACCAGCCTCCCCATTACATCACAGTGGCAAGACAATACCTGCAGCTGCAGGAGGGATGGGGTGCACAGGGGCTGGCAGGGTTTGCCTTGCTCCCACACAGGCCGGCAGGAGTATCCTAGCACAGCCATGGCAATGAGGATTTGTTGCCTCAGGGGCACCATGTTTCTCCCACTACTTCTCCAGGGAAGCCAGGCACAGGACTGGCCATCCAGGCTGAGCCTTGGGAGGCAGAGCCATGTGATCACCAGAGGTAACTGCCTGCTGGGGAGATTTATCTCATGTGAAGGGGAGAAGCAGTGTGCATGCACACTGCTGATAGGAGTGGTGCTGAGTGTGGATTTATAGGCAAGAGTAAATAGGAACATAGGGAAACACTTTCCCTTTCTCCATAAACTTTTCAATTTCAGAGAGGCCAGGTTCAATAAAATTATCTCACAGATGGAGGTTTTATTGAATCTGGCCCATAAAGCTCCCATTATGGGGTTTATAACTGCCATTTACACAAACCTTGCTATAATAAAATACAGTGGTGTTTACAGCATCCCTGAAACTGCCACAGAATTACTGTGTGCACAAAAAACAGCAAGTAAATCTTGGCTTATTGCAGTGGGCACTCCTCTGTCAACATAAAGCAGTACAAGTTGGGGTGGCAGGGAAAAAGGGAAAATGCAGAGACAGGAGGAGAAGGAGAATTACAGTGCTGTTTGGCCAAGATATCCCAGGGAAATACTATTGCTGAACAGCCCTCACTCTGTTCTCCCTTGCTGCAAAAGGTAAATATGTTTCCAAAAGGTGCTTCATGGCCTCAGCATGCTGCTGTGGGGACTGGCTGGGCATTACTGGCAGGTGGGAGATCCCATCCATCAGGAGCACCTGACGCAGCCATGACAAAGAGCAAACTTTGGTTGGCTGAGGCATTGCTGAAATTGGATATAAAAGTCTCCAGCTGGGTCCTTTTTTTCTTTCCCACCTGCTCTGTGGGTGCTGTCTGGAGGGTTTGCTGATCAAGTGAAGGCATCTGAAAAGCTTCTGATTAAGAGCTGAACGTGAAGCTAATGGGTGAGTAAAGGCTAGATCTGAACTATCTGAGGGACCAAGACTCCAGGTGCGTGAGTCTGCTGTCAGAGATGCTCTCAATAGGAGAGAGGGAAAACTGGGAACTCTGGAGGAGATACTTTCTGGGAGGGAATAGCCTGAGTTCTGTTTTTGGGCATGGCTCTGTGCCATTGGTGATAAAACATGATGGCACCCGTTATGCTGATTTCCAATGCATGATTAAAGGAGATGCATTTCCACTGCATCTCTTTCCTCTGCTTGTCCTCTTGCTGAGAAGTGATGGCTCTTCCTTCATGGCAGGTCGGTCTCAGCTCACAGGTTTTCACTTCCCCCTTTATATATCACTGCTAATCTTTGTGCCTCTCTATGTACCTGCAAAACATTTGCATTTGCAACTCTGTTAATTAGGCCAGAAAGCAGGTCAGCTTTCTCTCCTGTTCTCCTTAACATATTGTTTTGTTAAATCACTTCACAAATTACCTGAGGTGATTAATGCTTATTTTCAGTGCTGTGCTAGATGTAGGGGCAGAAACTTCTTGTGTGTACAGAAAAAGCATCTCATTTAGGATGAAGAAACACTGAGTTACAGTGCAAATACTTCTTCCATAGCACACACTTAACAAGTCAATTCATAGTAAAGTTCAGCTTTCTTTTTTTCAGTGAGCTCAGTAAAAAGAATTGATTCAATCAAAGTTTATATCAACTTTCCTCTTCATTAGGTACCTAAATACCTTTGCAAATCTATCCTCCATATGTGAAATGCCCTGATCACACTGGAAGTGAGTAGCACAGTGGGAACGTGTATTGTTCTCCTGTTACTCCCTGTGCTCCATCATGCTCAGCATATGATGATGCTGCAGCTGGGGGGGTCTCCCTGCCCCAGTGCTCAGGAGTCACCCCTGTAATCTGACAGTCTCTGGGGAAAAGGTGCACATACAGAACTGCTGCAGCAGCTGAAACTTGGGGCTTTACTCATGCTGTAAATTGGAAGAACTAAGATTAGTTGGGTGTCTTGCAAAGACCTGTGCAGCAAGAATAGATCTATTTTTTCCATTTATTATATTTTTCAGTTCTTTATTTTGCCATTACATCTACTTGCTGTGTAATTTTTCAGTGTCTAAACCTATGCTTTCTTTCCCAGATATGTGCACTGGTTTTTTTCCCTCAGGGTTGCTGATGTTTAGCTTATTTAATTTTGACTGGGATTGGGCATTTGCTTGTCATTTCCCATAGCTGCCCCTCTGTAGATCTCATAGTAACTCTGTTAAAGCTGATGGAGTTAGTTCAGAGCTGTAGTTCTGTAATCAACAAAATCTAACTTGTCTTTTAATTTAAATTACAACTACCTAAATGAACTGTGCCCACTTCTCCTCAGAGCCTTCCAAGGAAGCTTATGTCAGTGATGTTTTACGACAGCTATGGCCACCTCCAATTTCTCTGTTTGAACCCTTGATATAAATGCTGATGTGTCTCTGGACTGCACGCTTCCTCCTTCCCTTTTTTCCTCCTGGAACATTAAGATGTGATACGGGTTTGCATCAGAACCACCCCAGCTCTTTGTTCCTTTCCAGTTTGCCTGATTTTAATCCTAAGTCTGGAATTTTTTTCTGCTTTGCTGTCAGTTTACTACACCTCTACATCCATCTTGAATTATGGCAATGGTTTAGTAAAAATAATTTTAAAAAATCGGGTTTTTGCTAGGTCAAACATCCACTGCAAGAGGGGTAACACAATTCTGTGTTTTGAGGGGCGGCCACGTCTTGGTCTACTACTGCTACTCCTGGTTGCTCCTTGAAAATACTTCTGCCAGTGTTTTGTTTGGGTTAAGACTGACTCATTATGCTCAGTCAATATTCATACTTCTATTTTTGTCCAATCTCTCCTGTCAGTGGGATATTTTAATAGCTGCCTGGGTTGTGAATCCCAAATTGGGTTCAAAGCTAGAGGGGAGGGCTGAGATCCTTGACATGGACAAATGGCGATGCTTCTGCCTGTGTGGCAACAGATCTTCATGTTTCATGGTTCTTTGCATCTGCTTTTGGGAAGGGTGCAGGAGTAATTTGTGACAATGCTTTGAATGCAGGGAGTGATGGATAACCTGACCCAAGGGGGCTGGTGCTGCAGCAAGAGCTACTGCATGTCATGGTTGCTGTAATGAAATAAAATAAAAATGTTGTTTGTTTTTGACAGCTTTTTGCAATCTTTGCATTTGCAACATGCGGTGGGTACTCTGGAGAGCTGCGCCTCAGTGTGGACTGTGCAAACAAGTCAGAGAGTGACCTCAGCATTGACATAGCCTTTGCCTACCCCTTCAGGTAACCCCGGCTGGCTCGCGGCGGTGCGTTGGCAGGGAGGCTCTCGGGGGCTGGGGTGATGCCCAGCTGCAGTGGGTTTCCTGTCATTTGTACCATCTTTTCATTAAACATCAATCTGGGGCTCTGGAATTTTCCTCACTGTGTTGTTTAGGCTCTGGGTATGCAGGAGGAATGAATTTGGCTAGACCTGGTGTGGATGGGGCTGTGGGACCCTCTGGGAAGTGGGAGCTCAGCAAAGGAGAAGAGAGCATGCAGAGCCCTATGAAGGCCAGGACAGCTCAGGGAGTGGAGAATGGCAGACAAGGGAAAACAAAATGGCACATCAGCCCAAGGGAAAAAAATGGGGATAAAATATCCATTAACTGTAGTGTAGCCCTTAACTAATCTGGAAATGAAGGAGGATTCCCCTCCATTGGAGTAGCAAGGATCTGAAATAGCTACTCCGGGGAAGGGGAAACCAAAAAACAAAACCAGTTTGAACCATAATTTTGAAATGCTTGTGAAAATTTTACTAATTACCTGTCTGCATCTCTTGGTGCCTGAGTGCTTTAAACCTAGTGATTTAAGAAAACAATTTTTATGTTGTTTAAGTACATTTGAAAGCTGTTGTGCATTTAAATATATATATATATTATGTTCATGTTGTTTAAGATCTTGCTTCAAAAGAACATCGACAGTCTTCTGTTTTAAGAGATGTCAAGTCCACTGTAGAAACTGTTCAGTTCTGTATAAGTGATTTCTTCAAGGAATTGAGTTGATTAAGAAAAGAATGCATAATCCAATCTAAAGTCGAGTACACTATGACTCTAAAATTATTATGCTTCCTTGGGAAATCACATGCTGTTTTTCTTATGATTGCTCTGCACAGACCAGACTTTAAAGCATCTATTTCTGTAACATGTTCAAAAAATATAGCAAATTCCAAACAGTGGGAATGTTGTTCTTGTTTGACACATATTTATAACTCAAAAAAGTCACATTTTCTGGTATTACAAATGTTTATTTTTTGTCTTGAACTTGTCTACATTTTCTTTCATTTCTGCTTGGTATGCACAAGAGAGATCCTGAAAATTAAGTTATGTGAATTTGTAATTTGATTCACTTCTGAGTAGGTCATTTCTCCAGCATTCATTACAAATACACCCTACAGTGAAGCGCTTTTAGTTTCCATGTGTTAAAAGCTAATAAAAGGGAGAGAAGTAGCCATCAAACATCTCCTAGTATTTTACCTGGCAGGTTGACCATCACTTCTAGAAGGAAGTGGCTGGATCTGCAGTTTCCCACAGTCTTGCTTATTAAAAAACTAGAAATAATTGATGGATAATTGTTACATTCCAGCATGTTGCAAAGATGATGCAAAATAGGGCTTATTTGCAGGAGGGATCCAGCTGGGGCTGTAGCTGGCCCTTGAGCTCAGCAGGCACAGATGGGGTGTATGGCCTGTACAGTGGGGTTGTTGGCTACATAGTATAAATATACCTGAAATGTGCAGGTGAGAAGGGCGATGACACTTAGCCAGCTGCTGTTTTGGGAGAAACATAAATGTACTCAGGTTTTATGTAATTTGGGGGTTTGTATGCAAACCTGAGGCACATGCAAAAAGTGTCATCTTACTGTTTTGTCTAAATATTCCTGTGGCTTCTGTATTTGCTCTTTCTGCTTTTCTCCAATGCTCCTTCCACAAAATGGAGAGGGGATGCTTTAAAATACAAAAATTAATTGGGAAAGGTAACGTCTCGTATTGGAACAGTGAATACCCTTAGAAAGAGCAGAGACATTTTAAGTTCAGGCTCCCTCATCAAAACTGTGCTCCTGAGGCTCATATCCCTGTATGGGCACGTAGGCTTTGTGTAGATAGGATGAGTTTCCCACCAGTTGTCTTGCATTCAAGTGCCTTCAGAGTCCAGGTGATTGGCTGTCGGCTGGGGGAGGTGTAGGTGGAAGGAGAGATGCTGCTGAGCATCTGACACCCCGCTGCTGTTGTGGCTGTCAGCAGTGACACTGAAGCAAGTTGAATACCTGAGCTCTGTTTTTTATGAGCTGCTCCTTCCAGCATGACTTGAAATGAAGAAAGCCATGCAGCCGTGCTACCAGCTGCTTTCGTTCCTGTTGCTGTGGGTTTGAGGCTTTGTTTTCTTCTCCTGGAAGATGAACTGCTAGACCTCGGCGAGTAGATGACAAGAGCTTTAAGAAAGTAAACAAAGTGGTAAGGCTCAACAGGACAGCTTGGAAAAGCAGGAAGACTTGGATGTTTTGGAGATGAGACTGAAGGAGCATGAAAATGTTCCCAGTAAAGAATGGGGGATGGAGTTTTCTGGACTGAATGGAGGGGCACTGCACTTGTGACCACGTGCTACTGGGGCCCATGACCTGAGATAAAGAAAAGGAGGATGCAGGAGGGCAAAACCAGTTCTAGTGGGGTCTGTGGATGTGTGATTAAAACATACCAAAAATCTAGGCGACTTCAAACCAGTAATTCATGTAGCCCCAGGCCAGTCATGAATGTACAGAAGAAGCATTGCACTCCACAGCAGGCAGCTCCAGATGCTCCTGAAACAAAGGAGCATCCTCATACCCTCTTACTGAGATTTTTCGAAGCCCCAGCCTACAAATTGCAAAAGTCTCCAGCAAGCAATATAAATGAATTCAAGAGAAATAATTAGTACTATTAGACAGAAAGTTTTGAAGGGTACCTTAAAAAAAATGAAGAAAGAATTAGTTTGAAGTTATGGCAATACGACATTTGGGCTTGGCTCCTATGCTGTCTTACTGTTGTTATAACTGGCAGCAAGAAATTGTGGAGCGCCTAAAAGAGAATCCAAAGAAACCCCCAGCACAAGGTAATTGCTTTTCATTTCTTCCAGAATCACTTTCTCAGTTTAATTTTGGACCTGGATTAGTTTGTGCTTTGAAAAGGGAGAAGTGAGGAGAAACACATAATTGCACTAATCACTATAGAAGACATCAGGGTAATCTGGTGAAGTGGTGATTGCTGTGGAGAGAGCTCATGGAGGGGAACCTGTGCAGGGCAGGAGTGAGGGGAACCTGTGCAGGGCAGGAGTGAGGGGAAGCTGAGCCATTCCCATCTGAGCTCCTGCTCTGGGCACTTGTTCCCGGAGTGCAGTAACTACAGAAGGGTCTCTCCAATGTCACTGCTGGGTAATAGACCCCAAATCTGGCTCCACCATCTCTCCTGGAATAGGAGACAAAGTGATGCTTTTCCATCCACAGCTAAACCAATTCATTTAAGCTTCCTGTAACCCACATCCATGACCCTGTAGTCACCCCATAATGTGGAATTAAACCTGTAGTCCAAACCCTCATACCCTCCAGCAGTATCTCCTGGAGCTCTGCCACACTTTTCTGCGAATTCTGCCAGACTCTCCATGCCCAAGCTGATACTCATAAGGATGTTTCAAATTATTCACCTTAAGTTTTCCCTCATTCCTGCCTGTTTCCAGTTTATCACAAAGGATTAGTTTCCTTGCTTATATTTCAAAGTACAAATCAGCCATTCTTCTGGGTATCTGTATACACATATCAGAAGTTTTACAAGTTCACATATGGCAAAAACTTCTCTGATCCCACACTAGCAGTTTTCCTCAGCATTAGGATCTGTGTTTGGTACAGTATCTATTGCAGATTTGGCACATGTTAGGAGGTTTGTCAGCTTGACCCTCATGCCAGTAGTGATTCTTTGAGGGGCAGGAGGGGAGGAAATCAGCATCTTGCAATTATTTGTTACTCTTGCAGTCCATCACCCTTTCAGATTGGATTTGTCACTTATCCAAGTTGCCCTGAAGCAATATTTTTTTTTCTGTAATAAGAGTCCTGGTAAAGGTCCTATTTGTTTATTATTTTCTTTGATCTCAGCAACATTTTTATCTTGTACTTTGCTATTCCTTGGTGTTGCTTTGATAGTAAGTGATGGAATAGTACACCTGCTCTGCATATATTTCTCACTGGTATTCATTGTTTTAAGGTGCTTTTTCACTAGTCCTCCTAAAACCTAAATTTTTTGGTTGCTTGACTTACCAAGTCTGTACTGAGGATTTTTTACTCCATAATTATTCGTGTCACAAACATCATCTTTTACGTGTAACTGGCAGAATTGCACTGAAAGGTTTTGGCTTTGTCAGCTACTGATTTAAGTGAACCTCTGCATAACAGAATTGCTCTCATTGTGATGTGCTGTGAGAGGTATTCTCTGCTGCTTTGTGGTCCTGTCCTGGCCAGGAAAGGAATGCTGTGCCCAGGTCCTGCCTGTGGGTGATGCTGAATGGCTCATGTGAGTCCCCAGAGCAGAATTGTTGTGCTGGATGGCTCTGCAGGGCAGTGGGAAGGGAGAACCATCTCAATGCAAACCTATAACTGTGCTGTCTGTCAAGTCTTGAGGCAGGTCCTGGACTAAAATCTCTTTGCCTTTAGCTTTTGGAGGTGCTTTAGCCCAGCCAACATACAGAGTGTATAAATAATAATGGCCCAGTCTTCGCGAACGAAGATTTGGGAAGGGCTCTCCCCACGTGGGTGTGCCCTTCGAGCCTGCG
>JAWWEV010000024.1:7119963-7154730 GCA_035583235.1 Hafferia zeledoni | reverse complement strand
CGGTCCCCTACTGAGACTCGAACTCGTGACCTTGGGAGTCAGAGACCAGAGTGCTCACCATTACGCCACGGGACCGCCTTATACAGAGTGTACCCCCAAGTTAAATGCTGTATGGGAATTCCTTTGAAGTGTCTTGCCTTTTCTTGTGCCATTCATCCTACAAACTGCTTGGAAAATATTGGCCTGGAGGATGACAGGATTGAATTTTAAACAGTTTCACCTAAGACATTTAAGTGTGTGCATAGGTGTTGTGGGCACTGAGCCACAGTTACTGCCAGGACAGAATGGGATTACCTGGTGGTGCTAATGTGAGAACCTGATGAAAATACATCTGAGCATCTTTGTATCACAGCAATGAGCAAAACAAATATTTTCCATTTTATTCTAAATCACTTATTAGTATCTTTTCAGTGTGCTAGTAAATCTGTCTCTTGAAGTGATTCTTGCTTCTGAAGGAAAAGGAAATTGTGTTTTATGGGAGCTTTTCATTCACTTTAAGCATCTCATTTGAATAAAGACATTCCCATTGAGCACTCTTTAAAGTGTTCACTTCATCTGCATGCAATGGGTAGACTAGTCTTCCATTTGAAATATGACAGCCAGATTTAAATTGCCTACTTAGAAGTTACAAATTATCATTAAGGAGAAATTTAGTATTATATATCTAACTTTTTGAGCTTTGCATCTGTCTCTCTTTAGAAAAGGCCTCTGTTGATGTTAGCACATTTCTGTTCCAGAATGTAATAGCCTTCTATTTTTTTTGTCATTCATTTGTAGTAAATCTTGCTTCAGAATTCAGTAATAAAAATTTTGGCCAAAGGATTATAGATGTCTGTTATGGCTGGGAGATCAGGGTAAGTAGATAGTCTTTAAACTAAATAGTTGCCTGCATTGCTGACTTTGAGGCAACTATGGCAGGCTCTCTTCCCAGGCATCTTGGGACAGTGAGAGATAGGAAGGAATAAAGTCATTGAGTCACCTAAACTCCTTAAGGTTTGTGTTTTATTTTGGATGTGTTCATCTCACAGAAGATGCCTCTTCTGCAGAAGCAAATTGTGCCCTCATAAACTTTGTTGGTAGATGGAAGCAAAAGGAAGCCAACAGGAGTTGCACTGGCTTCAGGTGTGCTCTGTGCCAAAATGTAGATGCCTCCTTTTCCAGGCAGATTTGGCAGAGCTCCCAGGAAGGTGAGAGGGGCATGGCCCATTCCAGCTTAACAGAGGGAGAAATCTCCATTGTGGAACTGGGACAAGACTTGGTGCATTTGAGAGGCTGTGCTTTCACGCAGGCAGGAGTTTTAGGGATGATGAGACAGAGTTCTGTAGCAAAGAGCACAAGCTGTGTGGTGACAGTGGTTCCTTCTCAATCTGCAATAGGTTGGTCCATGAAAGCTGCTTCAATTTAGTCCCTTTTCTTGCCAAACTATGGCAGATATGGGGTTAACAGCTGAACTGCAAAGTTTCCATAATACATCAGTGAAGCTGAAGATTTTCACCAATACCCTGATTATATAAACTGGCTCTGTTGATGGGTTCTGAGGGCTCAGTCATGGCTTTAATTATCTTTCACAAGTTTCATCTGGAGTTTCATCAGATTCCCTGATCTCAGCAGTGCTTTTAATACCTAATTTTGGCCTCTTAAAAAATAATTTGCTTGACCAGGACTTCTAGGTTTTAACTACTGTTAGTGGAAACTGTAAATTATGCTGATAAGGAACTTACTATTACTTCCTGCTGAGCAAAATTCCAGAAATCCTTCAGGACACAGATATCTCTAATAGTAACACCTTCATGAAATAATCTTCAGATTTCATGTGACCTGATGATGCAAGCTGAAGCATTAAAATGTATTTTTAACTAGGAAATAGAGACTTTTTTTTTCTCAGTTGTGGTTTGTACCTTCTGGTAATTTATAGGACTGGCCAGAAAACTGCAGATCAATTTTTTCAAAATCTTATTTTTTCCCAATGGAAACTCGGTAAAAAAAATTTTATTCCATTGTGTTGTGAATGCAAGAACTTTCTGAGCTATTTAAAGGATGGCCCCAGCACTTCCCTGGCAGTGAAGGCATCAAGACCTTGGTCAAATCTCTCTGCTGAAATGAGTTCCAAAGCCAATCTGAGCATTCTGATCAATGAGCTGTTGGCTTAGAGCTGTTTGTTCTTACATTGTCTCCTGGGCTGGGGAAAAGGTGATCCAGGTCTTCAGAATAAATACCTTTCTTTTCAGCTTTGAATGAACATAGTTTAGGAAAGAATATTTCACATTTTTGTAACCAGTTCTTGTTATTAGAGAGTGAATGCCATATTTCAGCCCTGATATGATTTTTGCTTGCTTGTGCATGGCTACAGACTACTAAAGTAATTAAAAACTGTAAATCAGTGTTCTCCAATGTCCATGGGTCTTCAAGACTCTGAGGATACTGTCTTCAAACCAACAGAACAGCAGAATGGAAGAAAATGTGCTTTTTTACTTGGACAGCTGTGGTCTGTGATAGCCGCTGTCCATGAGTACAGTGTACAATTTAATTCCTGTTATTAGGGGTTTGATGAAATCCTTGCTGGTTTGATTAAAACAGATAAAAATAAGGATGACCGTGATTTTTCTGGTTTTGAGTGCCTCTTCATGACCCCAATTACAGTATTCAAACCCACTTTGTAGAAGTCTTCAAGACTGGGAACTTGGCCAAAGAATGGTCATTACTGCCAGTTTGCACTTTCATTTGAACTGTGGATAAATGCAAGTACCCTTTTCCCACAAGTGAGAGATCGGGAGATTCTTCCAGTCACTTGACCCTTTGTTCCTGAGGTCTGTAGAAAACCACTAGAAATCTGATAGAGTCCATCTTCAGCTTCTCTTTGAGGCTGACCCCTGTGCATGTGATCCTCAGCACAAGTGATGCACTGTGTCATTGAAGGAAGGCATCATCCACTACCCCCACAATTTGATAGCTGGTCTGAATGGCTTTGCTTCTGGGCCAGAGTGGTTTGTACACAGCCAGGAAGCCACAGCACGAGGGTGGCAAAGTCTTTGCTCATTCCTGCCTCTGGTGTGTTGGGCTGTCCAATGATATGGTGCTTGAGTAGGTCCAAGGAGGAGGTCTGGCTATTGATTTTGTAAGACTGTGAAGTCTCCAGTCAGTTGCACAGCCAGGGACAAGCTGATTGGTCCAGGCAATACTTTTGTCATGGGGCAGCAGCTCTGCAGGCAGCACAACTTTTCCAAATGTTGGTGTCATCTCAGTTGCCACTATCCTCAGTGTTCTCCAGCTTCTACTCTGTAGTTTTTAATCCCTTAAAACTTGAAGAAAACATGTCCTTGAGTGCTGAACTGGGGCCATAGAGGAGACTTGTCTTGCTTTGCAGCTCTTCAGACTGGTCAGTTCTACTCTTGTGCAGGGGAAGTCAATGCACAAACATTGCATGAACACAGGGCTCATGGGTGCACAGCTGGGGAGGAACGAAAGTGGTAGCAACTTTCTGGAGGTGGTGTCTGCTGCAGATAAGGACGAGCACTTTCTTAAATCTTTTTTGAATTGTAGGGTTCTTTTCTTGGCACTCAAAACCATTGGATTCTTGATGGATTTGGATGGTCCAATTGATCCAGACTAGCTGATTTTTCTTCATAGGGGCTATATTTTATGCTTAACACTCTTTTAGTGCCAGAAAAATTCTTCATTAATTCATTAGGTCAAATTTGTTCTTAAAGTGGAAGTCACTTTTGGATTTGTTAATATATGCAGCTTTTTCACAATTTAAATTTTTAATATATATTCATGAATAGTCTCTGCAGTATTGTGCAGTGATGGTGTTTTATCTGTGCCTGCCACAAAGGCTTTTCCTAAAAGTCAGACTTTAGACCACTTCCCTTACAAATTTCTTTTTGCACATTTTCATGCTGTCAGTACAGAAGCAACCAAAGCAGAAATCTTTCAGCTTTGCTTTGTTTAGCATTTGATCCCATACCCCAGATGGCATGTAGTGACCCAGCTAGGGAACAATCAAGCACATGTCCTTCCCCTTTTTCCTGCTCCCAAATGTACATTTGCTGTGCAACAGCCCTGAAGGTTTCACCAGGACTGTAGGGAATGGGATATGTGGGCCATCTTTGGTCTCTTCTCACACCCGGATTCTACATGAATTTATTCACCAAGAGTTTAATGTAGTATTTCTTATTCAATAAACTCTGGAGAGGATGGTCATCCAACCCCATCCAGCACAGCCCGTCTCCGTGCCTGTCCTCTCTGGGTTCATGCTTCCTGGGCTGTTCAGAGTGTGAAGATGCTGGCAGTTTGTCCACACGTCTCTTTGGCTCCTGCCTCATGGACTCCTCAGCCTGCACCAGAATCCACCAGCTCCCTGAATAAAGGTTTTGACATGTCCTTCCAAAGTAAATGTTGTGGCTGGGAGTTTTATTAGAGTCATACCCTAAAACTCTACAGAGAACTTAATTTGATTGTTTTCAGCACCTTAGGACAATATACTTGAGAAAATTACAGTTAAAATGCAGAGTAACGTTGAAATACAAAGGATAAATGTTACTGCATCTTCTGTAATTGCCCTTGCATTTATCTCAGCTGGTCTTAGAGGTGAAATTGCTGCTTTCAGGGTTTATAGAGCTAGATCAAACTGTATATGAACACTGCTCACAGGGCAAAGGATTTATGCTTTCAGTTGGTTCTGGCTGAACACCAGGTGATGCCCAAGAATTTGGGATACGTTTACATGGAGTTCATAGCCCGTTTGATTGGGGAAGGCAAGGTGTATTGCAGGTGATGTGAGTGCAGCAGCAGAGGGTGTTGGGGTGCTGGAAGGTGTGATCAGCAGTCCCACATCACTCCATGCAAAAACACTGCCCAGGGATTTGACACACCCACTTCCCACAAATGGTGTTATTAGATTCAATGAGATTTTAGGCCTTTGTTTTATGATTTCTATTGCTTGTGTTTTGTCTGCAGATGTTTAGATTTTTGTAGATCTTTCTCCCTATGGAAGCTTTTGTTTGGTTCTCATAGGGGCTTGTTAGTTTGGAAGCTGATTCCTGTGTCTGTCCAGAGGGGAGGGCAGCAGGAGGGACATCAGAGCTGTGTGTTCAAACAAGATCTCACGGTGAGACCAGGTAACATTGGACAGTTGAGTATGTAGTGATGCAAATGCATGCCTGTGGCATTTTCAGGCTTCCTAATTTTTCTTGTTTCATGAACATGGTGCCATTTTTTTTAGGATAAAAAATTTTTAGTTACTTCAGAGATAGTAACTGAACTTCCCAGGGACTAGGAAGCAGTTCACCCCAAGAAAATAGCTCAGTGAAGGGAAATCAGAGCATAATGCCACCAGCCTGTACCACAAAGAATCTAAGTGCCCAATCTGGAAGGTATTTGGGTTGTAAAGACTGGTGGAGCATGTCTTTGAACGCTGTGCTCTGCTTGCAGAGCAAGGAAAAGCATGTGTTCCTGAGCAGAGCTGTGAAAATATCTTGGGAGATAAATCTGGGTCTCGGATGTAGGTTTGGAAGTGGGGTTGGGATCACCCACTCAGCTTTCTGAGTGCTCCCAGCAGCATGTGTTCTATAGTGAGCTTTTTTTTTCTCTTTTGGTGCTACGATGGAGTACTAGGGTTTGCACTGCTGCTACGTGCACAGTCTGGGGACGTTCCCTGCTGGGGCTGGCACACGTCTGGGACGCTGCTTCCCCTGGGAGTGGGACGGAGCTGCTGCACAGGCTGTTTTCCAAGAGCTTTGTGAAGTCAATCACTAGGAGCAGGTCTTGCATGAGGGATGTAAAGTATGGATGTGGCACTGGTGCCCTCTCCCCACCACCTGGGTTGTCCTTATTCCAATGCCTTTAGACTTCAACATCAAAAGGGGTTGTAGATTTTCTTCCTGTAGGCCTGAGCTACTTAGAGGGTCTCAGACTCTCTCTGTTAACAGGAGAGATGTGGAGAGGGATGGAGCAGAGGATGTACATGGTACCCAGATCTGGGTAGGCATTGGAGTGTGCCTGCTCCGAGCTGCTGCACTGGGGGAATTGCCCCCCCTGCCAGAGCAGCACACAGTGTGGTGTGCTGGGGCAACAACTGTGCCTGGCAGCTTGTCCTGTTAAACCAGTGCTGGCCAAAGATCTGCACCACAGCTATGTGCTAGTGAGGGCTGGGAACCTGACAAGCCAAGAAATTGAAAATAAGAAGGGAGGAATTATGTTCCATTCTTTTCACTGGACATAAACCAGGAGAGAGTGTAGGTTGCTACAGCTTTCCCAGTCAGCTTCCCAGCAGCATCTTCCTGGGTTTTTTGGTGGTGCTACTTTGGACGTGGATTTGGATGGGTATAAGACACTGAAAGCTGTGACTAAGGGGAGACCTTTAGGATGTTCAAATGTCCAGGATAGGATTTAGGAATAAGTGTTTGCAAGATGAAATATGTATTTGTGTGAAACTGCTGGTAGTTTTGAATAATTCCAGAGTGATGTGGGCTTTGGAATATTTCTTTTTTAATAAATGGAGAGGTTTCATCAAGCAGACAGAAGTTCAAAGCGAAATATTTTCAAATACTCTTTGATCAGCCAGCTGTATTCTTTCTTCCTCTAGAAAGCAAAGAAACAAAAGACCAGGCTTGGATTGCTGAGTCAGCTGGAGAACTTTAGTTTTGTTTTCGGTCTCCAGAAAAGAATGAATTGATTTCATAAGGACAGGTATGTGGTAGAAACTAATGTGCTTCTGCTGTGGAAGGGGAGAAGATTGAGGAGAGGATACTGAAGACACCTTTGGGTGCTGTGGAGTCTGGAGGGGTGTTGCTGGTAGAGTGAGGTATGGAAAATTGCTGGGGCAGTTAGAAAGGGTGGTTAAGCACCTCACAGTTCCAAATGCCTGCGGCATCTTCAGGCAATTCTGGGATAAATGGCTTCAAGTTGTTCAAATGTGATAGTATCAGACTGGCTGCCTCAAACTCACTTCAACAGCTCCAGGATGCCTGGGTGCAAAAATTCAAGTCCTACAGGAATTGCTGGATAATGGTAATAATTGGCAGAAAATATGGACTGAGGGCAGCTGCTTAGCCGTGGCTCCCTCTGCAAGAGTTCATGGTGTGTTTGAGAGCTTGTGGCATGGGCTCATCACTGCAGGGCTCCCCCTGTTAGGAGTCTGTTCTCAGAGAGCACATCTGAGGGAAGAAGGCAGAAGAAGAAGCTTCAGAGCTTATTCCATCCATCTTCCCAAGGCTGCCTGTTCCTTGCTGTGCAGGCAGCCTTGAAGATAGCCAGGATTTATCACTGAGCATGCAGGAGTGCCCAGCACTGGGGGAAACGTTCTTTGCAGTGAAGAGCACTGTGTGAGCTACTTCCTCCTTGAGAACAGAATGTGAGGAGTGTTGGAAGAGTCTATGGACCAACATTTTCATTAAAGAGCTTTTCATTTCAGACAGATTTCTACTTTCACCTAAGTATTAAAGATAACTTTTGAAGTATTGTTCTTAATGCAGGTAATATCTCTAGAGAAGTTTTACAGAGACAGTGAGCTCTGTTGTAAGGGGAAAGGCTCCCGTTTATTTGTGTTCTTCCCCTAAACCTACCAAAAATCCATATATGGCACCTCAGAATGGGTCATTGGCCCAGGGACTGACTGGCTGGAGGCACCAGTGTGAAAGCATATCAGCAGTCCCCTGAAATGAGGGAATTCCAGTGTTTTCAGGGCTAACTGAAAAAAATGCCTTTACTCTGTATCCTAGAGAAGGAAAGGTGTAAACATTTGTCATGTTTTTGTGCCTCGACAGAGCAGTTTGTCTTGCTAAGGGGCCCTGTGCATGTCAGCATTTCACTACTGTATTTTGAAATTTCATTTTCCCCTCATTTTGCAGATTATCAGCCAAGATAAACATTTCCCAAGAAACCCCTCCATGAGCACTACCTGCAATAACTCGTTTCCAGCAATGTATTTCTCTCAGGGCTTCGCAGACAGTAAAGACAATTGACAGCTTGACTACCAGAAACAAGTGAGGGGGAAATAAAGCCCAGTGGAAGGATAATTGATCTCTGGGTTTTTGCAAGCACGTGTGTGGGTGTTGCAGATTTTGTTCCAGCATGTTGTAGATGGGTTGGGGGGTGGATTACAAGATGCTATTTTCAGAAAATAGGACAACCTGCCAAAACAGAAAGCTTTTTTTGCCTGTTTTTCATCAGGTCCTAGTAAAGGAATGGAGAAACACTAATCTTCATTGAGAATTTTTGGAGGCAGAACTTTATCTGTTATTAATCTACACGCTGATCAAAGCCCAGGAGAGGAAATCTGTGCTGGGTCATCGATAACACTTGAGCACATACTTGCTGTTAATTGCGTGTTCTGTTGGCTTCATGTCTAAGCCCTGTGTGCATTGCTGAAGGGGGAGGTTGGTGAGTCAGACAAGATTAAATCACTGGGTGCTTATTCTCCTGCTTGGGCTCTTCTGTGTCCGCTGGTGGACTGGGACATTGGACAGGATGGGTCTTTGGGGCAGTTGGCTCTGGCCTTTTTTATGCTCAAGGATCTTCAGGGGGACTAGGCTGCCTGAAAAAAAATTAAAAGCAAGCTGTGGCTGGAATATTGTACTGGGGAAGTTCAGGAAGGAAAGGCAGCTTTACATTTACATGGGGAGAGCGCAGCTTCTGCTCCCACACGCACATGTAACAGCTGTAGCTTTGTTCAGTGTGTCTGGCTTCATATATTGTTTTCAGAGTAGGGGTAATTAGTGTCTGAAAATGTAACTGCTCTTTGCTATTGTGGAACAATGTAAAAATCCTTTTTTTTCACTGTAAAACATTCCTACCCTCTTTTGATCTTGTCAAGCTAGACAATACAGCTGTCTTGTCATCGTATTTCCCACGGCAACGGCAAGTTTGCCAAATGGTAGAATAAACCTCAGAAGCCCTTAATTACTGTGACTTCATCAGTGAAACTTGACTGCATTTGGTGGACTTGCTTCAGACTGAAGTGAATTTGAGGGAATTCAGGCCTGGATGGCTTGACAGCAGCTGCTGTTAGAGAAGGGGGTGGTGCCCGTAGCAATGGGCAGCGAGGATGACCTTAGTGCGGCTCCGCTGAATGTGGGGTGCAAGGTCACATTCCTGAGTCAGGAGCTTTATTTCTGAGTTAATAGCAATACTTAAGGCAGTACAAAGCAAAAAACACTGGAGGAACTTAGATGGGGAAAGGTTTTTCATTACTTGTTTCCCTAATTGAGTAAGTTTATTATTGTTGTGTTCCTTATTTGCATTGTCCATCAATTAGTGAAAAATCACTTCTTCCAATGCAGCCCAACAGTATTGTCAGGTGTTAACAAAGTGCAGAGGGTGTGATTGCAAAGGGACACTCCTGGGGCTCCTGGTTTTGCTTAGGAAATGAAGATGCAAAGATGGGATGCAGGGGTGGTGCTGGAAATTGGAAAAGCAGCAGAAGGAAGACAATGGCCAAGGATGACTTGAAGGAAAAGGTGGAGTGTAAACAATGAGAGATAAGATGAAAGAAGAATAAGTCAGAGGAAGTAAAAGGCACAACAGGTAAAATTACATCAAAAGTGGGAGGCAGAGGTAGAAGTAATTAATTTTTTGTGAGTCATCATCAAACCATCCTGCCCCCAGAAAGGCTGACTCAGCAACATCAGTGGGAAAAATCAGAGCTTTCTCTCTGAGGTGCCATTCCAGATCAAAGATGTTTCTATTAGTGAAACTTGATTTTCTGTCACTGATCCTCCCTTACTTTAAAGAAACTTTTCAAATGTATCCTGTAAATTTAGCATCCACCCCAGCCACCCCAGGGCTTGGCTCCCTCACCTCTCTTCCCTGCCACATCTCCTCTTCCCAGGTCTGAATCATGGTCTATTTTGGGGCCCTTTGCACAACAGAGATCTCATGTGTTTAGGCAAAGGTGAGGTGGCCACAAGAGGCACCAGTTACTGCACATCCTCTTGGAGGATGGGGAAAACTGAAAAGGAAGTGCATAAAAATAACTTGACAGAAGAAGGTTTCTGTGATCTTGTGTCCCTGACAGGTGCCTGGCCACAAAAGCACTGCTGGGAAGATATGAGTGTGATGTTCATATATTAACATTTTTTTCTGGCTTATGATTCAGAACTAAGGTGAAGTCAGAAGAACAGGATAGAAAAGGAAAATAGTCTCAGTTGTTTTACCATGTTTTGTAAAGGCTGGTGTTTGTTGATGAGACTGGATGGGGCTGTGGTGACTGTGGACAGTCAGAAGGGCAGAGATGGGCAGCAACTCCCAGTCCAAACCTTGATAGAAACATTCCTTAAGTTATTCCTCTTTGGTATGTGCAGAAGTTTGAACTGCTACTTGCAGCAACTTGTGTTGCCTGGTATGCTGTTTCAGGGCTCCCGGGGGGAGGGGGAAAAAAAAAACAAACCAAAAACCCCCCCGAAAATGCATGCAGAATTGCCTCATTTTTCTTTTTTTCTTCTCCCAGTGCACTTGGATTGTATTTAATGTAGCTCAGCCCAGTTTCATAGTGCATGTACAAGTGATGTGAGGGGCTGTGGTAACTTAAAATCATAGAACTTCCCTCACTGCAGCAAAGCCTGGCTTTTGCTGTGCTCAGCTGGAAAAGCAGATCCTGCATCCTGCAGCAGGGCCCTTGAACAGCATCCTTGGTACCCGAGTGTGGCCCTTCAAACACAGCAAGTGTCGGAACCAGAAAAGGCTACTGAAGCATTTGGAGGTTTGGACCGACAGCAACAACCAACCAAAGAAAACCCACCCAACCTTGAGTGCTGAGTTGCAAAATCTGGGGTGACAGGGATACCCTTGGTCTGCAGGTAGATGAGGAGCAGAGGGTGGTCTTCACCTCTGGCTCTGCTCACCATTGTAGATTCCCTTCCTGCCCCAGACTGCATCCCCATGGGCTGGGTGGGATGTGAAACCTGGACTGAACCTGACCTTGAACCCTGGCAAGGACTATGAGGACAGCCTCTGGCTGCACAGCATTGCATTCCCCAGGGGAAAGAAGGATAGAGCCACATTTCTTACTGATTAAGAGCCTCACAGAGGCTGCCACTGTTTCCAACAGGCTTTGAAAGAGGTTCCCAGTTTCGTTCTGTGTCAGTGTAGCACCCAAGCAGCTGTGCATGAGAAAAGCAGAGAAAGCTTTATTTTTAGACCATGCAAATCATGTGTTTCAAATCTTCCCATTCTTGTGGTGATGGTTAAAACAAAGCCACTTTCTCTTCAGGCTGCAAAACAGGCACAAAGAAATCTTCCTTTCCCGTTTTCCCCCCATTTTAGAAAAGAACAATAAGCCCTGATAAAAAGTGTGTATCAGTGATGCCAGGAAGCTTAGAAACCCAATCAGGAGACTGATTGTGAGCATTTGGGTCTTTCTCATGTGTTCAGTTTTCATCAGGCTTTTCTGAGTTTGCACAGGGCAGGCGACTCAGCCACTGCTCATCTCCACAATTTGGGCAGACTTGTTTCTTGTTTTCATCCCACCACCACAACAATGACAGAAGCTCAGGGAAGTAAATGCCTGAGGCAAAGAACAGGCGTTATATATCAATCACTGATGAAAAGGTTCTGCCTACCTGTTTGGGTACATAGTTTGGACCAGCAAAAGTAAAAAGTCATGCAATCCTCCAGTGTCCATTAATCCATCTTCTGTGATTTCTGTTGTGCGTACTTTGCTTTCCTCTGGGGACCTACCTTTTTATTTAGGTATATATTTGTGGCTGCTGCCACTGGCTTGCTGTTGAGCAGAGGAATGTCTCCCCAAAGGCCTAATCCTTTCTCAGCACCAGATCATCACTTCTTTAATTGCTGTTGATTTCATCCCCTCAGAACAGCAGGATCCTTTGCTGGCCCCCATATCCCCACTGATGTCAGTCTGGGCCATCCAAAAGGACCTGCCACAATGCCCCCTCCATGGATTCCCTTTCTTTTTCTGAATCAGAAATTAGAATTATTATAGCAAAAAAGGCTCTGTCATAAGCTTTCATACAGAACCACAAATCTATTAGCTCAGTCACTGATTGCAAATTAGTGCATGAGTACCACATTAGGGACTTGCATTGCTTAAACCAGGGCATGCAGACTTTTTCTTTGATGCAAGTTGTGTATTTCTGCTGCAGCTTGATTTTAAAAGTGCTTTAATGTAGAAGTACTGTGTGTCTCAGCCCTATGGGCTGACTGCCACAGGTAGCTCTGTACTAAGCAGTTTTACACAAGGAATTTGTGAATGTCGAAACATGGGTGTCTCATGGGCTTAGTATAGAGGATAAGACCTGTTTCCTGTCGCCTTGATTGTAAGAATTCAAGAATCAAATTGTTTCTTACATTATCCTTTTTCAGCTGTTGCCATGGCAAAGCCCCAGAGAGGACAGGGAGGGTTGTACCAAACCATTGGAACAGCAACTTTTCTCTGGGATTGATTAAAAGATGTGTTCAGGTGCTCGGTCTCACCTCAACACTCACGTGGAAGTAACTTCACGTGTGCAAGCGGCTCTGAAGAGCACAGCCCACAAGGCTCTACTTATAGGGCCAGTTACAGGGATCAAAGCACATCAGGAATGAGGTGGAGGCAGAGAAAATATATTTATCTGTATCCAGATAAGTTTCCATTTCTATGCTTCACCTGCTGCTCTTTGGGTTGTTTTCCAGGTTGCATCAAGTGAATTTCGAGGCTCCCACTTGCGAAGGCAGGCGCAAAGAAACGCTCGCCTTGATAGGGGACTTCTCCTCTTCGGCGGAGTTCTTCGTCACCATTGCAGTCTTCGCCTTCCTCTACTCTCTGGCTGCCACCGTGGTTTATATCTTCTTCCAGAACAAGTACCGTGAAAACAACAGAGGGCCTCTAATTGTAAGTGTGTATTTGCAGTGTTTTCAGGCGTAGGTCTTCACTTCTGGCATTTTTTGTGATTGAGGCTGTGGTGTGGTCTGGGAGATCTGAGTGGCCCAATCTCCAAAGCATCTCTGCATTCACCTGCTTTTTTATTTTAAGAGTGATTTACAGTTTTAACACCAAGAGTAACAGAGACTATGTGCAGGGGGAGTTTAATCCTAATCCTGTATGTACTTGTGGGATTCCCTTTCATCTCCCACTGCCTGCAGTGATGATGTTCACACAAACAATGAATGTGTATCTGGGTGGCTGCAAGACTGGGATCTCAGCCCTATGTCTGCCACAGCAGAGCTTCACTGGTGGGTAAAAAAGGGAAGAGTAGATCTTGGGCATTGTCCTGGCAGACAGATGAAAACATGTCCCTGATCATAGCTTAGCGAAAGAGTTTCCTTATTGCTAATTACTGTGGGATTCAGCCAACTTATTTTGCTTTGGAGAATTATGTGGCTGTTTTTCCAGTATGACACTGAGCTCCCAGCACGTTTATGTCTCTGCACTGGTTTATGAGCCTTCCAGTTATCATCGTCTGCACCCATCAAGCTGTGGCTGTTCGTGCCTCTGTTTTTCTTTTTACTGATTCCTGAAGGCTTGTGATAAAAAGTAAATGCTGTGGTGCATTTATTTTCTCATGAATTGAGACAGTAAAGCCAGCGAGGGCTATTTTGTTCCTCGTGTCTGTTACCAGTCAGTGTATCACACCCCAGGGTACACCCTGTGGTCTTGCTGGGCTGCTGAGGGCTGTGTGCTGACCCTCACCTGTGCTGAAGTTGGGTCAGGTCTCTGCATCTGTGGGCTGAAGGGTTGCATCACAGTCTCCCTTCCATAATCAACCCTCTCCTCATGACTGCAAGGAGAAGGTTACACAAAGGGAGAGAAAATACTTCTCTGAAGTCTTGGTGCGAAGAGAGCAGTTCCAAGGGAAGGTGTGAGGAGTTTATCATGGACTGATGTCAGGAAAGAGTTACTCCTGGATTTCAGAAAAATTCTGAAATTTGTGACTCTCAGAAACCAGATACTTGGCTGAATCCTGTGCCTTAAGAGACTAAAAGCAACCAGTAAAGAATATCAGAAACAGGAAGAAAAATAAATCACCAGCACAGGAAAGCTGAATCTATTAAAGGTAACAGTCAGCAAAAGATTAAACTGTAGGAAGGTAGACTTAGAATCGTGGGGTTTTGAGGGAAAGATTTTCCTGCTGCAAGGAGATGTGAGCTGTTTTCTTTAAATTTGCATAATTCAAAAGTGACTAATTGTTACCAAAAAAATTCTCCCTCCATATCAAAGGAAATTAATCCTCCTTATTTGGGGGTTGTTGAGACCTTTCCGCTCCAGGAAAATGGTGAGGAAAGGTGGGTAAATCTTCACAGAGAAGAGGAAGAACAGGCAAGATAAAGGGGTCCCTACAGAAAGAGTAAATAAAGTGCCTTCCTGCTGCTTGATTCAATTGGTATCAAGTAATATCTCATTTCCACCTATCTCATCAAAGGATTAGTTGCAGAGTTCTGCTGTCTTAATTTTCTTGCCAGCAGGTAATTCTTTCCTTTGACCACCCACCTTATCCTCTGTTGCAACACTAAAAAAGAAAGACAAACAGTAGTACTAATATGTGAGATGATGGTGTGGCCATCTCCCTTTGCCCAGAAGTTCCCCAGTACAGCTGCTGCAGTGATGTCTGTCACAGGATGCACGGCACAATCCGCTACAGCGTTAACGTCGCATTGATTTGATTTGTTCTGTGTAATGAATTATAATTGAATCTACAGGTTAAATTTAACCAAGTGTCTGTTACCCAAGCCTGTCTTTGCAATTTCCCAGTCTTTAAGCCAAGCCTAAATGACCTTATTTGTTCAGAATATAAAGATGCTTCTGAGTTTGCTCTACAGCAAAAGCAGTTCCTGCCAGTGAATGGTGTTGGGAAGTGGCTGAGGGTTATTGACAGGTTACTCCTGACAGTAGGGGAGTCCCATCTGCTCCAGCCACACACTGCAGCATCTCCCTTGCACTGCCAGCTCTGTTGTATTCGGTATTTTTAGAAAAAAGAACCTTTTTCACCTGGAACATATCCTTGCTAGTCTTCCTGGAGACTGCCCAGTGCAATGATTGCAGCACCACGGCCTGACTGGGGACAGGGTGTGAGTCCCTCTGTGCAGTGGAGTTGTAGGGAAAATAAAGAGCCCTGAGCAGAGAAAAAGCTGGCAGCTGAAGCCAAGAGGAATTCAGGGGTCAAGGAAAACTTGGAGTGCAAACCAGCTTCCCACAGCTGCAGTGCCCACCTAGGGAATGTCACGTGTTGTGTGAAGGAGGCAGGCAATGTTTCCTCTGGCTCTAGGCAGATGCTGCACAGAACTGACGTGTATCAGATCAGATGTGTGAGTATGTCTCATCCCTGAGACTGTTCCTTCCAAGGAAAAGTGCTGCAGAGTCTGTGGTGCTGTGTGCACGCCTAAGTCCAGCAGCAGTCCCCAGCACGTGCTGGTGCAGGAGGCAGGGCAGCCCTCACTCCTTTTCATCACCTGGCACAATCTATGCATCAGGCACCATCTCCAGACTACCAGTGTTTTGCCTCTTAGTGAAGAGTTAGAAGATGATAGTTTCATCCATCCGTGCTTCTGCTCCAGTGCCTGATCACAATTTCATGGTTAAAACTGCTCCTGTTTTAAGCCTTGTACTTCCTCTTGGCTTGGTATTTGCTCAGTCTGGGATGACATCTGCCTTTAAGCAGCACCCTCTCAGAACTGCCTTTCCTCCTAACAAATTTTCAGGATTTAGAAAATGAGTATGACAAGAAAAGTGGAGAGAGGAAAAAACCCCTTTCATTTGAAATTTTTAAGTATTTTTTTCAAAAAGCCCTTGCAAGGGCACTCAGAGCACCATCAACACATTACCAAATTGCAGCGGCCTGACTGGATGCAGAGGATACGATTATGAGCAGTTTAATGGCCACTAAGTCATGAGAAACTTGCAGGGGAATGTTCAATCACAAATGTTTCAAGTTTACCTTGTTTCTACAGATACAGGGAAATGAATTGCATGTGCTGATATCTCAGCAAAGCATCACTATAACTGTGGAAAAACATTTTAGTGTTCAGTGTGAAGTGAGACATCATGGGAAGGAAATATTTCCAGTGGGAGAAGCTGTTAACTCTTCCCTGGCTGTTTGGATGGCACCAGCATGTTCTATTCACTATACAGAGAGCCGTTTCTATTGCTAACTTTGCCTGTCAGGTTTTGGGGATAAAAATCTTCCTTTTGGTCTCACAGGGCCTCAGTTGTGTTACTCATCCATGATGGAGGTGGAAGTTACCCCTTCCCACGGGGCTGGCAGCAGCGAGCCCTTGCCATACACACCCTCTGCTTCCCTCGCTGGCTCCGTCAGAGGTCATTTAGGGGAGTTCATACAGATAGGTAAACCTAAGGGAGGACCTTGGATTCCCAGTTTTTAAAGGAACAAGGAGCAGGTTGCCAGGGATTATATACCTAATACATATGTGTGATGTGTTTCTGAGCACTGCAAACCGCAGCTGTGATTTAATTCCGTTTGCAGACTCCCACATGATGCGCGTGAACAGCGAGGAGCTGGGAGCTTGTCTCAGTGGTTACAACGAGTGCAAGGCAGCTTCTCAAATGACTGATTAGTGCTCAAGAGCCAGAAACACTTTAAAGAAATTAATTGGAGATGGTGACTTAGATTTTAATGAATGAGATGTACAAAATCCCACCGATTTTCTGTAGATCCCCATCTCTCAGACCAACCTAAGCTGGTTTCCATTCATGTAACACTAGATACCTGGAGAGGCATTGCTGGTTTGCAATGAGAGCAGAGATGAGCTGCACCCTGGGACTGTCACCCCAGTCACCTGTCTCAGTTCTCTGCTTCAGATCTGTACATTTGGAGTTGCTTGCAAGCTGAGAGTAACCAATCCAACAGTCCTGAGCTGAAGGTTTAGGGAATCAGGAATAGGATGCTTCTATCTCTCTCAGAAAATTAAGAATAGTCAAAATCAATGTGTATCATCACTCACTCAAAATCAGTGTGTATCATCCCATCACTAAGACTTCTTACTTTTTCCGTAGTTTCTTTACCCCTTATGTGCTCTATTTAAAATCCCTGTTCTGACAACCCTATGTGCCTTCAGGTTTGTCTTTGGGAAGTTACAGATTTACCATGAAAAAATCCATGTCTTCATGTGTAAATGTTAATCACTTTAATATTCCAATCAATCAATTAATATAAAAGCATAAAATTCTTTAGCCAAGAAAGGTGACTGACATAGCCCTGAAAAGAGATACTTCGTTTTTACAGTGATTACTTGATAATCTCATTCTTACGGTGCATCAAGATGCTTACATGTTAAGAAGATGAGATCTTTCCTTTGCATCTGGAGTCCTGTGAATAATCACATTAAGCAGAAAGGCATTTGGTTCTTTGCATATGTTGCAGATTGAGTGAGTTAAGTACACCCTGGTCTGCTCTTTGGAGATCTCTTTGATTAAACATGTTGTATTTCCTCACGTCTGTCCAGCTTTCTAGAAAATAGATAGAAAAAGAATAAAGAGCAGTTTATGAAAACAAAGACTGAATCCCTTGCAACTAAAAAATTAAATTAGGAAGAATCTGAATAATTCTTTGCATTTCAAAGAGCTGTTTCAGCCTGCTGTTGTCATCTCCTTTTTGAAACACAAACCAGGGTGACCTTGCTGTACATGCTGGTGTCTCCCAAAGGACTCTGCACTTCCCTGCCAGAAGCAAGCTTGCAAGGCTCTACACTATTGCAAGAAGCGTGTAATTCTTTCAAAGCTTCATTCGGCAGAAAATCTGTGGTGGGACCTCATTCAAACCAGAAAAGAGCTAAAATGCCACTGTAGGAAGGCGTTTGCTGCCTGCAGCAATCTGCTCTTGGCCGCTTTCCCGGGCTAGGACTGGGTCTGTGGCTCTTGCTGGGGTAGATCTTGAAATTTTAGGTTGGTTGTGACTGTGAAAGGCAGGTCTCTGGAGTGGTTTGCCCCTTCTGGGGTAAAGAAATCTCCTTCTGCTCCTGCATGGCTGGCCATGAGACCTGTTGGCAGTGCTAGACAGGCTCTGGCTGGGAGAATTTAGGACTTCAGTATGTGAGGAGTTGCTCCCTTAGATGCTGTCAATGTACAAGAGGGTTTTCTTGAATGGAGAGGTTTTGTAGCATGAGCCCTGCATGGCAGCCAGTTACAAGCCAGCAGCTGAGAGCTGGCAAGGGAGGAGGGATGCCACACACACCCCAGCCAGGCCAGAGCTGAGGTTTTGCCTGTTTTCAGGCATAACAGCCCAAAATCATCCTGCCAGACTTGTCTGGGAGGCAGAGCAGGGCAGAGAGTGCACACAGGGACACGTGTGTCACAGCCTCCAGGGGCTGCTGAAGGCAGCAACCCGCTCGGAGCAGGCAAAACACATCCCCTTTCTGAGTGAACAAGCAGCTTCTGCAGATGCTTTTGGCTGGGTGAGGTTGTGCTTGACACTGGGGAATCCAAAACTGCACTCAGGAGGCTTAAGTGACTGTAAGTGACTGCCTCCTCCAAAGAGGGACACTTTGCAAAAGCCAGCTTGAAAGGCATGCACAGTTCTATTCTAAAACATATAATAAATTGTTCCAAGTAGGTATTTTTGGCAAATTCAGTAATAACAAGTTTCAACTTGAAGAAGGCAGCAAGAATTTGTTGTTGTTGCACGTACTTCAGGATCTTAAAAACTCCCTCCTTTGGATATTCAGTGTATTTTAACTTTTGTTTTTTGCTTTTCCATACACGTTCCTATTTTGCCTCCTTCCCAAAGGCACCTGCAGGCAGAGCAAAGTATCTCAGCTGAGATCTGAGAGAGAAACTTTGCAATTAGAAGTGTAGTGTAATCGCACAACAATACACTCTGAAGAGATCTGTAGACACCACTTCAAGAGAGGAACTACAAAAATTACTTTGTTCCAAAGGAAAAAAAGACTCACCCATGCTATAGGGATATTAAACATTGAAATGCAAGATTTGTTTTAGTATGCAGGCACTCTGGCCTTAATTACCAAGGAGAAATTCCCCAGATAGACATTAAGCCACAGAACAGCTTAGCTTGAAATTCACTTTTATTTTCAGCATGTCATTATCTTGTAGCTCTGTTCCACACAGAGCTGTGAAAATGTTCAGCCAGAAATCCAAACCTACTTGAAAACAAGAGAGGTTCAAGTTCCAGCCAAAGCTGAAGGTTCATGAAGATTCAAAATAAATAGGAAGGTGTGAGTTTACTCTAGTCATAGAATCATGGAATTATGCATTTTGCTCCTTGCATAGTGCAGAGGAGGCGGAACAAATCCTCCAAGAGCCTGAATCCAGCCATGTAGCCTTGGTGAGAGTTCCTGCTGAAAAAGACCCTGATATTCCATTAGCTCCTGTCCTGTCTTTTCTGGGCAGCTCTTGGCTGGCTGACAGGCAAGGCTGCAGGGGTTCCTTTCCCAGTCCCACTATTCCATCTTTCCCTTTTGGCTTGGTGTGTTTCTTGCACCCAGCCAGACTTTACAGTTTTTGGGAGTTCCGCTATACAAGGGCTGATCCTACACCCCAGGAACAAGGACCCTTTCCCCAGGCCTCTGATCTACTCTGAAATTGGGGAATTAGTGGCAGAGAAGGCAGGATTAGGGTTCTGTGACCACCCTGGTGCAGTGGAGCAGAGCAAGTCAGCAGAAGGCTGGACCTTGGGGTGTGATGGAGAAGACAAGATCTGAGAAATGACGTTAAATACTTTGTGCCTCCAGGACCAGCCCCTCAACTGCACAGTGCCATGGAATGTTCCTAGAAGGACTTGCAGCCCAGGACATTGGCTACCAGCAGTTAGAGTGAGGGGCTCTTGCAGGTGCAGTCATTTGTGACACAAGTTGTACAAACACCTCACCAGTATGAGATCAGGATCTGTGAGCTCAACAGCAGGTCTGAACCCAGCTGTTGTCACCTGCTGGAAGAACTTTGCTTGCTTTTAAGACTTATCTCTTTTTAGCAAGTTTAACCTCCTGTGTTGCATTAGTTTTTGTCACTGTTTGATTCAAGTTTCTACCTGCTGTTACACGTTTAATTTATTTTATTGGCATTGCCAGTGCACTGATTGCAGAGCTGGATTTAGCTTGCAGAGGCTCTAAGTTTGGTGGCATTGGGAGATGGTTGCTTGTCATTTATAAAATACAGTCCCCAAAACTCTGCTGTATCCCCACGGTGTCAATCAGAACCTGTATAGGGGCTTGGCATTTGGGTTGAGGTTAGGTCAAGCCTCACAGCAAATAAAGAGCATCTCCCATCATGATCCACAGCTCAGCAGATATCTGGTGTTCTACCAGCTGGAATTTTTAGGAAACATTTGCAATTGAACTGTTGCCTCTAGGAGCCCATTTCTAATTCAGTTACTGCTAAGACATATAAGATACAATAATTTCTTTTGCTGGAAATCTCCCTGAGAAGAAAAATTATTCTGGGCTATATGCCTGTGCTGACATAGAGTCTCTTTGGGTGTTAAGATAGTTGTCAGCTCCTGGGCTTCACGCTCTTCAAGAGAGCCCATTTGGGCAGCATGAAGGAGGTCAGAGGAACTCAAAGCTCAGTGGCAGACAGAGGCCTGCAGAAAACAAATTGTTAAAAGAGAAGGATGTATCCCTTGGGAAAGCATCCAAGCACAGTTAATTTAATCCCATCTGCGTGAGCGGAGACATCCTTTGTTCATGGCTTGCTTTTGCGGCGTGTTTATTGACTGGTGCCTCTTCCATGATGATGGAAACTCTTGTCCTCCATCCTTGCAGTGCCCTGGAGAGCTCCTTCCCAAATATCAGGTGTGCTTGTAGAAGATGAGAATGGTGTTTCCTAGGGATCATTTATTTCTCTGGATAGCAACCTGAAACACTGTGTTCTTAATGAGTGTTTTCCCTTCCTTCCATGCACACCCTTACTTTGCCAGGGGGAAGGGGAAGCAGCCCCATGGGAGGTGGGATATCAAGACGCAGCGATGCAGTTAGTGGTATGTTAGACTTTGGCACCTCTGCCATCTGTTGTGGGCTGACAGATGGGATGAAATATGACAGCAGAAAGGCTCTTCTGTTTTAGCAAGACACAAGAAAGCTTGAAAAATCACACCTCCTCCCTCCTTTCCCCCCAAACCCACACAACAACAGTGTCACTTGGCCACTTGTTCTGGCTAAGGAGAAGTTTATGCCTGTGCATGCTCCTAAGAGTCTTTCGAGGGGAAAGTGAGCATGGTGGATCAGAGCAGAGCTGCTCAGAGGTGCTGGATCCTCGAGGAACCACCACACCTTCTCCTCTCTTTTCACATGGATGGAAATTAGGAGCAAATGCGTTACTGACTGGAGAGGAGTTGAGGAGTCTTTGCTTGGCAAGTCTTCCTGCTTATTTGCTCACTCATGGTAATTAGTGGCTGCATGGCTTGTGCAACAGAGACATTTGCCTTACCTGTGGCTGGTGAGAAAACTCTTATCTGGTAGCTGAGGATTAGCCAGTTTCAGGTTCTCCCTGAGATGGAAACAGTTCCTATTGGAAACCAACCCTGACTGTCTGAAAGAGCACCCAGGGCAAGGCCCAGCCCACAGACCCCAGCTCCTTTGTGTGTATTTTGTAATGGATCACAATTCATCATCCAGGTGCTGTGAGCAGCCACAATTTCAAGGTAACTGGGCATCCTGGAAACTGTCCACACGTTTGTGGAAATATGGCTTCAAGGTCAGAGATGCAAATGTCAGCCAAAGGGCTCTGCCCCATTAGGCATGTCAAGCACTTATGAAGATCAGCTCTGTTGGTGATGATAGTAACACAACCTCCCAACTAAGCAACACGCTCTTGGTTTCTCTCTCGTCCAACGCAAGCTTTCAGTTTTCTGGTGTTTTTTAATTCTTTTTTTTCCTTCCCAAAGGACACATCAGTATAATGCTTCTAACTAATTTGTCTTTTAGGATTTCATTGTGACAGTGGTCTTCTCGTTCTTGTGGCTAGTGAGCTCATCTGCTTGGGCTAAAGGACTGTCAGATGTAAAGGTTGCGACCGACCCGGACGAGGTGCTGCTGCTGATGTCTGCCTGCAAACAGCAGTCCAACAAATGCTTGCCTGTTCGCAGCCCTGTTATGTCAAGCCTCAACACTTCGGTTGTAAGTGACTTCGATTGCTTCTCTTCCCCTTGCCTTGCAATGTATTTTCATCTTTTACCCATGTATTGACCTAAATGGGCTGGTGTAAACCACTTATCTGACATGATTTAATTGGAAGTGCAGTCTTGCTGCAGGGAAAGGCAGGCTGTGACTCACCACAGCTCTGCTGTGGAGCAGCAGAGGGATGAGTGTGCAGGGTTGGGATGGGGAGAAAGCAGAGTGTCTGCCCAAGTGCATTGGTTGGCCTTTCTGCTTTTGACTTGCTCACTACACTTTTGAAAATGAGTCTGTGTGCTCCTTTAGGAAGAAAATGTTTTGTGCCTTACAGAGTCCTTTAAAAAGCCTCAAAAAAGCAACATAAAATTGGTCTTCAGAATGTTTAGAAAGGAAAAAAAAAAAAAAAAACAACAAAAAACCAGAAACACAAAAACCCCCTCCAGGCTGGATGACCAATTAACATCTCTCTTGTTAATTAGTTTCTTTCCATTTCATCTTTCCACAGTTTCTTTAAACTAGATTATGTTTTCAAACAAAAAAAATATTTTAGCCTAAAAACTCAACCTTTTTTGGAAACAAAGAGGAAAGCAGTCACATTGTGAGCTATAGCTAAGGTAGGTGAATTTGGAGGTTTGCTCCAAAGCTGAGAAAATTTTCCAGAAGGTCTTGGGAGAAGACCATCAAGAACCCAGCACTGCCAAGTCCAGCACTAAGCTGTGTCCCCAGGTGCCACATCTACACATACCTCGGGGGCTGGTGTCTCCACCACTTCCCTGGACAGCCTGTTCTGTGCTTGGCCACTGTTTCAGTGAAGGGATTTTTTTCTAATATCCAAACTGAACCTTCCCTGGTATAATCTGAGGCCATTTTCACTTGTCCTTGAGAAAGATGAACTGGGAGAAGCTTTGACTTCTCCCAGAACCAGTCCATGATGTTAGGTTGGGCTGTGAGACCATGACTGCTGGTGACAAGCTCCTTTTCTCCCCACCCAGGTCTTTGGCTACTTGAACTTTATCCTCTGGGCAGGCAACATTTGGTTTGTGTTTAAGGAGACAGGCTGGCATTCCTCGGGCCAGCGGCACGCTGCCGACACCATGGAGAAGCAGCCCAGTGGCTACAACCAAGGTGGCTACAACCAAGACAGCTACGGGCCAGCTGGTGGCTACAACCAGCCAGGCTCCTATGGCCAGGTGGGTGAATATGGCCAGTCCCAGAGCTACGGCCAGAGTGGGCCAACCTCCTTCGCTAATCAAATTTAGGGTTCACGCAGCGCAAGCTCTTGCATCCCTCACATGTAGAGAGTTTAACAGGTCTCAAGTTTCAGTGGCGCCAGATTTTTAAGGGTTCTACATAAATTAATACTACAACACAGTGATTAATCTCAGTTGAAGGTATAAGCCCATCTCCTGCAGCAGATGGGAGGTGGCTGGTGGGCTGGAGTTGGCCTTTTCTCCCTGACTAGCCACACACAGGGGATGTGGTCCTCACAGGTGGTGACCTGGAGTCAGTGTTGTAGTACATATTGTAGAGATAACTTTACGGTAGTTTTGTATGTGTCAAGATGGTAGAAGCATTTTGTAGCCTCAAGTCTGTAGTATTTAATATGCATAATATAATTGAATTTCCTTCTGCATTTTGGTGAAAAAACGGAAGTGTTTTACTATGATTTCTACAGATTATTCTGTATATCCATGCATGTAACATTGCACCTAAATTTTCAAAACTGCCTGTCTGTGGCTCTTCAGAGCTTTGTTTTGGTTATACTTTTTTGTTTCAGAAGATTTTATTATTATTTCAGTTAACTGAGTCATCCATCTGTAATTTAGTGCATGGATAAGCAGTTTCATACTACCAAATGTCTGGACTGTGTAAATGGAACTTCTCGACTTCTGCCACTACATTTTGTTAAATGTCTGTTTAAAAGAAGTATGCATCTTTTATATATTTTGCAGAGTTGAATATATGGCTTACCCAAGTTCTGAATGCTTTGTAACTAAACTGTTTTTCCTTGAAATGGCATTCAGTAGTATATATGGTACCTGACCAATGTTTATTCCATTTAACTCAGCTAAGTATCCATTCTATAAATCACTATTTCTATGGATGTTTTGTGAATCTTTTAATGTGAGCTGTGGAGAATAAGGACCAAGTAACTGTGTTATATGTTTACAAAGGTATTTATTTAACTAAGATAACAGAGGTGCAGATATCAGTATACAAAACCATGGGAAAATGCCCTGTTGCTTGATACAGCAACATGAAAACCGCACGTATTGCTGTGACCTTACAAAGCATAAATATTTCTTTATGCCCTCTTATAAGAAAACCTTTCTGTCCGTGCTGTTTTGAGGTTGTTAGATATCCCTCTGTTAAGTCGCTGCTCTGAGCGCTAGCTTGGTGCTACTGGAGAATGTAACTGGATTGACCAAATAACCCAGGCTCTGAGGAACTCATCCTCAAATAGACAGAGCCAGACTTGTAGCCTGTTTGGATTCCTCCCTGGGAAATTCAACCCTCCCTCACTATGTCATATGGGATGTGTTGACACAAACAAAAGCCTGAAGCACAATATACTAATCAAAACTGATCATCTGCATTTCTAGATCAAAGTGTATCAGTATATAATCTTATTGTATGAGCTGTAATGTTGAAAGCATCTTAGCTTAAAACAGCTTAGTCTCTTCTATGATTGTTGTAACCAATTTATGGCTACTCGGTGGATGAATCTATATTGTGATATCTATTTGACCCTAATAAAGTTATTGCATACAATGCATGTTTTCAGAGTATGTTAATATTGAAATGTCACTGCAAAATAACAAAGATAGCTATTAAAGAAAAATAACTATTCCTGTACCTGACCTTATTGGTCATATTCTTACTGTTTTTCAACACTTTTATGAAGACTGTTTTAATGTACAGTGGAGTATGACACTTCTACAGACACCTGTTATTAAAGGTCAGTATCACAAGTTCTAAAAACACTAAAACTGTGCAGTTTAATACCTGCCTGCCTCTTTACATCTTTCCCCCTGTCAGCTGGACTAGCCTGGCACTGTGCTAACTATCCCAGTTCTGTGAGTTGCTGGAAAGCCATGTTTGAGTTGTAAAGAAGACAAACTGGAATATCTAAATGTCCTTATATTCCAACTGACAGCAAAATACAATTTTCTGGGTAAATGAAAAATCTTATTTTGAGTCTCCGTTCTGTTGTTTGGGATTTTGGTTTGGATTTTTGGCATTTTTTGGTTGGTTGGTTGTTTTTTCCTTTAAAGTTTGTAAAAACTTTAGATATAGGCAAGTCAGGAGAAAGTGAAATCTCTGTGTGTGGCAGGGGGTGGGATGGGGTGTGAGCTCTCCATGCCCCCTGTTTTCACTCGGTTTTTAAATTGTTGTTCTTTTAAATTCCCTTGGTATTAGTTGGTCAGGAATATCCAAAGCTCATTTATCTAAGCCTCTCCACTAGAAACAGAGTTGTTTTGTGTCAAGTGGCTTTCACTTCATGCACTTTTCCACCCAGATCAGCAGAGTCCTATTGCCAGATTTTTCTATCCGATGCCGAGTGTTGGAAATAAGTTTTGCTTCAATTTATTCCAGCATTATGAGCAAACTGAAATTCTTGTGTCATTGTGTGAACACAGGCACTGCAGCTTTCAAACCCTCAGGAATTCACACCCCTGGAAGGAAGGGCAGTTTCTAATACAAGATGGGAAACAGAATGGAACAGAATTGGGATTATGTCTTATTTGGGGTACTGTTTGTGTCACTTCAGAACTAAGTTTTTCTCATGAAGGGCAGAGCTCATGGAAGACATGGCAAAAGACAACATGTTTACATGAAAGACTTGCCCTTTGCTTTACCAGGTTGGCCAGATCTTCATAGGTACATCAGCTCCTTGCTGCCATGCAGAACAGTCGAGCTGGTTGCTACCCTTTGAGGACTGTAGTCTTCACTCTGAATTAGAAGGAAAGAAAAATCTCTTCGTCTATAGCTTCTCAGATTAATATGGTATGGCAGTAGCAAAAATGAAAACAGAAACTTGTCTGTGTTATGTAAGAAAATATATCTGAATGTTTCCTCCGTGTTCCCCGGGATTCAAGTCTTACCACATCCTTTTGCAGTTGTTGAGAAATTGGAAGTTTATTTGAACTGGGGATAGTCACTGTATAGCAAAGCCTTGAGCAGCAGATGAAAAAGACTGTGTTTGATGTTACCTGGGTTTCAGACAAATAGCTAAGTAAACTCGAGCATCCTCTGTGAAACTGCTGCTGGCAGCCTGATTGCTTTCCCACTTCATCATTAGTGAGTATCTCTGCCAGTTAGTTAAATAACTAGGTCAGCCTGGGAAAAAAACATGTTCCTTGATCTTCTGTGCTGTCCCTCCTGTTTTCCAGTGTGTTTCTCTTTATAGCCCATTTCTCAGCTACCAAGAATGGGAGCATGTCTGCATTATCAAGTGTAAAGCTGTGGAGGAGAGGCAGGTACCTCTGTGAGTGCCACTGCGGAGGTGGGAGCACAGGACTTTCTCTTCAGGTGCCTTGGAGGCCAGGGAAGAGGCACACTCACCTGCTGGTTTGGGGTTTCTCTGTTGCTCTGGACTGGGGAGTGGATGCACTTTTCAGAGCTGCAGCGTCCTGCCCGTGGGAAGGTGCTGCAAAGGGCAGGGAGGGTGTCTGGGTGCCAGTGGCTCTGCATTCTGCTTCACTCCCTGCCCAGCACATCAAGGAGACAAGGATGAGTTCAGATACAAACCCAGCCCACAGGGCTTTGCCCTGTCTTGATGGGGTTGGGGTTTTTTTCTGTATGATATTTTTCCTGATGACTGATCAAATCTCCTTCACTGTGGCCATTGAGCTGCCCATAACAGAGCCTCGATGATGACTAGGACTTGGAGAAAGTTTGTGCTCCTGTTGCTTGAGTTCATATTGCAATTGCCTGACCTGATTAGGTTGATTATTTCCAGTCTTTATATGCTCTCAAATTGAATGAGCAATTCAGGCTGTAGGCCTGAATCATTCTTGGCTGAAACTCTGATTTAGTGATGAAAGAGGCAGTGGCATCAACACACATTGCACCTCCCTGTTGTCTACTGACAATATCTCCAGTTTCACAGTTAATATGACAGACAAAGAACTACTGAGTAAAAACTGCCACATACTGTTTCATCTTTTTCTGAAAAAATTCTTGCCGTATCACGTCACAGACATTTAAGTGCCCTGTTCTACTAGTTTTTAAGATAGATTTGAGTCAAAAGTCTTTGTATATGTGAATGGATGGGCTACTTACCTTGTGCTCTCCCTGACTTAACTATTCTTTTTTAGGATTTCTTTTTATTCCTTCCTTCTGCTAAACCCAAGAGCTTTTCCTCTTGGAATTTTCTAACATCAATAATCTGTATTTTACTATTAATATCTGGTGCTGATTAGCCCATCATTTGTCAATGCCAATATCCTTAGTATGAAGATCTTGGCCCTTCTATATGAAATTTTAGTAGTTCAGTGGAGACACATCCCATTTGTTGCATTTAGCTACCAGTTTCTGTTCATACATTTTTATTATTGTTATTATTTTTAGTAAGATTTTAGGTTTTCAGGAATATAGCAGCCATTCTAAGTCTCAAGGCCCTATAATGAAACATTTTTCAGATGAAAAATTATTTGTTAATACTATTTTCAGGTGTCCCTCCTAAAATGAACATCATACCAAAAATTTTGGGCTCATATCTTATCCATGAGATTGTCAAAGAAACTGAGGTTGCTGAGTGCTGAGGGGACCCCCAAGCTCCCTGACAGCCCCCATATTCGGCATGAGAATATTTTGGCCAAAGTGCTATACCACATCTGAAAAGTGCCTGGACTTGAGGTGACAAAACACGTTTCCCTGCAGACAGACCAGTTATTCTTAAATGGAATTTTGCCTGCTCTGTCTCAGCAATAGGATACATAAGTATTTCAATCATTCATGACCCCAGTGCTGAATTTCCAGGCTGAGCTGTGTGTGTGACAGGGGATGAGCTGATCCATCTGTGGCTCCCAGCCAGGTTCTCCCCCCTCACAGACCCCCTGATCACACCCCATGTGGCAGCACTTGTGGTACCCAGGGGAGCACTGGTCACACCTCCAGGCACCCCTCAGCCAGTGGCTCCCAGCATCTAAATACTGGTGCAGATTTCACCCTTGAGTAAAATCAAATTGACTATGAAGAGATATTTGTAAAAACCAGTGATGGCCAAGAGGCAAATGTTCCTTTGACACACACAACACTCTTAACACCAGCAAAGATGGAAGCAGCAGCAGCATATACCCCATGGTGGTGGAAAGACAAATAGATGGGAAACATTCTATGATTTTATTTATTCTCCCCATTCGTATCTCCTGGAATAAATGCAGGCATTCAGGTTTCAGGGTGCTTAGCACAATGTTAGTATGAGTAAACCAGCTATGGGTGAGCAGGAGCCAGTTCTGTGGCCGTGGGGGTATGTGGCCAATAGCTAATTAATACTTCCACAAATCAGCCTGGGCATTGCAGCAGCACAGTTCTCAGTTCCTCAGGATGCTTAAATCTCCCATTAAGCTGCGACACTGGGTTGTGTCTCCACTTTGAGTGTCACCGTGCAGAAGAGGAGGAGGAGCCCAGTGGGGCTGAGCCTGCTTGTCCATGGGGGCACCACAGCTTGTGGTGTTGAGAGACCAACTGCAGTGAGCACATCAGACCTGCTGCTTCTGCTAGCTTTTCCCACATTAAGTAATCCGTTTCAAAGGAATTGAGCAAGAGGAAAATAGTTTTAGGCAGTACTGCTTTGGGCTAAGATGGAGTGGGGGGCTTCTCAGTCTTAGCTCTTTGGAAAAAACTACACGTATCATGTGAGATCAAAATGACCATATTCTGGTCACAAAAAATCATAGAATGGTTTGGATTGAAAGGGACCTTAAAGATCATCTAGTTTTAGCCCCCGTGGGCAGGGACACCTTTCACTAGACCACCAGATTGCTCAAAGCCCCGTCCAAACTGGCCTTGAACACTTCCAGGGATGGGGCAGCCACAGTTTCCCTGGGTGAAAAAAATCAAGCTATTCCCTCCCTGGCTGCAAGTTAGCAGCACTTCTACAGTACTGAAGGGTTCACTGAGGAAATGAAGTCGGAGTGGCCAGGGGTGTGAATGCATCTCCTGTTACAGGTATTCCCTTGTGCCTGTGTCCCTCGGCTCTGCCAGCCTGCTGCAGGCATGCCCACACCTGTGCCTGCCCAGGGTCATCTCTAAGGGAGCCAGGGCTCTGTCACAGACATGTTTCACAACATAAGTCTTCTTGAAAGCACTTAAAAAGGGCTGGGAACACTCTGGGAAAATACCAAACGTGAAGTGGAGCTGTGGGGTTTTGCAGTGGCAATTATTTTAAGTGAACTGCCTGGAAAGATTTTTGCAGTTTGAAGTGGCAGGTTGCGTATTTTGTGCAGACAAGATTGTTAACGTGTGAAACATGCTAAAAATTGACCGATAGAAGCACCTGGATATTTAAAACATAAATAGTGTGTATCAAAATAGCTACAGAGCAGATGGCCTGGCTCCCTGTACACCTTGCTGACCAGAATACTCGAACAACAAACACAGCCAAAATCTTGCTGTCTTCAAAGCTGATCATCTGCAACGGCAAGGGTTATCCTCATGCTACCCTTTATCTGTCAGGCAAAACCACTCCTGCATACACTAATTAGTGTTTCCTAGAGGGATAATGAACCCCAGGCTTGTTTGAACTTGTTACTACCCCAGCAAAGCAAATCACCTGTTCTAGAGCTCAGGCTCTCAAAAGTCCTTGAGATTAAAACAACTGTGAGCTGAAATCTGATCTACAGTGAAGAGAGCTCAAAACACAGAGGGCTGGGCTTGCCAGCCAGCTCACAGCACTGCCTGTCGCTGATAAACATGAAACTGAATCTCACTCTCATTTTTTACCTTGGATGCTAAGACCAAACATTCCCGTTCCATGGATTAACCAGGATGTAAAGCTTTTCATGCCTCGTTGTATGACTCAACAGATGTGAAAGGGCATTATCACTTCAACACGATATCAAGACTTTTTTTTTAAGCTGATGGCAGATTACTAAGCCTGAATTCGTGTTTAATTTTAGTGTGTTAATTGATGGGATAATGAGCATTGATTATATGTGTTTTGGCTGCGTCATTGCAATTACAGGCTCTGTTTTATTCATGAGCCAGTCCTAAAGAATTCACTAGAGATCTAAGACAGCTTAAACCTCTCAGAAAAAGGCTCTGAATTGTTTGAGTAATGACACTCTAGATGGAAAATTAAAGGTTCTCTTTTCCCATGCTTTTTAAGATAATTAAAATCCAGGAACAGTAAGGTGGTGAACATCCTTATTCATTAGCCTTCAGTAATTTAGCTTCTACTAAATGAGGAAAACATTTTAATTCTCTAGGCCATCTGTTGCAGTCTCCTTTGTGTGCCCTGTTACATAAAGTCTCATCCTGGATAGTTTTAACATCAGTATTGTATCCTTTCACCAGGAATGAAGAGCTGGATGAAGCAGTTGAAGTCACTACCTATTAAAAGACCACCCTGGGATTAAAATGGCCACTCGGTCTTCTAGGTTGAAGTTATCCTGTCTAGACACCTCTGGGCAAAGGACCTGCAGAAAGGAGATGGTACACAGAGACAGCAGCGTGACAGGCTGTGTGTTTTCTAATAGCGATATCCATGCCAATAAATAACAAAGTTCATCGGAGCCCTTCCAGTCCCTCTAATGTGCGACTGCTCTGCCATATGGCTCTGTGCTGCCTTTGGAAGCAGCAGGCACTGTCTGTTCGGGGAGGAACCGAAGCAGAGGCTCTGTGCTGGATGCTGCTTTGGAAGCAGAATGGATCTCCTCTTTGCACTGCGATGGGGGGATAGAATATATCAGAGCAGGAGTGAGCTCACCTAGGATAAACACTGGGTCAGGAATTGGGAAACACTCAGTTTCTGACTCTGGCTGTAGGAACAACTCACTTCATAGCCTGGAGCAAGTTTCATTAGCCCATGCCAGGAAAGTTTCTCATTAAAACTGTGATGTGTATGGCTGAATGGATTCAGCATCTTAATTATTCTTGATGAAAAGTTACATCCCTACAGGTCTAAGAGGATCCAGGCTCCATTAGTTTGGTTTGTTTCTGTCAAATTCTCATGTGAAGTACAAGGCACACTGTTTGCCAGCCCAGCAGGGGCTGCTGTAGTTTGGTGTATTCGGCCAGTTCCGTGATCACCAGGTAGTGATTACATTATTGACAGGCATGGCTGCAAGCAGGCTGCTTCGACAGGGCAGAGCTTGAATCCACCTGTTTGCTGTTACTGGAGTTGCTTGGAGATCATAAACACCCTGGCCTGGAGATGTGTGGGTGCAGAGCAAGCATTCCCAGCACGAAGCAGTACTCAGTCAATCAGTCAGCTCCTGCTTCCACCAAAAAAAGCCCTTTGTCTGCCTCAGGCATGCCCAAGGGGTAAGTCATTGCTTTGTTCTGGCATCTTGGTGATCTGCCATTTGTCTTGAAACTCATTATCTGGCCGTGTTTGTCTCTATCACAAACCGAACCTTTCCACTCTGTGTTGGCTGCTCTGTCTTTAGTTTCAGCACTTTGGCCAAAGGTAAGCAGGCTTTAGATTTTAACAGAAAGCAGGAATGTGCTTCTCACAGATGTGAGTCCTGCTGGGAATAAAAGCTGTGTCTGATCCAAACTGAGAGCATTGATGAGAAGGGGATGACAGACCCCTCTGCGCTTTCCTGGGGATGGGCTTAAAACTGAGAAGCTTCCTGGATGTCTTTCACGTTCCGAAGAAATTACATGAAGTGTGTTGCAAGATCCCTCTCTTAAATTAATTAATAAGCAGCTTTAGTAACAACTCCAGGCTTCTTGCTTAGGTGAGGGTTTAGAAGCTGTGTGACGTTCTGTGCTGCTTGTAGAGCCTACTTTACTTTCCACTGTGAAGGAAAGCCCCTCTCCCTTGGGAAGTCCCAAGTTCCTGGGGGATTAAATGTGACAGAAATGAGAGAAATTATATACCCTCACACAATTCACCAGGTGATAACTTTGCCTCTCTTCTCTCCTGCCAGCAGCATACCCGTAGCCAAGCAGCTGGCATCAATAAAAGGTAAGGGCTCCTTGGTGGTTCACATCTTCCACAGCCCACATGCAGAAAATTCTGGTAATGTCCCCAAGCCGCAGAGGTTGTGCAGAACCTCAGCTGGTGCAAGATGAAAGGGTCTCCTGTCCCTGTGCAATGTGCTCCTGTGCTGATCATGTCTCTCTTGCCTTTTCATCAAAAATCACAACCCAAATTGTCTGTGGTGCCTGGTGCTAACTGAAGGATGTGAGTTTGCTGTCTTTAGGATGTGGCTCAGGAGTGGGGGCAGTGAATCCAGCCAAAATCCCAAGTACACCATAATGCAGAAATGCAGTGCTGATGCTCAGACATGGACATTTCTGTGCACCAAGCTCCCCTGATGGGTCATGTTTGCCATGATACAGGACCCTGGGAGTCCAAATGCACCCAGCAGACAGCCAGCATGGCCTGTCCCTATGGCATGGCAGGTCCTTCCTGGATGCTCAGGATCAGGGTAGGCTGAATGGGTCTCACATGTTGCCCTGTGTTACTGCCCTAGCTCCTAAGGAAAGCTTCCTTCAGGGTGTGATTCTGTAGGACATGAGGCATGTTGCTGGCCCACTCCAAATAAAATCTGGGCCAAGTCCTCTGTGGGTATAAACAGTTTCATTCTCATTAACTTTAGTGAAACTACACAGATTTCCACCTAACCAGGATGGTTCTAAAAGATTCCTTTCAATTATATCTCAAATGCCACTTTTCCGGGTAGATTGATAACTTTTCCTCCCTCCAGCTCTAGGACAAGGCTCAGACCTTGAAAAAGCTTTTGCTACAGTGGCTTTGGTGTATAACAACAATGCTGACCCCGAGGGCAAGCTCAGCAGAGCTGAAACCAAGAGCTTGCTGCAAACCCAGTTTTGGCATTTCATACAGGTGAGAGGGTTTTTTTGGGTGAGTGGGTGGCACTGGGGTGGCACTGGCCAGGTGCTGGAATGCACCTGCACTTTGGGTGCAGGAATGGCACCTTGGGCTCTGTCCTGCAGCTGGGCAAACATCAGTCCATGGGATAATCCCAAGTGAGATTTTAGGGATTTAGAACAAACATTCAGTGGATTAGCTGCTTTATGTTGAGCCTGTGTCTAGCACAGGGCCGAAGGAGGGGCACAGCAACAAACCACAGTGGGTGCCTGCTTGCATTTGTTGAAAGAAAATAGGGCAATTGCAAACAAACATAACAAAACAAAAACCCAACAACCAAATGAAGGAAAAACCCCTTAGTTTATGACAAGAGACTTTATTTATTAAGAGAGGAAACCCAATGCTTTTAATGAGGTGTTTGGTAGTTTGCCAGAGCACTGACAGCACTATGAGAGCCAACCCTGTGCCGTGGAGCTGCGCCCTGTGGTCACTGGTGGGGCTGCTGGGACAGAGAGGGCAGAAAACCCTCACCCAACCAGCTGGGTGTGGTGAAAAACAGCCACGTTGGCACTTGTGGCTGTAAACTTCTTTCAGGTTTTTTCCCCTCCCTAAATTAAAAAAACAAGCAAACTCAAAAAAAAAAAAAACCAACCACAAACCAAAATGGTTTTATCAAGTGGTAGGAAAAGATATGGAAGACTAATAAAAAAAGCTCAGCTAAGTAAATGACAAAGGTGTTTAGGACTAAAAACATTCTTGACAATGCCTTTACTTCCAAAACTAACAAAATCACATGACTAGTTGAGAAGGGAGAATTGGCACCAAATAAGAAACTAGGCTACTTATGGAAGAAGAATTGAAAATATCAAAAGCCAGTCATACTTGGGATCATGAGACATTTTGGTAATTTTTAAGTTAAATCCTGGAATACTAGCAAGGTTTTTTCATAAGGAAATATGAATAAAAACAGGATACGTAATTTCAATAATCTCTTCCATTTCAGCAGTAATGCCCAACAGGACAGAGAATAGCAGCTACTGAAGTTATGCCTGTAAAATCAACAGTTTCTGAGACCTTCACAGTATATATTTAAATTTAGGAGGTTTGGTTGATTGGTGGTTTCCTTACTCCAATTTTATCAAGACACAGGACTCCTTTTTATCCAGCAGTTACCAGCTACATCATCATCATCAGAGTTTCAGTCATGATTAGATGTCTTTTAAAGATATATTCTGGATTCTGGTGAAAACTTTGAGAACTTGTTGTTCACCTGTCTGACTACAATAATATTTCTGTTTGAATTTTCTTGAGGAAAAGCTACGGTGAATATGGATACAAAAACATTAATGGGAAGATAGAAAAATATATTAATATTTGCATAAGTAGATGTGAGATTGTTTGGGGGGGTTTTTTAGTGATGCAATTGAAAAGGAACTTTATGCTTCTTTTTTCTTTCTTTTTTTTTTCCTGCACTTAAAATCCTCCATAGGGCCAGGAAAACAAACCAAAATACCAGGAGATAATTTCTGACTTGGATGGAGAACCAGAGAACAAAATTGATTTTGAAGATTTCATGATGACATTAGTCATGCTCACTCTAATGTCTGACCTCCTGCAGGAGATCAAAAACGTGAAAACCACAAAATGATCTGTGCCTTAAAAGAATACTTCACAAGGAAAGCATGAGTGAATTACACACAGATATCACCGCCTGCCTGGATACCCTGTGCTGGTCCCTTTTA
>JAWWEV010000024.1:7022500-7119863 GCA_035583235.1 Hafferia zeledoni | reverse complement strand
TACTTCACAAGGAAAGCATGAGTGAATTACACACAGATATCACCGCCTGCCTGGATACCCTGTGCTGGTCCCTTTTAAGTGGAATAAAGTCTTGTCCAAACCTGTCTGAACTTATTCCTCTGTAGAAACAGTCCATGGAGTGAAAAGCTGGTGCTCAGGGCTTTGTGTCTGCTCCCGTTGGTGCTTTGGGAGGATTGTGCTGACTGGCTCCCAGTTAACAGCTGGGTGCAGCTCCCAGCCCAGGAAAGGCAACCCAGGCTCTTCCAGACCTTTCCATCCTCTTCCATGATATGATGGGGAGAGAGCTGCAAAAATGTGCAGCCCCATTTCCCTTAGGGCAGGGCTGCTCCGCACCACAGGCTCTCCCAGTTACCCCAAGGTGCTTCAGGCCTGAGCAGGGAGTTACCAGGGTTGGGTTTCACAACTGGCAGTGGCCACAAAGCCTGTTACAGCCTTAGGTAAACACTGACTTTAGCCTGCAGGGTTTCCACCCCCTCACCATTAGCCCTGCTGGAGCGAGCTTTTTAATTTTTTTAAATTCCTCCAACTGACCTCTTCATTGAGAGATCACAACAGAAGAATTTCAAGTCCAGCATTTGCAAGGCATCTTTGGCAGCACTGGACTTGTGTGACCAAAGGGGTGGCTGAGATATGCCAGACAGTTGAGTCTGCTGTTTTGTGAAACTGTGAAAAGCAAAAACCAGATAAGTGGTCCAGACCAGGGATGGTGGGGGAAAAGAGTGGCCAATAAATTGGAGATGAAGTGATATTGGCTACCCAGCCAAGGACTTGGTTAGGGCCAGAGCCTCAGTATTAAATGTTTATCATCCTAATCTTTGGGTTGATTCCTACCTACAAGGTCCTGCCTCAGAGACAACATTTAGCCCACTGTGACATCCCTTTGGGGCACAAAAAACAGACTCATGCCCCAGGAATGGAATAGCCTCTCTAAGGATTTAACAAGTCTCTCCCAAGAGAAGTGAGCCAGGAAAAATTGCAGCACTTTTAAGTTTTTCTGCTTCCTTGGCTGGAAAGGAGAAGACAAGAAAGATTTAGCTTTGGTGTATGAATTTTTAACAGGAAGGGATCAAACCCTTTGGTGTTAAAAGAGGGAAATTAATGCCAGCTGAGTAACGAGATTTAACTCCTTGACATAAAAAGGCTCTTAGTGTTTCCAGAAGCTAAGAGGATATTTTGTAATGGATTTTGATGCAAAGGAAAGACACACATTGCAATAGGAGTTGTTTGAAGAGGGAAGGTCTGTGTGGCTTGGGATGGAGCTGAAAGAAGAAATCCAAATGCATACAGTGAGGTCTGAAGCTCAGCAGGTAAGGTGCAGGGTGTGGACCTCAGCTAGGGCATGGCCTGGTTTGGAGGCTAAACATTCACAACTGGTCCTCCTACAAATAAAAACTGGTATTAGCAAAGCTCCTTGCTGTGATGGTGTGTTGCAAGAATAGGCAGCATCAAACCTGTGGCAAGTGGAGATGTCTTTGCCACACATCCCGCCTCAGGGACCAGTGGTCCCATGCTGTGAGAGTGTCTGCTCCTATGGGGTGTCCATCACACCTCCCAGAGATGGGATGTGGGAGCACAGGGCTGGAAGAGGAGGACAAACCTCTCTCTCTTGGAGACCACCCTTTCTGGGAATGTGTCCTCAGAGGAAGCAGACCTTAACCAAGCACCCCAGAATGAATTGGTCACTTAATCTGGTAGCCTCATCCATGCTGGTATCAGTTTCACATTGACACGTGTCCCTGGTGTTGCTCAGTGTCTTCCCCCATCCCCTGGGTTTTTGGCCAGGTAGAAAATCAGTGAAAGGTTAAAACATCAGTGAAAGCTTAAGATATCAGCTGATGCTCCTTTTCTGTGGTAGAAAGATGGATTGAACTTGAGTCTCTAGGCAGTTTTCCTATTATTAAAGCAAAGAAAACACAGCACAGCCCTGAAAAACTTGTTTGGGAGCTACTGGTGATGCTGTAAGCATAAATTTCCTTATATCCCTCTTTTACCAAAAAGAAAAAAAAAAAAGAAAAAAAAAGGCTGAAAGGAACAATATTGTGAAGCCAATTAAGAAAGAGTTCTTTGAAATTGCTAAGGCCCTAACACAGTTTCTCTTATTGCTGAAATGTTTCTAAATCTTGCACAACTTGAATTAATGACTTAAGAGCCTTTTATCAGATCAATTCCCTCTGTCATCTGACCATATGCAACCCTTTCTATTCCAATGCAGTGTGTTGTGAACAACATCCTGAGTCCTTGGCTTGGATCAAAAGCCCTTTGTGCTCAGCACAGGGAAAATTCCAAGTTAGAAGCAGTTACTGAACAACTCAATAGCAAAGATATTCAAATGTTAGGGAAGAAATCAGAAGCACAGAAAACCCAAGTGGCTTGCTGAGCACATGTAGCATAGCTGGAACTGGATGCCAGCCTACACTGGGCTCCTCATGCAGAAACCAAGGGGCACTATGATGGTTTCTGCAGGAGTCTCTGAACAAAGTGAATGGGATATGCAAGGCTTGATCTGCATCAGTCCTTCAAATTCCCACCTGATGCTCAAAAGCAGAAAGATGCACTTGGAAGAGCCTCAGCACCTCATAGTTAGGAGTAGGCAGAAGTTTGCAGCTCAGCTGTGGAAGATGCTCTTTCATTAACTCAGACTATTTGTGACTGCCCTGAACACTCTCAGCGATCAGCTTTGAAGCTGATCTGGTGTAGACAGCATGTCTGGCCACATCCTCAGGGAGCTGGCTGAAAGCTTGCTTAAAAGGCTAGTGTTGTGCTTTATTTTGTTCCTAGCTTACTCCTATTGGAAGCAATGGGAGCTCATAATTGATTTCTCATAGCAGAGCCCACACAAGGGCTAAGAAGTTGAGCAGCAGCTGAACTGATGAAATCTGCAGGCTGCTCTGCCTCAGCAAGTGGGAATATCATATCAATATCTGATACCCCCAGAAGTGAAGGTGATATGAAGAGTAGCTAGTCAAGACCTGACCTCTGTGGGCTTGAAGCTGGGTTGGGATTTTTGCTGTTAGAGTGTTCAGGTGTGAACAGCCACCCTGGAAGATACTGCAGATCTGAGCTTGAAGTTCTGTCTGAAAAGACTAAATCATCTCTGGAGTTACGTGAGCTTTCAGACAACTTCCAGTGGAGAAATGGGGGTCAGAGAGAGTTTCAGCCTCAGATCTTCAGATTCCATTTCCAAGCATCACCTCAGGAAGACGTGTTCATGCTCACACTTCAATTTGAACACCTACAGCTTCTCCCCATGACTTCATACTTTGTATCTGGCATTAACTCTTTGGCCTCCGGGACTTAGAAAGTTTTGAAAATCTGGCTTTGGTCTAATCTCTAAGGAGCTCTCACAGATCTCAGTCCACTGACTTTGAAGAGGTGACTCAGGGCAGCGTTTTGCATGTTGAACTTTCTGCTGGGAGCCCAGGGCCACACACACTGTATATTCAATTTTTCATAAAACTTTCAGGAAGGAGAAATACACACTTCAACTGTCTTGCCATTGCTGAACCTTCAGGAAGACCTCATGTCTGGGGCATTGGAGTCTAGGTGCTGAGGGAACCTTGCAGTCTGAGAGGCATTTTGCCTGTCTCTTCCTCCCTCAAAGTAACTGTTGTGTTATTTTTCGTGTTAAATAACACTTGCTATGGTTGCATACATTTTGCAGGCATGTGTGTGATGCACGCCCCATCTCAGTGCTGCCATGTGTCCTGGCCCATGAAAGCTTTTTGACAGCAACATCCCCTCCAGTGGTTATTGCAGCAGGTCTCTTTGGAGAGAGAGGTAGAGGTTTTCGTCATAGACTGCCAAGAAAGCAGTTAAATTGTGGCTACGTGGTAGGCAAACCTTGTTCAGGACAGTGGGAATGAATCAGAAAGATGGTATGTGGTGCATCCCCTTAGGAGCTCAAACAGAGCAGATGAAAAGCTTTGGCCCAGAATTATGTTCTCTCCAAAGTGTGATGGTTTGTGAGCCTCAAAGGAGCACTCTGAAATGTCTCCTTTAAAAAATAAAATCTCTATTTCAAGCTCAGTCAGGGAAGAGAGATGTAGAAGAGATGGTGCTTTATGGCTTTCTGAACTGATAGCCTTTAATCCTGCATTGACTTTTACTGCTGTCAGTGGTTTACAAGGTTTCTAGTGAAGCTGTGTCTTCTCTCCTCACTTTGCTCACCTGATGTTCCCTTACCTCTGTATAAGTGTTTATAGCCCTATATGTGACTCCTCATCCAGCAAAGGTAAACAGCAAATGACGTTCAGCAACCAGATAAATCAGGCTGTCTCTCTAATCCCCAACCGTGCAAAACAGCCATTAAACTTAGATAGATTTGGAGCCACGGGACTGATCTTTTATTCATTGTTATTGTAGGAGTTTATGCTATGCATAGTCATAACAAAAGTCAATCCCAGCACCCAGCACATACAGAGGAGCTGAAACCATGATGCCCCAAAATAAACATTAGGAAACTCACGGGATTGCCCTAAGCCCAGCACCAGGTGTCCATAGCAGAGGCTGGTTGTGTATACCTGGTGTGGTGCCCTGATGATCATTCCTCCCATTCAAAGGCCCCAAAACAACCAGCTTGGAGAGGATCTCCTGCAGAGGATCACAGGTGGTACTTGGTTCCTCTGGGCCAAAATGAAGATCGAGGTTTATAGCGAATGAGCATGTAATGGCTTGCCAAAGAGCCACTGAGTCTCAAACAGGACCTGGAGCACTGAGGGCCTCTGGGCAGAAAGAGACTCCAAAGCCCAAGATGTCTCTCAGATGATGGCGTCTCACTTGACAGCAGCACAAGCTGAGCCCCTTGCAAGGATGGGTGGCACCTTCATATTTCTGACATCTGCAGTGCAGACCCTGCAACCAAGGGACCAATTTACATTTGTGATTTCCTCTTCCTTTGATTCTCCTTGTCATGATCCTGCTTTCTTGGTTACTGTCTGCTGGACCTTGATGTGTAGAGAAACACAAGCCATGGCACATGTTCCCAGGAAGCTGCAGCTGAAATTAGTGAGAGGGCAGGACCTCTTGGGTGAAGGGAAGCAGCTCCTCAAGTGGGCATGTTTCTAACCCTCCAGTAAAACCAGCAGCAAAAATGGATGCAGCAGCTCATCAGTGGGCAAAAATCAAGACCCTGCTTGCCCTGAGAGGATCAATAAATGATGTACAGGACACCAGGAGCTCTTCCACACTGGCAACCTCCTGCACACAGCAGCTTCTTGGCCTCTGGCCACCCCAGCACTACCAGAGCAAAGGAGAACAAACATCACTGTAGATGATCTTTTGTGAGTCTTGCCTTGCTGCATGTGATTACCAGGAGCCTTGTTAAGCATTAATGTTACAAACTGAAAACTGAGCTCTCTGGAAAGGCAGCTGAGGTCAGACAACTCCTTGACTCGATAAATTGATCTATGCCAGGTCTCTGTTTGAGTTTGGAAAATGAAACTGGCTCATACTAGCAAAAAGATCTACAACCCGACCCTGAGACTCTCTCCTCCTCTAGCAGTGGCCCAGAGAGGTTTCCCACTATTTCTTTGACTGGTTTTCCCAGGAGTATGGAATTTGTTTAACACCTGGGCCTGTTGGAGGAAGCCTATGTACAGATGTTGATCCATTTCCCACATTTCCTGGTGGATTTCTCTTGTTCTGCCTCTATCCACACATAGTGCTCTTTTGTGGCCTCCATACTGGCCAAGACATCCAGGTTAAGCATTATATGGCAGTTTGTTTCTCTGAAGCTGGCAGGGGCAAAAACCACATGGCAGACAGAAAGTCCATAGGTCCCTTTTTCCTTGGACACTGTGTCATGGCTTCCCTGTGTTTATACGCCACTGTGTGGATTTTATACAGTTTCGCCTAATTAATTAATGAAAACAAATTGCAAAATTACCTTCTTATTAAACTGATCTCACTGCGGAAATAAGGCTGATTACTTCCCTGACAAATTTTAATTAGGCAGCTACAACAAACTGTAATAAAGAGCACAAATTAAAAACAGATCATATTAGATGTGGCTTTGTCAAATGCTGTGTTAGTACCGGGCAACATACACAATGATTAAATTGTATGGGGAAAGCTCCTTTTTTCTCCTCTGGTAAAAATCTATCACATTTCTAGAAAAAGAAGAGTTTATATAAAAACATCCCATTAATAACCAACACATCAGTACGTGTTTATCTGTAGTTTCTTTCCAACAGCAGCTTTTAACTTGCACATTCTGCAGGACTCAGCCATTACAGCTCTCTTTATCTCTCCTCTAAATTTATGCTTGTAGTACATATGACCCAAGGTTACTGCAAAGCCTCTGAGGACAATAAAAGCTTTATTACCTGCACATACACTCCTCAATTTGTCTTTCCTCTTTTAGCTTTTTAGTGCCTGGATTTGGATCAGCTGAAAACACAACACAATTTGATAATGATTTGCATTATAATTGTAAGCAGAGCCCACACAAATTAAGCATTAATTAATGAGCACCTAAAGCCTTCTGATGAATGCATCCTGAGGTAAAGCCATGCTGGGAGTGCTCAAGGATACGTGGAGGGAAGAGTGGGTAAGCATAGCAAATTAGAGAGGAATGCTTAATTCTTCTCCAATATATATTCCAGCCCTTGAGACTGCAGAAGAATTGCAGACTTCTTACCCCATTTAGAGGATGATGAGGGCTGGGTTAAAGGGAAAGTTCTTCCACATGGATCTGAATTCATCCAGAAGATCCTAGCCTGTGTTGTGTCCAGGATACTGGACTCTGACTGAGGAGTGACGGTGCTCTAAGCCATGGCCTGGCTGCCCCCTGAGGAGGGAGAGGCTGAGCCAGCCCCACAGTGGGGGTGCAAATTGGGTCTGGGGTGCCAGGGGGGATGTTTGTGGTCTGAGATGTGGGTGCCATGCTGATGTCTAGGCCAGGCAGGCAGCACCTTGGAGATATGGTGGAGAAAGCAGGTTTGTGTAGATTAATGCAGCCTTTGAAGGGATTCACCTCCCCTGCGGGAGTAAAGAGACCACTGATACAACAGGACAGTGGGCATTGGAGTTGAGAGAAGGTCAAGGCTGAGTCTGGAGACTTTTGAAATCTGAAGTGGCCATTCTTCTTATGATGTTTGATGCACACATAGAACATGGTAGAAAAGGACTCCTAAGCAAATTGCCTTTTAGCTTTTTGGGGTGATAACCATGCTCTGGACGTATATGCTGTCTCCCTGACTTGTTATAGCCAGAGCCTTCACAAGAGAACACTTTGGTTCTGGTTCTCTCCTTTTTTTCTAGCCCAGAAAAATGTTTTGCAGCTCTACCTTAGGCATTTATCTGTGAGCTCTCAGCTGCTGGGTATTTCAAATCAGCTCAGAAACTCTGATAAAAGGAAAACACCCTTTTTCTGTAGAGCTCTTGGGAGAGAGGTCGTGGTGCTGGACTTCCCAGGCTGAGCAGATGGAGGGCTGGTTTGTGCTGTCTTACAGGTATGTGAAATGTCTCCTCACACTAAAGATTTGTTGATATACCGGAAAACAAACGCTGGTATTAATTCGAGTTAGGGGGTTGTTGGTGTCCTTGACCTAATTCAGTTGTGTAGCTATCTTGAGCACAAAGCTTGTATTCCAGTAGGCTAAGAAAGGTCCAGTTAGGCCTTGCATCTTCTTTTTGTAAGCACCAAGTGCTTAGGAAAGGCAGGACTGTCCCTTTGAGCGGGAAGCCACTTGATCTGTGTGCTCTGCTGCAAACCTGGGAGCATTTTGCTGTTAACAATTATTTCATAACAAGATTCCTGGCTGGATATATGTATCCTAATGAGTACTAGGAGCTAACAGAGGCCAATAGGTAGCTTGAGATCAATTGACGTGCTCAGGCTGTTCGTTAAAGTACTGGAGAAGAGCTTGAACTTTAGCTAATAAGCAAATGAATTGAAACACCTTTTTAAACTCTGTGGTACCAATTGCTGCAACGTCACATAATGACTCAAAAACACCCACTGCTCTTGTGGACTCTTTGGGAGTTGTTGTGTGGCTCTCAGCAGAGAGTGACTGTCCTGCCTGCCTGACCCCCGGCGTGGCTGGGGGGGGAGTCGGGCTCATGGTGCACGGCTGAGTGTGCTGCCCCAGGGAGAACAGGAGGGTTTGGCCTCTGGGAAGGTAGGGGAGCCCAGGCACTTGGTTTGCTCTGAAGGAATGTATTTAACTTGCTGCTAAGGTGACTCTGCTGTAGTTTCCACCTTGGAGCCCTCCATGCTGCTGTGCGGTGTTCGGTGTTGCTGCCCTCCACATCTGCCCTGGGAGGGTGGTTGGAGCCTGGTACCCAGGGAAAGATGGTAGAAGAAAGAATGGCCATTAGTTTATACAGACCCGTGTGTCTATACATATGTTAAAAATAATACATATACTCTCAGGCACATGGTATGACTCTTGGGGATGCTCCTGTGCAGAGCTAGGGGTAGATTCAATGATCCTTAAGGGTTCCTTTCAACTCAGCATATTCTGTGATATTTTGGCTTCTCTGTACACAAGCTATAATCTATTATAAATGCAATATCTACAATATATAGCTACTAATATATAAGCTATATATAAAATATCCCCATGTGCATGTACATATGTAAAATCTCCAGTTTTTGCTATTCTGACTTATCTTGCCTAAAAACTTCATCTTGCTTCTAAATGACTTTTTAGGCCACCTATGACTACAGTGAGCAGTACAGATCCCTGGGCACATTCCTTCTTTGTTGAATAACTAGGACTTATTCCTAGCCTTGTGGGGTTTGGGTTTTTTATCCCTCTATTTATTAATGCATTAAAGGATCCTCCTTCTCATCCTGTGACATCCTAGCAACTTTAAGTGCCTTCAAGAGGGGTTTTGTTAAAAGCCCTTTGGCATTAAAATGCTGCTAAGTGGAGTAGGCAATCACTCTGCTGGTCACTGTTCCACTTTCCTGCTGGTGTGACAGTGGTTTCCTCTTCCAGGAGCCATCCTGGTCCCTTCCTGCTGCTGCTGTTCTTGACAAAGCTTTTCTGCAGCTTGCAGGAATTGAGGTCTCCCTATCCCAGGGCTCTCCCTTAAACTCAGTCTCACATTTGTCATTTCTTATGTTTCTGGTGCTGATGTTGAGGAGAGAGGGGCTGTCACTCCACCACAGGCAGCTGTGACCAGTATCTGTGGTGGAAGATCTTTGAAAAATCCTGTGGGTTTTTTTTCTCAGCATCTGTGATCTGAATACCAGTTAGCTGTCAGTAAGACTATAAAGAGTACAAAGCCAGTCTTTTTCATAGCTTAATATTTCTTTCCTTTCTTGCTAGTTAGAATCTAAAGGGTGCCAAATACTTCATGAACGTTTGGGACTTTCCTGGCACAGACCACTGTTTTTTGTTTGATTTTTTCCCTTTGTTTTGGTTTGGGTTTGGTTTTTTGTTGGGGGGGGGGGGGGGGGGGGGGGGTTGTGTGTGGTTTTTTTTGTTTGTTTTTTTTGTGTGTGTGTAGAAACTTCTCCACTTTAATACAGCCCATTAGTTTATAGGGAGCGGGCAGAGGGAGGGGGGCTGTGGTGATAGCAGAGCCTTGCTGCTTTGCCATTTTGTTTGTAACACACTGCTGCGTTGTAACTGCATCTTGCTGAAGGTAATTACCATGGAAAAGTCATCGGCTCTTTCTCCAGAGACCTCCTCTCACAGGTGCATGTGATGGGAGGCAAATGCCAGGTCTCATGTGGTACGAGCTCTGAGACACTGCTCCAAAATCAGGGATTTCAATTATTCATTAGTTAGTGGTTCCTTGGGGATGTAAGAAAGGCAAGGACTTGAAGGAGCCTGTCTAGAAATGAAAGTCCAAACATACAAAGGGTTTATATTCACAAGAACAGACATCCTGGAGATGCCCTGTGTGAATCTGATTTGAAGGAGGGGCACAGCCCCATTTCAAATAGTTGGTTCAGATAGGGGAGCCTTCATAATGATGGTCATTATGGCCTGCAGGACCAGGGCAGTCATTGTGCCCCTGTACTTGGCAATGGTGAGGCCACACCTGGAATCCTGCAGTCAGTTTTGGGCACCTCACTACAGGAAAGACACTGGAAGCATATCCAGAGAAGTAAACAGAGCTGGGGAAGGGTCTGGAGCACAGGTCTGATGAGGACTGGCCAAGGTAGCTGGAGGTGTTCAGGCTGGAGAAATGGAAGCTCAGGGAGGACCTTCTCACTCTCTCCAACTCCCATCCAGGAGGTTGTAGCCAAGAGAAAGTCTGTCTCTGCTTCCAGGTAACAAGTGACAGAACAAGAGGAAATGGCCTCAAGTTGCACCAGGGAAGGTTTATTTTGAATGTTAAGAAAAGTTTCTTCACTTTAAGGGTGGTCAGGCATTGGAACAGGTTGCCCAGGGCAGTGATGGAGTCACCACCCCTGAAAGTGTTCAAAAAATGTGTGAATGTGGCACTTAGGGATGTGGTTCAGTGGTGGATATGGCAGTGCTGAGTTAGGGATTGGAATTGATGAGGACAGAGGTCTCTTCCAAACTAAACTATTCTATGACTCCTCCCAGCCAGACTTTGTCCCAGGGACACCTGCAACACCACAGGGTAGGGATGCTGTTGTTTGAAGTATCCAAGACAAAATCCTGTGGAATATTGAACAAGGGTTTTTTTGTTTGTTTTTGTTTTTTTCTCCAACAAGTTTTCTTTGCTGTACTGCAGGGCTCTTAATTTGATGAATTAATGTGAGATGTGCTAATGTACCAGCAAAGACAGCAGGCAAAGATCTGTCTGTTCATCCCAGACATGACAGATTTCAAATGAGCTGCTGAGCATGGTGTGTGCTGATGCCACTAAACATTGCCCTAAATGTAACAGCAGCATCTGTGCAACCTCAGAGGAAGGTGCTTGTAGCTTTTCACTTCTCTCCCTCTGTGATAGGACTGCAAGCTATTGCCTCCGGGGAGAGGGATTAAGCTGCTGGGAATCTGCTCTCAACTGCACAGGGCAGAAGTGCCCACACTTTAAGTGGTGATACTATTTCCTTCCAGAGTTTCTTTTAAAGCCATGGAGGGTGCCCCCCATCCTGGAGCCTGCTGCATGCCATGATGCTCCTACACTGGCTGCACAACTACATCATCCCTGCCACAAGGGCTCTGGTCCTGCATAAAGCAGCTTTGATTCCCTGGTACTGGAGCCTGAGGATGGAAACTCCCAGCTCCTGCATTTGCAATTCAACCCCAGGAAAAGATCTAGATTTGAAGGCAGGTCAGAAGCACCAGGCTCCTGTTACTGTGCTTGAAAGAGGCCAGTGCTTGGAGTGGAGGTGCTGCTTTGTTTCTGATGAATCTGTGTAGGGGCTTTCCACACATACCCTGTATAATTTTACAAAATGTAGTGATAGGACAAAGGCGAGTAGCTTTAAACTGAAAGAGAATAGGTTTAAATTAAATATGAGGAAAAAAATCTTCCCTGCGAGAATGGTGATGCCCTGGAACAGGTTGCCCAGAAAAGCTGTGGATGCCCCATCCCTGGAAGTGTTCAAGGACAGGTTGGATGGGGCTTTGAGCAACCTGGTCTAGTGGAACTTGTCCCTCTCCATAGCAGGGGAGTTGGAACTAGATGATCTTTAAGATTGCTTCCAACCCAAACCATTCTATGATACAGAGGTCTGTTGTTGGGTCCGTACAGTGTTTCTAGAAGCGGCTTTCCTGTGGTCACTGTGCGCAGTGATGTGTTGGTACTTTCACAGCATACAACAATGATCACAGTTGGTATATGGAGAAGCACCTTTACAGCTTTGCTGTCTGCTTGAACTTGCCCATAGCAGGCTCTCAAATGATGCATATTGAAATGGAGCCACCTCAGGATGTTTGTGTCTCAAGAGACCTTCATTCAGAGAGGGCAAGATTGCTCTGTTGCTATTTTGAAAGATAAATGACCTGCCTGTTAGTGACTGTCTGCTCACACAAGGAGTGTTTTGTCATTTGGCATGAAGCAGAATATCTAAACCATTAAGGTGTGTGGGCTCTACAGTGCATAAATAAGCTACAAATTAGGGATTCTGAGTGGCTGCTCACCTCTTGCGTGCAGTGCTCCAAGTGATTACCGTTCTCCTCTTTGTCTAATCAAAGATGCTCAGCTCAGAGCAGGTTTCTAATTTAAACACTTGAGTACAAAATATCTCACTAAATTAAATAACCTTTACCCAGGCAAATCATTGCAAAAATCTGTCTCTCATGCACAACAGATTTTACCCTTGCTTTATATGTGACTTTTTTCCTTGACTCTTAACACAGCTTCCTCTGAAGGGTAAATGATTTCTAATATAAATATGAATAACCTTGGCTTTCCAATATTATGTCTTCAAACAACTCATTTAAGACACCTGCTAGAAAATGCAGAAAGCAGCTTGTAACTTTAGACATGATGCCTTGGTTTATAAGGTCTTGGGCTCCCCAAGATAAATTTGGAGTTAGTTTGAGACTGTATTTGCAGTAAGGCAACTTCACTCTCATTGTCCTCAAACACCTGGCACTCCTGGTGTGTCTTGCAGCTTCTGCCTGTATTGCAGTGCTGGAGTAATGGTCCAAATAACTCCAACTCACACAGAGTGGCTTTGAAGGATTTCTTTTTCCCTCTGCCAGAGGCAGAGACATCTCAATTGGCTGTACAGCAGCTGCTGCAGCGCACAGATGAGCACATTAATGCACAGCTGATGCAAGTTGGCTCATTTTGCTGAGCTGGGAGCTGTGGCCACTCAGTAGATTCCTGAGATGTATCACAGCATCCATGGGAATGAGAATGCTGCCGCCAGATTTTATAGCTGAAGGATATCAGTTACCTGGCTTATCCTACATGGATAGTGAAGCAGGTCTTTATATTCATGAAAATATTCAAATATATGGTTTTAAAAGATCTGTGAAATTGTGGCTTAAAAAGGATTCTTAGGGATGGGGTTATGGCAGGTGGGACTTTCTGGGGCCCTGTGTGAAAGGGGTCAGCCCTGTTCGTTGCTCATGAAGTGTCTGTCATTGCCTTTTCTGAATCAGTTCTGGCTTTTATCGAGCTCAGCTTCTCACCATCTTGGGAAGAGTTACATCTTCCACTTTTCTGGAGTTTTGGCCAGGTTTTCCTATGGAGGGTGGTGCTGTCTTGTCTGCTTGAGGGTGGTTGGGCAAAACCTCTCTGTGCCTGCCCAAACCCAGGGAACCATCAGGCAGGGGCTCATGTCCAGAGGAGCTGGGCTTTCCTCTGGGCGCGATGGGAAAGTCCAAGGGCATCTGTGTCAGGAAATATCCGTATTTCATGTACAGTTCATTGCAGATCAGGGCTGGATCTGGTTGTATCTAGGGTTTGATAGCCTTTCTGCCTATCATATAACCCTCTGTGCACAAAGCTGGGAGGAACACCTGCAGTCTGTGCATGCCTTGGTGCTGGGCAGGGAGCAGGATCCTCACAGGAGCACTGCAGTCTTGGGAGAAGTGCCATCCATCAGCAAGGTGGTAGCAGTAATCAGTATGGACTTGACACAGTCAGGTGATGGAGCTGCAAATTAGGTTTCTTTCTCAATAAGTAGTTAATTTACAAAGCATTTTCAGGGTTGTTGGTTTGTTTTCTTTTTTGTCTAAATGATCAACAACTCATCGGTTCTGGATGTGTATCCTTCAGACAAGGGACTGCTCACAGATCATTGACTGGAATTGTTCCTGCCTTCTGGTTTTGATCTAAACCATGCGCTGATGAACGAGAGAAATATTTTTAAGGACAAGAGGATGGTGGGTGCCATATTTCTGGTGTAAACTTTGAACAAGGAGGCATGTGCTAAAGCTCATGGAAATTTTGTGAGCATCTCTCAGAAATGCCAATCTTTCCTTGGCATGTGAGTAATCCTTAATAATGAATAAAGCTGTTGATATCTCAAAACAAATGTGAGGGAATAGTTTGCCAAAGGAGCAGATGCTGCGTTGTATCCCATTGTATGGTTAAAACTCCCAAAAATGACTTATCCACAAACCTTTTGCTCTTCCATTAAGTGATGATTAAGTGATGATTCTGCAAACTTCTAGCTCCTCAGAAGCAGCAGAGAGCACTAGAAGTAAGACAATTTCTGGCTGAGAAACAAAAATGTTCTGAGGTTTGGGGCTTTTGGGGGGCTTTGGGGTTTTATTCTTTTTTTTTTTTAATAGAGGGAAACAATCCTTTTTTTCTTTAGTTTCCTTTAATAATTAATTTCATTTGAATTTTTTTCCTTCACTTTTTCCATTCCACCCAGACCATTAGCCCCACCCCCACCAGCACTATTGTAGGAAATACCTGCATTTTAGTGCAAAATGACCCTGGGAGAGGCTCCATACAGTCATTCCTGTTCTTTTGGCCAGGATCAGAATGTGAAACCCCTCGAGGTGTGTTGTGTAGAAGCAAATCAACCTTTGCAGCCTGCTGATTCTGCCAAACTATTCTTGTGAGCCCGGTTGTGATTTAACCCCCAAACCTGCCATCTTCCCAGGGGAAGCCAAACACCATCACTGCTGCTGTAAACTCCTCAAGCATTGTGTAACCTGCTTTGTTTGTAGTCACAGTGGAGCAACGGGCTGCTGTTCTATCTTGGCAACATTTTCTTTTCTTTTTGCAATGGAATAGAATCAAAGAAATAAAAAAGCTCCCATGACAGATGATCATGTGTGTGAAGTAGCATCAACAGGAAACAACTATTAATTGTTCAGTCTAGAGGCAAGGAAGCTCAGGGGAGATGTTAGTGCTCTCTAAAACTATCTGGAAGGAAGTTGTAGCCAGATGGGGGTCAGTCTCTTCTCCCAGGTAACAAGTGATAGGATGAGAGGAAACAGCCTCAAGTTGTGCCAGAAAACATTTAGATTGGACATTAGGAAATATTTCTTCAGCTAAAAGGTTGAAGTGTTGGAACAGGCTGTCTAGGGAAGTAGTGGAGTCACCATCCCTGGAGGTATTTAAAGACATGTAGACATGGCTCAGAGGGACAGGGTTCAGCTGTGGGCCTGGCAGTGCTGAGTCAACAGCTGGACTTGATGATTTTAGGTATTTTTCAATCAGAATGATACTGTGATTTTAGCACTGGCTAGTATTTTTGTGCTGCTACTTTGCAAACCTGTGTTGCTCAGTCTGCATCCCAGTGTTGTCTCCACTTTGCACGGTCTGTGGGCAGAGATTTCAGCATGTGGGCACAGAACAGCATTCAGCATAATGGGACGGCTGAGATCTCTGGATTAGCCCCATCCAGGCATGGCTAGCCAGGCTGTTTGGGGTATGAGTTTGCAGCTCTTCATGGTGCATCATGTGTCACTGAAGGATACGGGATTGTTTCTTCTGAAAGTGTTCTTATGGAAGATGTAGGGAACACCTGCAGCTCCTGGCTGGGCTGTCCTGATCAAACCAGATACTGCTCTTTGTGTTCTGATTCACACTCACTGTTTCTCACACACTGAATTGCACCCATGGGCTTGGCAATAGCTGAGTGGGTTTTAACCCTGATGATGTAAGTGAAATTAGCATGGTTCATAAGCTATTATCCAGCCCTTTTAATACTCTAAATGGGAGGTAGGACTCTACTGCATTGCACTGACAAGTTTATCCAAAATAAATGACCAATAACTCATATCTAATTGCAGGAGTGTACAAAGCACTTTACCAGCTACTCTCTGAATCCACAGTGCAGAGCTGCTCCAGTCCCTCACATAAGAGTTTTGCTGGAAACTGTGGAGGTCTGTCCCACCAGTTCCACTGTCAGATGCAATTGCCTTTTACAGGGAGGGCTTGCAAAGTGGCTGCTCATCACTATTCTCTTCAATGTCAGTTGTAACCTGTCAGGCATTGAAATAAAACAAGCTGTTGGCACTGTAATACGTATTTATGTCACCTTCTGTGCACATCACGTATCCTGTAGACCACATGAATCTACATAATCAATTTACTCACTGCAGAAAGCTGCAATTCACTGGCCTAACATGGCTAAAATATTAAAACTCCCTAGAGAGGCACTCCCTACCATGTAGACAGGCAGATACCTGCAGATTTCACCCGTTATCCATCAAGATGCTGAGTTTCCTTTGCTTTGATGTTGCAGGTACAGCCTCGGGCTGTGGAATTCAAATGGTTTACATCTCTTTTAGCAATATGGCATTCAGTGTATTAAATGATTTTCTGAGGAATTAAACCAAGGGGGAAAATGTTATAAACATGTTGACCAAAGATGCTATAGGGAAACTTGAACCCCCTATTTGACAATCAGGAGTCTATCATTGTTTTAAATACAAAAATCCCCTCTGGAAGCAGAGTTGCCTGCAGGGCTCCAGCTGCCATCAGTGTGGTGGGGGAGGGAGGCAGTGGGGAGCAGGGGCAGATACCCCAGTTGGGACTGGTGCTGAGGTGGGGAGGTTGAAGTCACAGCTCCAGCGTTTTGTTAGAGGAAGAGATGGAGGAATCTGAGATGGAGGAGGCTGGTTGGTAAGGGCAGTAGCTTGTCAGGTGTATTGTTCGCCATCTCTCTGAGGGTCCCTGCTAATTGCTGGAACTTCTGAAATTTGGAGGTGTTTGTTTGTTTTCATAACATGTTAAATGGAGTGCAGAGGTTTGCTGTCTCATGAGCTTAAAATGCAATTGTACTCCCCCAACCTTGGAAATCCCTGTCCTAACTTCTCCTGGAGCTCTTGGAAGCTCTCCCTTCTGACTGTAGCACGAAAGTCTCCCCCAGACTGTGTTTCCTCTGGTGCACCTGTGCTACACTGAGCAGCTCCATGAGCTGGGAGACAGACGTTGCAGCTGAAACACTGAGGTGACATAACCTGACAGGTTTGTGTGTATTTAGGGAAGGTTTTCAATTGCACTGATGTGATAATAGTTTGTGTTAAAGGACTGGTGTAGTTTAGAATTTCCCAAAAGATGAAATACTGCTTGTAGTCCATCTGAAGATCCAATCCTTCCAAACAGGTATAGCTTATTCAGGAAAATGGAATAGTGAAATAACAGTGATTGTGTGCCTGAGAGCAAGTGATTAGAAGAGTAAATCTGAGCTGTATAAGCAAAGCTGAACAAGGATCCCAGAGACTGATTGCAAATGAATTGCTGGTTGTTCATAGGAACTTCTTTATCTAAGATTAATGACAGGAGGTTAGTGGCATCTTGCTCCAGAACCTTTTTTGGCTCTGGGACCCTTGCCAAAGTTTAGACTCCCATTCTGAGTGTTGACAGGCGGAGAGAGCACTTCAAAATGTGTTATGGACATAATTAGTTACTGTTATCACAGTTTTCTTAATTAGAATATCATAAAAAGGGGAAGTGTGATGATTTACATGGGGAAGATCGGAAGAGCAGCAATTCTAAAGGCCAGAGACTGAATACCAGAGAGTAATATAAAGGTTACCTGCCTTTGGGATGAGAGATGGTGCCCACCTGGGACATTCAGAGGGGTGCCCGGAGGTGCTCTCACTGATGACTGAAGTGGGTTTTTTCAACTTGCCAGTAACTCAGCCAAATTGCAGGAGCTTTTGTTCAGCAATTGCCCATCCATCTCCTGCAGGATGGCTCACCCGCTGCCAGGATCCTGGCAATGCTGATAACATGCAAATGTTAAAAGGAAGCCTTACTTTTAAAAAGACAGCAGCTTCCTTCATAAGCTACATTTTTCTTGCTGTTTCTAGGCAAAGGACTCCAAGACATTCAAGTTATTCATTCTCATAATTGTGGCAAGAAATTATAAACCTGTTTAAAAAGAATGCAAGCAGCCAAAGAAACCCATTTTTTTTACCACTATCTTGCCTGGAAGTCGCTTATCAGGGCTGTGCCTCACTTCGCAGACAGATTAGCCTTTATAAAAGCAGGGTTCCATCTCTCCCGGAGCACAACTTAGAAAGCACTGCCTGCTCCCAGCCTCCACACCTGGTTGAAGGCTGATTTTTCCAAGCTGTGTTCTCTATCTCCCTGCTTGGTGAAGAGTCCAGACCGAGCTATTTGCAGGCCTGTCTTTCTCTGCCATTATGGGTTTGCTGTTGCAGGGAGGAGCGTCTGACTGGCTTTGACGCCAACACTCTGGAGCATTGGATGCCCCCAGTTATTTCTTGAGGGTTGTGCATTTAAAGCTTGCAGCGAAATTTTCCACTGTTTACTAAAACTGCCACAAACACAATAGCTCTTTCTGAATGAACTGGACACAGAGAGAGCGTTTTGGAGGAGAAGATGTGTGAGGATCATGTCTGAATTGTGCTGCACAGCCTCTCCTGCAGCTCCCTGCCCTACCCACAGGCAGGGAGGGGAACTCTCAATCAATAAACATGTTTCTTCTGTTGCATTAATCCTTTGTCTGCAAGTGGTGATTAAATTGTTCCCGGGGAATCTGGGATGTGGCAGCCCACACAAGTGCTGTGATCCCAGCTGAGCAGAGGCTCAGCACTCTGGTGTGTCAGTGCACTGCACCTCGGTTGGATGGGGGGAAATTGCAGCTCTGCACATCCCCTGAGCCCGGGGAACAATCCCTCTGCCCCTCTTTCCTCAGGCAAGAGCCCCTAGCAATGATAGGGTCATGCTTCACACTCCAGGGAACACTCTGCAATGATAAATATGCCTCTCACAGAGCCTTGGGACTGGGATTCATCAGGATAAATTAGTCTCCTCCCTTTTTCTTTTTCCTTGATGAATTATTTCCGGTGAGACTGAACTTAAAATACCTAAGTGAAATTCAGTGTGACTTTTTTCCCCATAAAGTAGTGACTGAGTCATAGTTTTCTTGAAGGCAAAGACTATGCTTTCTCCTAATGGCATTCCTTGTGCATATGGCTGCAGAAACTCACTCCTATTTGTCTCTGCCCACCCCCTCTGGCACGCTCACGCTCACACATGCACTTGTTGCTTCGAGGAATGATGGTTCTGGGAGCCATGAGCTGTCTCTATCCCTCGGAGGTAACTGAAACTACTGCTACAAGTGCTCCCCGAGTTCCACTGCTGGGAAGCAGCGATCTGAGAAAAGGGGGGAAGTGCTGCTTTTTGGGAGGTGGAGGCTGCCAAACACAAACCACAAAAGCATCACATTTGCAGGGGCTTTCTCAAGCCCTGCTGTAGGATGTGGGAGGCTGTGCCACAGAATAATTACAGCAAGATATTTAGCCCTAGATGCTGAGAAATATCCTCTTGGGACTTCTCTGGTAATTCAGGAGTAGCTCCAAGGGAACATTCCCCAACCCTGAATAATAGTGATGGACTCTGTACCTTGCTGGCATGGGATGTTGCACCAAGTGCATAGATCGCCAGAAGTATTTTTGAGGGGTTGTTTTGTTGTTGCTGTTTGTTTATTTGGAGTTTTGCCCCCTAATGCTGTGCTCTAATTTGACTCCTCTAGTGGGAGTGTAGTTGTGCTTGCCTGGTCATGGGAGGAGCATGGGAGCAGGCTGGTCCCAATGGCATGTTTTGCTCCAATAGGAAATTCAGCTGATGGGTTGGGAAGAGAAATGAGCAAATTTCTTGGTTACCTGCCCCTTGTTTGCACTGTCCTAACAACAAGGTGAGCCCAGAGATGCAATGGTGCTTTTTGAGACCCCTTGGCATAAATCTGTGAAGAATTTGTATTTTTGCTCAGGTCTTGTCCTTGGATATGTCCCTTTTTGCCCTCTGTGCTGGGTGTTTTTCAGGTGTGGGCTGTCACATGCCCTCACCCCACACAGCTGGCACCCAGATTACCATGGCTGGTGATGCCTTGGAGCTTTCAGTCAGGGATGTTATGGGAATATGTGCTGTCAGTGTTTGTTCTGCAGGCAGCCTCATGCCCAGTGTGCCCACGGGGCCAGCACGGTGCCTGTTGTGCCTCAGTTCTGCTGGGAAAGAATGGGAAAGCAAAATGGGTTAGAAATGCAACAAACTTTGCACATTCATACGAAGGGACTGTAATTTTCACATTTAACACTCCGTTAGATCTAATGGAAAGCTGATATTTTTCTGTAGGTGTGAAATTAACCTTTCAATAAAACTAAAAGCTATCTTGAGCATTTTCAAGCTGAAGTTTAAAATAGAGCAATTATGAAACTTGCTGAAAGACTGCCAAGTTTTCTTGTTGAAAACTGCTGCAAATGAATTATGTTTCCCTTGTGATTTACAGCACAGTGTGAAGGAACTTTAGTTTGTATTTAAATCTGTTTCCATTAAAGACTATTTGCAGCTTACAGAAATTATTTTTTTTTTTGACAATGTTGTCAAACTCCATCAGAGAAAATTCCTTTCAATGTTTAATGCCACAAATTGCTAAACATGCCATTGTTTATGAGTGCCATGTGTAGCAATTGTATTCCTTGAAAGAATGTGGCTGATGCTAAACAAATTATCTCTGTTTCTTTTGGAGACTCCTGGAGGCAGACAGGGGGATGAGGAAGGTTTTGTCTCAGGATCTTCCATGCCATGCTCCCTTATCCTCATTTAGGTTATAAAAGGGAAGCTGAAATTTGTGTGGGTTTTGCACTCACACGTGTAGGTGCACTCGTGGTGCCTGTGTAGGGGATGGTGTTTGCCAACAGGATTGCTACTGGACACTGGGAAAACTCCATGAGTCAGCATCCAGCCTGGAAATGCAGCCAACTTTGCAGCCTACTCCTAGAAACAGGGGATTAAATACCAATTCAGAGCTCGCTGCTCTCTTTTACATAGTGGTATTCACTGCAGACAGCAAGGAAGAATTCCCTGGGGATGTGGTGTATGAGAAAGATGGTTGGTTATGATAACACAGCTGTAGTGTCTGGAGTGGAAGCTGCTTCATTGGCCACCTTTCTAGGAAATAGCTTGAACTTTCTGTAAAATACATCTGATGGATATGAAGGATAGGAAAATAAGATGGCTCTGTAGAGAGAATTTTTTAATAAGGAGTTGACATTAAAAATATTCCTGTATGGAAAGGTCTTGTGTCACATATCATCATTTCAAGTACATTGACACCTGCAGCTTCAGGTGTATCCTCATAAACTCATTCTTCAGTGACCTTGAAAGCCTGACAAAGCAAACCATACTGTCAGTGTTAGGTGGTTGTTAAAAATATACCCTCACACATTCCATGTAATGACAAGGTAGATCTCTGAGGTATTCATATCTGAGGTCAAAACAGAAAGAGCATTTATCTCTTAATTTTTTTAATTGCATTCTGAAAGTAGTATGTTAGAGGCAAGAATCAATCTCCTGTTCAAAGCAGTCCCAAGGCAGGAGCACCATGGCATGGCCAGTGCTGGCTGCCTCAGAGGTGGGATGCCCATGGTGCTCTCCCTCAGCCAGGGGTCTGGGACACTGTGCCCTTGGAGACATGGCAGTGCCCACTGGCAGCTGAGTCTGGCAGCCTCCTCCAGCCCTGCCAGGTGCTGACAGGTATCTCCCAATTTCACAAGACTAAATTGTTTTGCTGTTTATTCTGGCTCAGATTATTCGAGGCATGGCTACTGCTCTCAGACCCACAGCACACCAGGCACAACTGTGCCCCACGTGTGTAGGGTTCATCAGCTCACTGGGACCTGCCAGGGGCTCACTCCCCACCAAATACCTCCCTTCCTTTCCCTGCTGCAGCCATGTACACCCAAAGGCTGTAGCACCAACTGCTTTGTACCATACCCACCTTGCTTCCAGCTATGGGTGGGCTTGGGTCAGTCTAGACACCACCATAAACTGGGTGGTTCATTGGCAAACAAGGCACCTGGGCTCAGTTTTACCTCACAGGTGATGTTCCTGGCCTTGTTTTTGCTGGAAGACCTTCCCTATACTTGATGGACTGCTCTTTGGCACAGAATGAAGTACATCTGGGGACCTGTCCTGGGATAGACACAACTGAATTATTTGCAATCACCTCTGTGCCTGTGTATCGAATTAAAAAGAAAACATTAACCTGTCAAAGTAACTGATATACTTGCAGTCTCTGTAATTATCCTCCATAAATGACTGTCAGTTGTACAAGGTTCATACATTGCCACCCATCCTGACAGGAGATAGGCTGCTTGCCTGGCTCATGCAGGTGGGCTTGGTGCTTACTACTGACTTCAGCAAGGTGATGATGATTCGCATCACTGGAAACCTGTTCTGATAAATGTAACAGCCAGTAGGTAATTGATTTCTCAGTAAAAGTCAGCTTAGAGTCATGATTCCTGAAAAACACAGCAAAGTGGCTTCTAAAAGTGATGAATCACATTTCTGATTGCATTTATGTCAGTCTTCTATCAGCGTAGCAGTGAAATTTGTTGGCTGTACGTTCAGCTGTACCAGCGCTGAAGTCAGCACTGATTTAAATTATTTAAATTATTTAAACGAAGCTGAGCTGAGCTTTGCTGTCCCAGGACAGTCTGTGCAGCCCCTGAGGGCCAGCTCCTGAAATCACAGAGGACCTAGTCCACCATTAATAGAGTTTGAATGGAGTGAATCAAGCATCTAGCACAGGTACTGAGGATGGGAAGCAAGAGAGTCCCAAAAGAGCAGGAAAAGGACTTTTGTTATGGTTGTGCTGTGTGTTGAGTCAGTATAAAAAAAGGTGAAAGTCACTAACAGTGCAGAATTAAATGCTGAAGTGCAGTGCTCGCCATTGGTGCTCTGGCACACAGCAGTGGGCACCTGGGGACTCAGCTTCACCGGCACAATTGTGCTGTGCAGGAACACTGGGATTTGGGATGTATTTTTAGCATATGGAAAATCACTAGAGACTGTAAAGGAGAGAAAAATGGAAAGGGTTTTTTTCTTTTTTCTTCCTTAAAGGCAAAAAAGTGCATTTTCCCCTCATGCACACACACCCTGTGGGAACTTGAACAGTGGGAATGCTCTCTTCTCCACGGGTGTTCAGATGAGGAGGGTTCTGCCCCTGTGGATAACTCTGGGAAATTACTTGCTCTGCTGTCTGAAATTGCTCAACTGCACTTTCAACCATAATTATAAGTTGTCAAAAAGCTGCAACAGATACTGATATTTTGCCAAAGTTATTCTTGGAAAATGAGCTATACCTGAGCTTGCGCTATAAACAGCAGCAAGAGTTCATCTGGAACTCCTCGGTATAATGAATATTAAAAACACTGCCATACCAACAATCAGGAACTTAGCAGCAGCCGTGGGCTTGAACTGCTCTTGGTTCATGGTGCGTTGCCAGTATCAGAGGGAGGTTTTGGCTGCCACTTGATATCTGAGAGTTCCCCTGTAATTCTTCTGTTTCCAATTCTTTTCCCGCAGCCTCATCAAAATGATCAAATTAGCTTAAATTAGGGTCAGATTTTTTGTGTCCACTTTGCCTAAATAGTTTGCTATTTGGGCATCCACAACTTCTCTGGGCAACCTGTTCCAGTGTCCCAACCCCCTCGCAATAAAGAACTTTTTCCTTATATCTAATCTAGGATGCAATATTTGTGAAATTATCAGACTCTTGTAAAACTACTAAAAGCTGATAAAAAAGATGGAAACCCCTATTTTCTATTTCAGGTATAACACTGTTCCTTAGGCAGTTAACAGCACAAGAGGCATCATTTTCACAGAATTCTCCAAAGCTTAAAGTTTTCTGCTGCCAAGAAAGCAACATTTTCTTCAATATACCTCCTCTCCCCAAGGTCCTTCAAAATTTCTGTCTACATGAAAAACTTCATTCAACTGAACACAGCTGAGAGGTTTCAACCAGCTTTCATTTTAGACAAATAAATGAACACAACTCTCTTTACCCTGTAGAATAAAGATTTCTTTGGTAGCAAGTTACCTGCTGCTGCTGCCAAGTCCTGCTTTTGAGTTACTTGAGAGTATCTTGAGTTAGTTGTGGATGCCCCATCCCTGGAAGTGTTCAAGACCAGGTGGGATGAGACTTTGAGCAACCTGGTCTAGTGGAAGGTGTCCCTGCCCATGGCAGGGGGGTTGAAACTGGGTGATCTTGAAGATCACTTTCAACTCAAACCATTCTATGATTCTGTGATCAGAGGTGTTTGATTGGGTTGTGACGTGAGAAGCAGAGCTGTAGAGAGGATAAGGGGTTGTGCAAAGTCCTTCACACCCAACACTTACACTGTTTGTGATTATTATTTCCTATCCTCACCACTGGATCCTGTTTAGAAGCACACATTTTATCTCTGTAAGAGACAGAAGTTCTGCTGATTAACTTATGTTTCCACAAAGTGGAAAAGAGGGTGCGTACAGGGCAAAAGTTTCTAAATTTCCCAACGAAACAGGGGTAAAATCACAATACCTACAGAGGTAACTGGCCTGCCCCAGCTACCCAGCAGCAATAAGAGGCCATTAAGGAAATTTCACAAGTTTTTTAGAGGTGGAATAGCTATCACTATCAATTATTTTGTGGCTACCCCTAGGAAAAAAATTGCTTGTTAAAAACAGATTAAAGAGAGTAGGTTTCTATATTTAACAAGGCCAGACAATATTAATATGCAAGTACAGGGACATGGCTAATGAATAGGATTTGTTATTACTAAGGCGATCTATAACTTCTTTGAGTGCCACAAGTGGTGGGGAAGTCACTGCTGAAGTGACTGGAATTAATGAGCTGTCTCAGGAATTTTATCAAGTTCTCTATAGAAGTCTTTCCCTTGCTCCTGAGGAGATGGATATATTCAGAGAGAAGCAGAGAAAAATTTTCTTTGTATCTGCTTAAAAGTTGAATGATCATGAAGTCTATAAAACCCCTGAGCTTAGGAAGCTCTTCATGCTGAATTTTTATGGGAGCTTTGAACAGCGTCAGGCCCATTAGCAAAGAAATACAACTTACCTCTTCAATCTGCTGGTTTGCCTCCTATGGCTTCGATCCATCAGGATTCTTCTGTGTATGATCACGTTTAACACAAGAGAGGTAATGTGAATAGACTGGACTAGGCATGGGCTTTGATGGAGTTTTTAATAAAGACACTAGTCTTTAGCTTGCACAAAACTCACTGCTTCAAGTTTTCCCAGGGCCAGATTGATTTCCAAGCTGATTATTTACGTAGCAATTACAGGAGTTCAGAGGAAAACAAAAGCTCAAGGATCTCAATGTATTTTGTCAGTGGATAAATCTCAGGTGAAAGCTGCCTCATTTCTTTGGTAGCTACGTTAAGGGTGAGGAAGATGTGAAACCCCACCCTTCCCTCCTGTAGAGGAAAACTGATTCTCACAATGGCCATGTGAAGTATTTACCCTCCGTATGCCCTACCTTGCAGTAAAAGGAGAGTAAATGCATATTTACTTGAGTAGCTGTGCTATGGCTTACTCAGAAACAACTTATTCACATGAGCCTCTGAGAAGGCTCAGAGGTGACCTCATCACTCTCTACAACTCCCTGAAAGGATGTCGTAGCTAGGTGGGGATTGGTCTCTTCTCTCTGGCAACCAACAGTAGAACAGGAGGGCACAGGCTTAAGCTCTGCCAGGGAAGGTTTAGGTTGGATATCAGAAAGAAATTCTTTACAGAGAGAGTGCTCAGGCATTGGAATGGACTGCCCAGAGAGGGGGTGGATTCTCCATCCCAGGAGGTTTTTAAGATGAGACTGGACGTGGCACTGAGTGCCACGATCTGGTGATCAAATTGGGGGTGGATCAAGGGTTGGGCTTTATGATCTCAGAGGTCTCTTCCAACCCTGATGGCTGATTCCATGATTGTACCACATCACAAAATGATGTGTTCTCTTACATCAGAACTCTTGAGGAGGGATTGGGTGCATATTCACACCCTTTGCTGCTGAGCTCTTGGTTCTGAGAGCAAACAGAGGGTATCACACTTCTTACTTCCTTCAAGAGATTGAAAAGTCTCAAAGGCTTAGGGTGCATATTTAAGTGAATGTATGTATGCATGTATTCATAATTTCCTGTGGCAACTGTCATCTTCTTTTTATTAAAAATTTCTCACACATATCTACAGATATATATAAATTGCATGTAGGAGTTTCTCTCTCCTGTATCCTAAGAAGGGTGCAGAATAAGTAAGGGAAGATACAGGACAGAAATGTGATTTCCTGACATTAACACTGTGCATGGGTTTGAAAGTGCCATTTATAATTACCCAGTGTGAGCAAAGAGCAGCAATCTTTCTCCTGTTCTTTGCTCCTCTTTTACACTCAGGACCAAGGGTCACTTCCCAGCAAGTACAGGGACCTGCTAGACCATAGCAGGTGGATCTCTGGAAGCTGAGGATCTCCCGCTGGGAAGGATGCTAAAGGAGCTCTGCTCCAAATGTTACTGAAATGTAAGTGGAGAGAAGGTGGCCAAGGGCAGGTTGGGAAGAACCTGTTTCCAACATTTCAAAATATTTTTCTAAACTTCAGATTATTAAGCATGATTTCAATGCTGGACAGCTCAAGTACTGAATGTACATAGCACCCATTACCTCACAAATTCCCCAGTTCAGGCCAGACACAAGTGAGTCACTGCTGTCAGCACTGAGCCCTGCACAGGGGTGACAGGTACATGTGGGGTTACCTGCTGTCCACAGACAAGGATAACCCCAGGGCTCAGAGTTGGATTCCTCCAGCAGAGTCTGGCTCCCTTCCACAGAAGACTTCAGGCATCAAATGCACTTCAAATACAAGTTTCTAGCAGGCACTAGTGACATTTAGGCTATTAAAAAAATACTTTTGTTTCCTGCTGAAACCTTGTGAACCATGATTTGACACCTTTTCCACAAGCTTTGGAAGAGCTGTGCTGAAGGAGGGAAGATTAGCCTTGAGGCAGGACATGAGCAAGGACAGAAACTGAGGCTTGTTCGTCACTCAGCTGATCACTTCTCATTCCAGGGCTAGTTATGAGATATGTTAATTTGAACTGGCAGCAGATTTTGCATAAATACGTCTCAGAACAGCAGTCAGTCCTAACATTTGCCATGGAATTTAGTTTTCATATTATTAAAACCTTATAATGAAGTTTGACAGTGTAGATCTTACTTCAAGCTTTGCTGCAGTGACATTCAATACTAGTGGAGAACACACTCACTACAAAGGGTGATGGGTGTGATTTTATTACTATTAAGTGTCCTGTCCTTGGCCTTGACATCTTCACAGTGTAGGACATTGAGAAATGTGGGGATTATGTCCACAGGATTTGCAGCATGCTTCTTTTCCATGTATGTGACAGAACTACCTTGAAGTTTTATGCAGGAGCAAAGTATTTACTGTTGATGATACTGGAACTATTTCTATGACACCTTCATTTTGTATAGAATGTATATATTTTATCCTCTCTTTATAAAGGTTGTTACTACTCTTCAGAAAATATTCCCTTGGACAGATTGCATTTCCCTTCTGAAACCATAGGCAGGCACCCCGTGGAAAACTTCTTCCCTGTGTGCCTGTGGAGGCTGAGGCACATCTGCAAACAGCACAGCTTTTGTTCCTGCTGTTTTATGAGGAGACTGCCAGAAGGGAAGGGGGTGCAGTAGCTGGGGAGCAGGCAAACCAAGGCAGGGAAGAAAGCAGAGCCCCAGGGGCTGGAGAAGTGGGAATGAGTTGGCTGAGTGATCTTGCCACCCAGCGGCTCTTGTAGCTGGGGTTGATGCCTTGCCCCTGCCTGCTATTCATGGCTCTTGTCTTGCCACCCAGCTGATGTGCTGGGTCACTGGGATCTGTGAGGCTCCAGGGGGTGGGAGCAAGGGCCTTGGCTCTCCAAGGGACCCCTGCACTGGGTAGCACTGTAGCACTGTGATAAACTCACTCCCTGACAGGCTTCACCTCTTACCTTGCAGTGCATGTGTTGGTGATGCCGGGAACACCAGCTCTCTGTAATTAAGACACAGCACATCTCATTCTGCAGGATTTTATTCCCAAGCGTTGCTTCTGCTGAGCTCTGTGAGGACCTTTCCCTGCGCCAGACCTGAAGGACAGAAATATGTTCTCAGAAGTGCATGTCAGTGTGGGTGATTTTTCCAGGCAGAGAATGTCTCTGTGTGAAGTCTGAGCCCCCCTGGATATCCCCAGGCAAGGAATGAGAGAAAAGTCTGTATGCTGATCCTCACTGGAGACCTGCACTGGAAAAGGCAGGGAGGTGAGGAGGGGGAATGCCCTGGCTAGGGTTTTGTCCCCCCTTGTAGTAAAGACAAGGCTGACTGTGTAAACCAGGCAGCACAGCTTATAACCTTGGGTCTTGAGAGACTGGAGGGAGCTGCACAATCCTGCCTTGCAGGCAGGTAACACCAGCTTCCCTGTGCATTTCCAGCTGCAGCCTGTATGTTCTGGGACCAGCCAGCAAAAGCATGTCTGGGTGCTTATTGCTGTGCCAACTGAATGGATGTGGTCTGTGCAAATTTCTTGGGATCAGAGTTTGTCATTTCTGTTATCCTTTTGTACAGCCTGGTCTTGGATTGAAACAGCTTGATCTAATAGCACCACTTACCAGGAGTATTTTCACTGCAGTCCTGGGAGGTGCAGAGGCTGCTGCAGGATAGGGAAGTTTTCAGCAGCAAACTCTTGGAGGAGGTGATGCTGATGTGTCTGGTACCTGCACACTCAGGGCCTCTGGCAGCTGCCCTGCCCCCTGGACCTACCCCACTGCTGGGTTGAGCATGGGCTTGGAGTGTGTGAGTCCTTGCAGGGACAGGCAGTTCAGAGGGACTCCATGTCTGCTACTGCTAAGTCTGAACACTTGATCTGAGTTCCTGAATGAAGGAAAAATAAAATGAACCACAGTTTGGTTCTGCAGTGGCTCAGAAGCAGAGTCTGGGGAAGGGATATGCTTCATCTTGTTTTTAATATTTTTAGATAATGCAAACTGCTGAGTTCTTAGCCTCTTTATGCTTAATGAAGTTTTATTGTTTAAAATCTATTTTTAAATTTAGGTAAATACTAAATAAATCCCCACTGGTATTTGGGGTACCAGGGTTCAGCAGAGCTTGTTGGGCGGACTGGACAATAGCTGGGACCAATGATTTGAAGGTGCTAAACGTTAAAGCAGCACTGAATGGACTTCAGTGTGATGGGAGAAAGCCTGGTGAGACACTTCCTGGCATCAGGATGTCCCCACCCCATGGTGTGACAGAGGGATCACTGAGAGTAAAAGGAAAGCTGGCTATTCATTCACATAAGGACTTTACTAAAAGCTTTTCCCAAAGCTTTTAACAGGCAAGAAACACATCTTAAGAAGTACAGAAAATCTCCCCAAAACTTTAATTGCTGGTCTGTAACTCTGGAACTGGCACTCTCACTTTTCATATGTCTGCTGTACAGCTGGATCATCAGCCACTGAAGATATTAATTTATAATTAAAATGCTGGCAGTTCCTTAATTACCGACACTGCTACAATATCATTCACCACTCTAATTGTTTGCCTTTCTGATAGGGAGGATGAGGAATTATTTTTCTTCAAGATTTTCAAATAAAATATTATTGGAAAGGATATGGTCATCCTGTCAGTCTGATGGAGGGAGGAACATGCTGTGCTGTGCAATGAGTATTCAGCAGGTGACTCTGCAGGCAGAATTGCTTCCAGAGAGAAAAGCATCAGGGTGATATTTTCAGCCACCTGGGCTGATGGGAGAGTAGGATCTGACATGATAAATGCTGGGATTGGTCTCTTCCCTTGGCTGCTGAAAAGCTGGGGTGGTTGTGCTGATGGTAGGGAGGTAATAATGCTGTCCAAGAGCTCAGTTTCTGTCTTATGTGAAGCTCTGCCTCTTCATCTCCTATTTTGCTGCAAAAAAATAAAAATCAGAGCACCATCAATAGAGGAGCTTTTTTAACCTGTTTTGTCTAAATGAGCAATGTAAGAATTGTAAAATTTTACAATGGGAATGGTCAAGTATTGGAACTGGGACCCACAGAGGCATTGGGACCTTCATCCCTGGGGATACTGAAATACCCAGGTTCAGGGTTAGAACAACCACACATAAAGCTGAAGCTGGCCCTACTCTGAGCAGGAGGTTGGATTAGAGACCTCCAAAGATCCTTTGCAGCCAAAATCATTGAATGATCCTATACAGCTGGTTTAGGTACCTTGCTTTACTTGTGAGCTAAGAAAAGGCAGAGAAGCAGGTACCTGGTGTGCAGGAGGGGACATGGGGGGGACATGCAGCACCCACGCAGTGTGAGAGGGACCTGGTGTGCACACCAGGAGCTGCTCTGCCATGGAGCCCCAGGAATAGACACCTCAGCATGATCTGGCATCTTTCTGGATTTAGTACACCATCCACAGAGCTTTACAGCATTTTAGCAAACAAACACAACCTGCTGCTGTTTCACTCACTGGGAATTGCTGCTGAAATTAATGAGCAGGAGAAGGACGGGGTGCTGAACACATCCTGCTGTGGCTGACGTGGCTAATCACAGGCACAGTGACAGGCAGGGAGCAATTTGGAGATAACACAACTGGGAATCTTTCTTGTCTCATTTGCACTGACGTATCCATGTAATCAGTACATTTTGGACAGTTACTATTATTTGTCGATGAAATTGCTGCTCTCTGCTCTGTGTGCCCAGGCTCTTCCCCTACTGCTCCCCTGAGAGATGAGCGATTGTAAAGCAAACAAGCAGGGGAAGTTCTGACAGTGGGTGGTAACAGGACAATGTGAAATAGCAAGGTAGCTGAACTTCCCAGCACTTCCCTAAGTGTCAAGACAAATAATAACAAGTATTTACACCCCCATAGTGGCTCTGTGTTTGCATTATTGGTGGAAGTTTGGGAATGAAAGCAGCGGAGAGGGCTCTGGGTTGGCTCAAGAAGCAGTGGGTGTGAGACTTTGAGCTGTGGTCAGAAAAAATGGCAATTACTGAGATATGTGTATTGATTTAATCAGTTTAAGCTTCCAGAAGTGCTTTTGTACGGTGTACACAGCAGTCTGCAAGGTTTTCAGCTGCAGGATGTGGGGGGGTGTGTGCAGATGTGCACACATGTCTATATGCGTGCACATACAGAGGCTGCAGGTCTAGTCCTAGAGAGTGGGAATTAGGAAGGGGCAATCAGCACAGTTAATTGGCTTTGCTTTTCCTTTTTCTTTTTTGCTTCCTTTCTCTTCTTTCCACTTTTCAAGACAATAAGCCCTCTGGCTTGCATCCCTTCCGTGGTGACTCCCTGTGGGCACTGCAGTGGTTTGATGCCACAGCCTGTCTTTGAGCACTCTGTCCTGAGGATTTGTTGTGTTCTAGCTATTTGTCCCCACGGAGCTGTGTCCCGCAGTTTGTGCTTGCTCCCAGGCAGGCTTGGGCTACAGCTGGCTACATGCAGGTTACAAGGCTTTTGAAATCCCCTGCCTGCTACTTGCATTAGCAGGAGAAAGTAAATATTCCCACTGCTTTTTAGCAATTCTCATCCTCAGGCACTGTTAGTGGCATAAACCATCTATCAGTTGGCAGCAGGCTACGGCAGGAACTGGCACACTTGAAAAGCCCATGACATCGGATTAGAAAGCATCCATAGGCCAAGTAAACACTGGCGGAGCCCAGGCCTGTGGGAACAGCAACTCCAGGCAGTGCCTGCAGTCCCTGGCTGTGTTGCTGAGGCTGGACTTGTACACTGCAGCTTTGCTGCTGGTCCTGCAGCCCAACCCCTGAGGAAATGCTGTGCTGCCAAACAACTCTGCGGCTTCCCTTAGGATTTTGCTCTCTAACCACCCGAGGATGTTTTTGTTTATTCTCACTTTATTTTGTTTTATTTGAGTGGTTTTGCAACCTCCCTGCATTATTTTCAGAACAGCCTCTTACTCAGATCACAGGAGCAGTGTGACTTCCTTCTTAAAACTTGTTTGTTGAGCTGCAGCCCTTATATGATGGCTAGAAAATCAGCATCATGTGAGAGGCCTGAAATAGAGGTGAACAGTTTTCCTTCATTGTCTAATACATTATTTGGTGTAGGATGGTACAGACAAACCTGTGTTGGCTGATGCACTGTAGAGTTGGAGTCTGGGTTTAGGCCTATCACCTCTATCCTGAGAGATGATGCTGTGGAGCACAACTCCCCTTTTTACATCTCTCCATTCAGTAAACATAATGGCTATTTACTGTATTGGAGTAAGGAGACCACATAAGGGTTTTTCCCCATGTGCCTTGAGATCCTTTGCCATTGCTTGGTGTGCTTAGTGCAGGAGCTGGCAGATTTCATGGCTTAGGCAGTAAAGGAGAGAAAGGGAGAGAATCCATCACAAGCTAAATACAATCTGTCTATTCAAAGAGGGACTTGTTATCTCTTGCATCATCCTTCTGAATGAGTAGTACCAAAAAGTCAAACCCAAACACACCCCAAATATGTGTTCCTCCAGCTCTTCAGCTCTGCCTTTATGCCCAGGCAGGTCCTGGAGACCTCTGCCCATGTGGCCAGCCCAGCTTCTGTCCCCTCTCACTGACACCCTGGGTGCACAAGCAAAAGGTTTCAGCTTTGGAGCTTAGTGCTGTTTGGGAGTTTTTTAACAACAATACAATGCTTAAGGAAAAGATATAGTTTGGAATAGGAGCTAATGCATGGGGATTTTGGTGCAGCAAGTTCAATGTAGAGGTGAATTTCATTTAGGTTCATAAAAGGAGATTTAAGTGTAGTAATACTTTATGTGAGAGCCATTGGGAAGGTGGCTGCAGTCAGCTTGCCCTGCTGGATCGTAAATTATATGTTGCTTTTTATTCCAAAGGGGCTACTAGTGGAGCTTATTTGTAACATGCAGCACACGCTGTTATTTCCAGATGTACTTCTGACAAAACTGCTGCGTGTTGAGAAGAGCCCAATCTTTTCCTTCTTGGAGATAAACCACAGTTTTAAATTGTCCTTTTTTTTTTCAATCAAACTGGCAAAGCATAACGAACGTTGTTACTTTGCTTTTTATTTTTCCTCTAATGTGAGAGCAATTTAAAAACACGTGTCTGAGTTGTTGACTATTTTAGGAATTCTCACACAATATAATGCTTTTAGCAAACTTTTGCCAAGTTTCTCACCATGATGCAGCAAATTCTGAGCATCCTAGTATTGAATGATCCTGAAACATCTTTCCTTGGCTTTGTGCTGATGGGGATGGGTGTGTTGGAAGAAGCAATGTAATGTACCAGAGCGGGCTTGGCCACTGCTGCCAGCACTGTCAGGCTCTGCTCTTCCAGCCCTTGTAGAGGAGGGGCAATGTGGACGGTTTGGTACCTCCTCATCAGTAGGAAAAAGTAGTATTGGATGCGCTTATGTTGCATCATGGGGCATCACAAAGAGTGAAAGTTTCAACACTGCTGCTCCTTGGTAGTGTTTTATATGTTTTGGGGCAGTTTAGGTGAGGCTTTGAGAATCAGGGTAGTTCAGGCAAGACACGGAAAATGAAGTGCAGGGTTAAGCAGGGAAAACCCTCTTGGGGCTGTGCAGCGCCAGGCCACGAGCTTGGCTCAGTGAACCTTGTGGGTCCATCCAGCTCTGGATATTCTATGATTCTCTGGGGGTTTAACCCCTCCGGACACTGGTGGTGGTGTCCGCGCGTGGGAAACGGGCACCGAAAGCGAAGGAAGGAGCACGGAACGGGCTGGCGGTGCCGGGAAGCGCCGGGAGCGCGCGTGGTGGGAGCGCCATTCCCGGGCAGCGCGGCCTCTGCCGCCCCCTGGCGGACACTGCGCGCCCCGGCGGGAGCGGGACCCGGACCCGGCCGAGGAGGCGGCGAGAGAAACTGGGGCAGCTGGGGCTTCTGCGGGTGCTTTTGCACCATTAGGGCATTCAGAATTCGTTCCGTGACTGTGGGGTGTTGAACAAGCACTCCCGAGCTCTCCCTGCCCTGCCGCGCTCCGCTAGGAACGCGTGATGGATCACGGTGGGGATCGGCTCTAGAGCTGTTAATGAGCCCACGAAGACGATCCCATGGGTGGTGTCTGGCAACTCCCGGGAGCTGCTGTGCTTTGCGCCATCCCAACGTGTGGCCCCACACAAAAGCTACACAAATACAGACGTAACAAATGGAGAAAAATGAATTTGTTCCCAAATTCCTTCCTCGTGGGTCCCTCAACATCAGCTTCGGTTCTTCAGACTGCAATGCCCGCAGCTGCCGAACACAAAAAGTGCTCTGCCTCTGGCTCCTCCTTCCATGAAACAAATCCCCCATCATTTCACCTGGCACAGGGGTGTAAGGCCCCTCATTTCCCTTCAGGACTCTGCTAGCTGGACAGACCACAGCATGCTGCGTCCCTGGCTTTAGGATTACTCTTGCACATCTGGGAAGCTCCTCGGCACGAGGATGCTGAGTCCCTTCAGCAGCGAAGGATGCCCTGATGTTCCATTCCCCAAGTGCCTTCAGCACATCGCTGAGCAGCCTCACACAGCCCTGCCATGCAGCTCCTGCTGGAGTCTTTCCTGCTGCCAGGTGGATCAGGCCAGGCCAGGGTGGGCACCAGGGCAGGTGCTCTAAGCCTGGCTTTGCCTCCCGGCTGCTGTGGCACTGCCCAGCATACAGGGACAGGAATTGCCTCTTTGTCCTGCCTTCAAACAGCACCCAGCAACAAACCGGCCCCAGGCTACAAGTGGAAAGAACTCTGTGACACTGATAATAATAACTTTTGTTAAAACAGACTTGGGAAATGAAGGTTGTGGTAACCAAAGAACACGTTTAACTCTTGGGATGAAGCACAAAAGGTAGAACACTTCCCTGTTGCCAACTTGCCTTCCACCGTGTCTGTTGCACATAGATCTATAAAGTGGTTCATACACTGCTATAGTGCGTCCCTAATCCATGTAGTCTAGAAAAAAAAAGTCACACAGGTTCCCAGAGAACTAACACTTTTTGCCTGCATTTCTGATTTTTTTCTTTGTTTTTTAAACTCAGAAGGAGATCCACCTGAGACTTGAGTAAAGAAGTGAGGGAAAGCACGGAACAAGCCAGCTGTGGCAGCTGGAAAACTTACATGACAAGTATCTAAGGTAGTTAATATTTTCTAGCTCATAAACCTTTGGGATATATTTTTTGCATTTTCTGTGCCAACATAAGCTTTCTTCAAATTAACACGGTTTGAGATATCCCATCAGTTGGCAGTGTGTCACTGACATTCTTTCTCCTTTCTTCCCTCCTTTCACAGAGCTTGGTAAATCTCTTTAAAAATTCCACCCAAGTTACCAATTCCGTCCAATGTTCCATTCTCCCTCTGCTGCTGTCGTTTAGACAGGACAGAAAAATAAGTCCTGGCACTGCAAATGTTATTTTATCACTTCAGCAACTCTCTTTCTGCTTGTATTTTCACATCCACATGGCAAGAGCACTGAGATGGAGCATTTAGGCATATAATAATCTTTCAGCTCAGTTAGGGATAGGGCAAATCATAAAACCAGGAATGATTTCTTATTTTAAGAGTGTCATTGTGGACATTCTGAGTTTATGTACCTATATTTTTATATATGAATGCTTAGAGTCAGCACAGGTAAGCAGCATCAGAGAGGACAGACTTCCAGGCAGGGATGGAACAGTGACCATCATCCCTGCCTTGGAAACAGGACACACAGAAGGCTTCTGGAACAGAGGATTAAAGGAGATGCAGATAAACATTTCCAACATATACAGGGCAGATTCAATGCTGGAACCTGAGGCTTAGTAACAAAGCAGGTTAAATATTGGCTGGTATTAGAATTCCATTTGGGTTTGTTTCTTTTTTTGGTACAACTCTAGTGCTCAAGAGGTTAGATACATAAATATTGAAAATATCAGGAGCAAATATTTTGGATGTCCCACTGAGCCTGCATTTGCAATAAATTGATGTTGCTTTTTCCTTTGATTGCTCTCCAAGGTGGCCTGGTGACATCACCCTCTTGCTGCCACATTGCACGAGTGCAACTTGAATTTCTAGGGCAGCAATTTATTTTCAAGATTGCATCACTGTAATTCAAACTAGAATATATTCCTCTACTGTGTGTTTGTATTGCTTCTCTTGTGTGCAGCTCTTGTTTCTGTATGTGTACTGATTACCAGAGGGACAGACTCAGATGTTGGCACATTTCTGGTGAGGTTTTACACAGAGCAATGCAAGTTCCAAGATAAGATGTTTAAGTGACCCAAGTAATTTCCAAATAATTGTGTAAACCAGTGAATGGAAAAATTTGAGACTTTCATGATGACATTGTTATGGAGACTGTTTTTAGGTGGTAAATGTCATCCACCTCTGCACCAAAATTCAGTCCAGGTAGCTTGTGCATTTCAAGCACAAAACCCACTAATACAATTTAAAAGTGTTTTTGAGCCTTTGTCATTTATGATCTTCATAATTCATGTTCATGACAGTGACTCCTCCCTGACCTGGCAATAATTTAGTACTGCTGCTTTACAAAATATTTTTTCTATTCACTGTTGTCAGGAGAGGAAAAACAGAGTACACCAAATACTTTTTGATGGTGTATTTTTCCTATTAAATCCTTTTTGTTTGCTTAACCACCACCCCAACCTGCCAAATCTGTAGTGCATGAGAAGCACTGCATGTCTGCACAGGCAAACCTGAGCTTTCCCTGTGTTCTGAGTTGACCAGCTGTGAACTAGAAGACTTTTGACAGCTTATTAGTTCAGGGCTGTACTGTGCTACTGAAGTTGTGTGACTTCTTGTTCAGCTGGCTTGCCTTTAGCAAACCTGGAATGTGAGCACAGCAAGTTCAGATATGCCTGTTCAGCCCAACGCACAGAGATCCACAGCCACGGAGAGGGGGAATTACACAGCATCTACACCACAAAAGTCTGAGGTTTCAGTCCTGGAAACCCCTGTCAGCTGTCTCCTGGTGAGAAGGCAGCTCTATTCTGTATAACATCATTATTTTACTTGAACTGTGTATGCTTATGGCTCTGTCTCAGTGAGATCCAAAATGTTTTCCTTTACCCACACCACTGGAAGGCTCAATGTAACAGGTGTTTTTAGAACAAGGCTAACAGGTAGTGGTATCACCTACTGCCCCTTGTTCCTTCCTTCCTGCCTTACAAAAGCATAGAGTGTACTCCATTCTCCTGTTGGGAAGCTTGAAACCTGTGTTTCCTACCTCCCAACAGACTGCAGGATGATCCAGGTGGATCATTCCACTTTCCCTATTAACAATACAAGTACCTCTGATTCTTTAACATCATGGTTACTGCTCTGCAGCTTCAGTTTTTCATTGTGAGGAAGGAAGGGTTCCACCATCTGCTTCAGAAATTATGATGTATTTCCTAATAGGCAATGGACAAGTAAAATCCAGAGGCAGATTATAAATGGTATCAGGATTAGATTCCTGGTTCTTCAAGAACAAAGCTTTTAAATCACAGTTTTAAATGTGCCATTTCAAAATGTGACTTTTGATGTGGTACAAACAAAGCAGAGCAAGGATTGCTGTGGTTCTTTGCATCATTTTGAGGAAAAAAATTAAAGCTAGTACGGTATGATTTTTGTTGTTTTACAACCCTTAACAAGCATTAATTCTATAGAAGTAATTTGTTTTATATAAAACTAGCAAATTCTAGTCTAATTGCAGGTAAGTTATAAAATGGCAGCTACTTTGAAAAACTAAGACCCTACTTAGTTCAGATTTAGGTCCCATCTAGACTGGGATATGGAAGCTGGGACTCATGAAAAGATGCACTGCCCTCAGTCTGATGTCAAGTAAGAAAAGAAACCCTTATTATTAAGCTCAATGCCTACTAAAAATGGGAAAATCTGTGAAAACACTTTTTATTGGCAATGTTTGGAAAACACCTTAGTTCACAAGCACTGTGAACCAAGTCACAAATTACAAAGTTTGTGGAATAACACAACGTGCCTGTCTGTACAGACCTGCAAGTGTTTTCCCCTGAAGCATAAGAAAAACAAGTATTTTTATATAAAAATTCTCAGAAGCAGTAGGAAACTTTTCAGCTCCACCTCCCTTACTGTTGGTTTCAACAGAATGTGAAGATACTTGGACTTTCTTCAGTAGTATTGTCAGCCTTCACATTACATCTACTGCTTGGCCTCTGCTTCCATTTGAGTTTCTTGGGATTCTTCAGCTTCTGAAAGTTTTTCATCATCTAAAATTCAATATTACTGTTAGTCAAACATGCCTGGTCACATTTACAGACTATATTGCAGAGCTGTGCCTCACTCAAACATTTTATTTTGATGGCCTTAAATGTGTAGTTGAGCACTTCATTATATAAAATGCTATGTTCAAACAAATAAAAAAAATCCTTCGAAGTTTTTAAGGATGTTACCTGTAACAACTGCTACTGGAAATGCAGGGTAAATTTTATAGCATAAATACAAGCAAACAATACCAGATTGCTTCAAATCACATGCCTTCTCTTTGCCTACTAATGGTTTATTTATTTCAGACTGAAGCTGTGCCTTACACTAAACTGCTACATCCTCCATAAAATCCCGAAAGCTGAAAGTTAATCTATATATTCCTATGAAAATGCATTTTAAAGACTAATACTTAAGGAAGTGTTAGTAACACATAATAACAATAACCTTCTGCTGAAGTTCACCTAGGATTAACAATTCATCTGCTTAAGAAGATCTAAATGGCCTTAGAGAATGAAAGTCTGCTCTTACAGCAATCTATGCATTTAATCAGGTCATGCTCAAAGGCTGTACCAATTGGTGTGTCTTCAAAAGACATGGCAAATACCCAGAAAGTAATATTTAAAACAATATTTCCATATTAATGCATGAAAAGTTAGTGCTGATTCGAAAATATTAGATATTTGTATGACAAAAGATGAGTATGACTAATTCCTGAATTTAGCTCTGGTGTATGACAGCTTTAGTCCCTACTCTGTCACACACTCTGTTTGAGTAGGTCAGTCATTACCTTTCCTGTATTCCAATTTCTTTTTAGTAAAGCCTCACATGATACCATGACATGTTCAAAACTATCAAGACAGGAATTATACAAATGAGTTTGAAAATAAGCATGAGAATAATTTTCTTATAAGAAATACCTCCTCTGTTTAAAAAAAACCCAAATAAACTAACCTCAAAGTGCTATTCTCCATCCCTACATTTAAAGCATTCTGCTGCCTACAGATTAACCTGAAGCTGGTCAGGAAATGACACAGTGGGGAGTTTGTAGAAGAAAAAGAATTCTGGGCAGTCTCAGGCTCTGGACTACCACTGGGGAAAAAAATGCTGCCATTGCAAGAGGTCACCAACCTCAATTGCACAGAGCTATCCCACTGCTGGAAGCTGGGAATCCTTTTGATCCACTGAAACCCAACCCAGTTATATCTATTACCTAAGAACAACACTTACTCTCCAGGGTTTGCTGAAGTTCATGGATAGTGCTCAGCAGAACATGGAACTGCTTTCTTCTCAGCTCCAACTGGAACAATAAAATACATGTTGTAGGAAACAGCCAGGCAACCAATAGCAGACTGTGCATTAATTGTGTTCCTAATAAATCATTATATAACAATCTCTATGAAAAACCTACCTTATCTTCAACATTTTCTTTAATGTGAGAAAGATTTTGCAATTCTTTTCCCAAAGCTTCTAGCTGCCTGAAAAGAAATAGTATAGTATTTTTATATACTATATAAATATATTTTATAAAAATATAGTATTTTTAAATAGTATTGAATAGTCTTATTAAAGAGTTCTGTAAAATTCTTGCAAAACATATTTGACCTAAATAGAGGAAAAAAACCTATAAAATAAACAGCATATGTAAACAAAGCACAGCAAGTGAAACAATAGAGAGGTAAGGCCACTTCATGTAAATGTTAAATTATTATGTTCTAAACTTGTAATTTCAGGATTTTTACAACTAGGCCTCCAAGCTGAAATACAGCTGAACACTGGGCATTTGTACTGTAACAACTCAGTTCACCTATAACATATTATTTACTTGACCATACAATGGAAGTTAAAGAAGCTGATTCATAGAATGTTCTGAGTTGGAAGGGACCCACAAAGATCATCAAGTCCAATTCCTGGCCCTGCAAAGGAAAACCCAAGAATCCCACCCTGTGACTTGAGAGCATTTTACTCCTTTTACTTTCTGTTTCAGAGAATCTTTGCCCACCTTTCTCATTTTTGTACCTTTCTAAGACTCAGTGTCATTTCTTGGCCTTCTGAACAGCTTTTCTGATACTGCATCTAATGACACTGTGGGCAGCACTGTCATTTAGTAGTTCAGCTCCTGTCACTTCCTGAACTGGCTCCTGTGACCAAGCTGCTAACAGCTTCTTTTGTGCTGTATGACTAGTTGTTTCAAGAAATAGTCCCTTAAAATCATAAAGAAAGTATTTTTCTGAACTTTGTTCTGTCATGCCATATAACCTGCAAAAGTTATAAATGTAGCTCTTGACATAAACCATCATGTTTCTCCTCACAAGAAGTTTCCTGAAGCATTTTTAGTGATTAAGAGTTTCAAGAAAAGTGTGACATTGTGAGTGAGGCTTCCTCTGTTCTGATTCAAGGGTGGCCTTTGCTTCCTTGTATCATTTTCCATATACTTTCCTATATACTGCATTCTTACCAGCTGGAATTTACCACCATTTCTAGCTTTGCTTAAGAAACTATGCTTGTATATATTAAGCAAAATTAGAGCAACCCTCCCAAACCTAAACAATCTGGCATCCTCTAAGACTAAAAATTATCATTTATTATAGAACGGTGTGTGTTGGAAGAGACTTAAAAGATCACTAGTTTGAATATCCCTGCTGTGGGCAGGGACACCCTTCACTAGACCAGGTTGCTCAGAGGCCCATCCAACCTGGCCTTGAACATTTCCAGGGTTGGGGCAGCCACAACTTCTCTCATTTAGTCCTCATTTGTTTTCATTCTTAACTGACTTATTGGAAAAACTTCACTTTTGATAGTTCTTTATTAAAGCCTCACTTGATAGTTACATGATGACTAATGAAGGAAGAAGTAGTCAAGCCTCATGAGAATTGTCTGTAGTAACTGAAGTTGTGGTAATGAAATCAGAGCACAGAAAAATAACACACAGGAAAGACACATGTTAAATATTGTCAGTGTCTTATAGCTATAAAAATGCTATTATTAGGGTAATAGTATAATCAAAACTCTTCTTTTTGCTGTGAAGGGCCACAGACAGTAAGACAGCCTCCCTCAGCAATTTTCACCATCCCTGGAGGTTTTAAACCGAGACTGGACGTGGCACTGAGTGCCATGATCTGGTAAAGGGACTGGAGTTGGACCAAGGGTTGGACTGGATGATTTCAGAGGTCTTTTCCAACCCAATCGATTCTATGATTCACTGAAAGTGGGCAATAGGAGAGGCAGAAGCTGCACTTAAATGGGAACAGTAACCTCATGCTACACCTTTCATGAGCTTAAGAAGAGTGAACTCATAGTTGCAGTAAGTCCTGGAATGTTTCTGTGGCTTGATAAAGTTAAAAAGATTATCCCCCCACAACTGCCCCAAAAGCACAGAGAGCGAGCCAAATCTGGAATGTGCCAAGCAGCACTGGTAGGAATGTGCAAGATGAGCTGGACAACAGGGAGGTCCAACCTGCATGCCAGGGCAGGTTATGCTGTGGTAAAACAATACAGCAATTTACAGCTGGGCAGGCAGGAACAACCACTGCAAGGGAAACACAAAAAACCCAACCCTAACAGCTTTCTCCTGCTTTCTCTCATCCCACCTTACTTGCTTGTGTGTTATGCATTTTGAGTGACCACTGAATCCCTCACTGGCAGATGTTACAGCACTTCCCACTATCTCTCTTTCCAGAGCAGCCCATCCCTAGTAAACTGACATCAGATGTGCATTTATATCCGAGTTCACTTGTTCACCTTACAATGGAATAATCTCAACTACAAAACCATTAGCAACGCACTAGCAATCCACAGAGATGGGGATTAATTAAAGCTGATAAAGGCATAGAAACACAAGTTTTTCTTGTGTCAAAAGAAATTACACAGAAGTGAGGAAATGTCAAACTGAAACCAAGGAAATGCCAAATCCAGTGACTTCTAGCTTACTGGCTTATTATAATTTAATGTAGTTCTATACTTACTTCAGTGTTTCATGTCTGTCTGGATGATGCTGTATGACTTTGGCCAGTGCATCATATTCTGAAAGACATTTCAATAGTTAATCTAAATAATTCTCAAAATACTGATACAAGATTCAAAACTCAGGTACCATAGAATAGCAGACGCTTTCTCCTTCTTGAAAAACTGTTTTAGCATTTTTCAAATCTGTATGTAACACCTTACATCTATCAAAAGTCACCTGCAATATATAAAAATATATATGATTTACACCATGCTATAACAATTCAAAGTAGATGATTACATCAAAAGAGTTTTAAATAAACTACAGATATGGTTGTAGACCATTATCTATTGACTCAAACTTACCTAGTGCTAGTGATTCAAAAAGGATGAGGCAAGAAAACACAACCTTTGGATAGCTCTGCCTTGCTGCACACTTGGTCTTTTGTGTATGTTTCATAAGCATTGGGTTTAGATACACTTTAATGTATATGTACAGAAAACAGTGCTGATGTCACACGTGAACATTTGAAATTTTTAGAAAAATTTATAAAATGTTGCATGGATTTTTTTCAATTTTTAGGATTTTTTTTAAAAATGATTACACATTAAAAATGATATTATGGTTATATAGGCAACTAACACAGCCATTTCCTAACAGTAACACTGTTCATATGCCAAATACCTCATTTGCATGGAAAAATCTGTGCTGCAGACTGGACAGAACATATCAAAAAGCAAACACTTCAGACCTGTGTTTGTAAAGATGTAAGGACTCTACATTCCTACAAGTTACAGTTATTTTAATTTCAGGTTGTATCTAAAATTATCCACAAAATTGATCAAACAGTTGTATGAAAAACCTTTCATGTAATACTTCTAAACTTCTTTTTGCATTTTATTTATCAAGAAAAAAAAAAATCTTGCTTCTTCCCAATTGATAATCTTCTAGATTGAAGTTCCAATTGAAATTATCAGCATGTACTTTCAAGAGCAGGGAAAAAATACACCTCTTGTAACAGGTATTCAGAAGGACATGTCCAGAATATCAGGTGTGGAACCCATCAGTTTTAATACAGTATCCATGTCCCTTCTACTTTCAAAAATCTCAATTCTATTTTCCAATACAAGGTATTAAAAAAGAAAATAATGAGGTCTGCCAGTGTAAATACAGACATTGCTCCTTACCCTGTCGATTCTTTCGAATCCTTTTTGCTTGCAGGATTTGTTTTTTGCACTCAGAAATCTTCTCATGGGCTGCAGCTATACTGTTTTCTTAAAAAAAAAATATACACAGTTATATGAACTCAAAAAATATATGTAAATAAGACAATCTGCTACATTATAAAAGCTAAAGAGCTGTTTGTGACATGGTGGCCTGTTGAGTCCATCAGCTTCAAAAGTAGGTGCACTTTAATAGATCTAAAAAGCTGGTTTGTGTGTATTTTATATACTGATAAAATGCTCACAGAACATGTAGGAGTGCTGTCTAGTAAGAAAAACAAAACAAAAAAACTCCAAACAACTCATTACAGATACATATATGATGTTTACCAGAACTGGCTTGAGCTCCTTCATAAAAGAGAAACCGTCAAACAGAAACCAGTAACATTTTCTCATATTTACCTATATCCTTATAGATTTTCTCGTAATTTTCCATTTCTCTCAGGTTCATGTCATACACCAGGAGAGTTTTTCCCATTGAAAATTCACACTGTGACAACGTACTCAGCATTCGTTGGTACTGGCTGTAACTGAAATAGACAAGACATTTATTCCCCAAAGCATAAAAATACTCCCTAACTTTACAGAACAAGAAAACAAAGCTTCAAGTAGTGTAAGTTGTAGCTAAATAATAATTTTTCAATATAGAAAATATTTTAAAGATTCAATGTATCATTTTTTTGAAAGTGCTGTACACATTAATTCCACCATCATGTTCTTACATAAGTAAAGTGAGTAATAAAGCAACGAGTTTGATTCAGGGATTATAAATTACAAAAATATGGTTGGCTCTGTGATCACTGAAAGTAGTATTTTAATACTGCAGTGCTTCTCAGTACACACAATTCTACTATTGTGTCCTCTGGGAATTTATATCCAGTACTAACAGACCTTACAGCACGTTGTCATTCACTCCTTACTACTTTAGCCTGGTTGGTTTGTTTTTTAAAAAAAGAGAACCACAGCAGCACAAATACCAGCAGTATTACCCTACCCTGACAGAACAAACGCAGGACTGCCAACTAAAATACTCGACTCATGATCCTGTTATAATAGCGGGACTCCCGGACGGATCCTGTCGCGGCCGGGGAATCCTGAGGGCACCGAGCGGTGCTGGCAGAGCTCAGGATGCAGCCGCAGCCTCCGGTGATTCCTGACCCGGCTCCAGCTCCTGACCCTCATCCCCCAGCACAGCGCTCGGCGTCTGTCCTGGGAACACCGCAGAGCCACAGGGAAAACAGACGTGCACATTTCGACACGGATCTTTTCAAAATGGATCGAGCCCTGTCTTCCACTTCAATGAAAGCTAAGCAGACCCAAGACTTAAAAAAAACCAACAAAGCAACAGAAAACAAGTACCCTTCCTCTTGAGATCCGGAGTTACACCACTTAATGAAACTCTTCACCAGCAAATTGATCCGCCTGTCGTCACCAGCTCCATCGCCATCGATCAGCAGCCGCTTGCGGATAACTTCGTCTGTGGAAAGACTCCCGTTCAGCTCCGCTCCCCATGGCGGGAGCATCCCGGGAATGTCCCGGCCCCGCGGGGAGCGGCGGCCACGGCCGGCCCTGCTGAGGCTCGGCCGGCCCGGCTGAAGCTCCGCAGCCCCGCTGAGACTCGGCCGGTCCCCGCTGAGGATCCGCAGCCCCGCTGAGGCTCGGCCGGCCCTGCTAAGGCTCAGGGGCCCTGCTGAGGCTCGGCGGCCGCGGGCGCTGCGGCTGCCCCGGGGCAGGAGGGCCGGGGATGAGGCTGCTCAGTGTGCGGGGTGAGCGGCGCCGGGGCAGGCGCTGCCGGGGGCGGTCGCGGGGGTCTCGGTCGCGGGGCGGGAGGAAGGAGGGGAGGATGGAGAGCGGGAGGGAGGGAGGTCTCACCGTCGGTCACGGCCCCCATGGCGGCGAGTGCCGGAGCCGGCGGGGCGGCGGCAGCAGCGAGTGAGGTCAGCTTCCCACAATGCAGCCGGGGAGAGCGGCGGCCATGGAGGGGGAGGAGGCGGCTGCTGGGGCCTGAGCCGGCGTGCGGCGAACGCGCGGCCCGGGGAGGGCGGGCGGGCGAGCCCCGCGCCCCGCGTGGAACCGGCCCCCTGGCGAGGGGCGGCCCCGCCAGGTGAGCGCCCGACGGGGGAGGGAAGCGGCGGTCCCGCAGCCAGGCTCCACCTCCCCGCCCCCGCCGCCCGCAGCGGCCCGGCGGCCCCGCCATGCCCCCGGCACATGGTGCGGCGCCATCGAGGCCGCGGGGCCGCCGCAAGGCTCGGCCGCGCTTCCACAGCGCTCCCGGCTCGGGGTGTCCTCCCGGGGGTGCCATCACCACCATCCTCGCCGCTGCCATCCGCCCCGCACAGGGCTCCGGCACTGCCGTCCCACCTGCCATGGTGGTGGTGATGCCACAGAGGTGTGGGGGTTGTTTCCACGGTGACGCCCAGCGCCCGGTGATGGCACGGGGGAGCAGGGGCGTGGTCCCACCACGGTGCCCGGCACCGCGGGGATGGCAGTGCTGGCACCAGGGAGAAGGTGGATGGGCCTGCCCTGGGTCGCGGCAGTGGTGGTGGTTGCCATGGCACAGGGCAGCAGGTGGACGGTCCCACCATGGTGACAATAGCACAGGTCAGCGGGTGGACAGCCCTGCCATGGTGCCCTGTGCCATGGCCATGGCACTGTGGGGGTGGTGGGACCTGCTGTGGTGGCTGTGCAGTCCCTGTGGCCGGAGGGAGCAGGAGCACGGCCCCTCGATGCCCCTCGCTGGCGAGGATGCAGAGGATGCGGAGGATGTGCTTGTGCAGATGCGAGGGAGCCGCGCTGGCCACTCCTGGGCTCATCCCCCCCTGGGGCTGAGAGGACAAGCAGCAGGGCTGGGGTCGTGCAAAAAATCGTTATTCTGATACATTTCCTAGCGAGCTTGGCTGTCACTAACAGATAGGAACGATACTTGTTTCTTCCTGCCCTAACAAAACTAAACTGGCGCTGGAGAAAAATGGCGTGTTTGGAAAAAAGAGGTGTTGTGATGTTACCATGTGTTGAGTCTTAGGCTTTTGGTCCACAGACTTGGACACTTGGGCCATGCTAAAGCTGGTATAGTGGAGTGTATATTGTGGCACATGAGAGTGTCCAGAGCTTGACATCTTCCTGTTCCCTCTTCATTTTGGTTCGCACAGTTAAGTCGCTCACAGTCTTGTTTTGCTCAGCACGTTTCATTGACAGTCTTGGGGTAGTGCGGGAAATCAGAGTGAGAAAGGAACCAAGTTAATGTGTGCTGTGGTCTGTGCTGTTCCTGTTTTTAGAGCTGTGAGTGATTAAGAGGTGCTTTTTTGTTCTGGATAGCGGCATTTAACAGCTATTTAACGATTTGTAGGTTCTTTTGAATCAGTACTTTGTCTTCAATAGGCAACTGGTGGGGTTCCTTGGAAGGTGCTATTGGGAAGCATTACTGGGAGTGGTGTTTGAAACTCTGCCTGAACTTTGAGGAATAAAGAATTTCCAACATAGCAAACTTGGATAAGTGATTTGAAATTTTTTTTATGTATTCTTGTGTGATTGATGAGTGATATAATTATGTGAAAACCTAACTATCCAATTAGGCAAAGTTTGGGCCTAAGAATGGGCCATGCATTCATCAGCTATGTAGGCACTATTGAAAATGCTCACTTTTATGAACTCTGATTTTGTTGCCATTTAATATAGTTGGTTTGACTAAAACCTTTGTTTTTCTTAAGGCTTTGGTCACTATGATGTAGCCCTAATATTTTGCCAAAGGCTGAGAAGAAGACCTTGCTGAACTTCTCTATGCAAACTTTATATAGTTGCTCCCCTTCCCTCTTGACCCACTGATTTCCTCTTGGAAGTCTTAAGCATCTTGTAGGCTCCAGTTTTATCAAAATTTAATATTTTTCTTGCCCCTCTCTGAGCTCTTTCCATTTACTGAGCCCTTTCTGTTTTTGCCACAGAAGTTGGTCAGAACTGAAGACTGTTGTAGGTGAAAATCTACAATTATTTATTTAATGATCTTAGAACTTCTGTGTTATTTTCTGTCATTTAATCCAATACAATCTTTTCTCACTTTTTGTTCATCATTCCACTGTTAGTCAGATAGTCTTATTAAACTCTCCACAATAACAAATAGGTAGTCATTGAGTAATTAATTTAGAATACAGCAGACCATATGAGTAGTTAATAATATTTAGTGACTTTTGTGCCATTTTTTCTTCATATGTGTTGCTAATTACAAGCTTCTGTGAAATTCTCTGGTCTGGGTCTTAGGCTCGTAAGAACAATTTTGAAAACAAAGCCATTATTTTTCTTCTTAAGGCAGGGCTTTCAGGCATCATCAATGTTCATTAACTTTCCTCATTTTGAATGGGAAGCAGAACTTGGTAAATACATCATCAAAAATCTCACTAAGGTTATGTATTGATGCAATAGCCTGTTCTCTTTCCTGCTTTATTTTGCCATATTAAACATCCATGAAATATTTTTGCCCAGGAAGGCAGTCCCAGCTTACTGGGTTTCTATATACATTTGAGAATTCACAATGCCTTTAGATTTGCTCAATTTCCAAGCAGATGCCTCATCTTGTAAGTACAAAACAGCCCTTGCTTCACGTGCATGGAGTGTGCATTGCACAGGGCTGTACACAGTCCTGGCTTGCCATTAATTCAGTTTGATGTGTGATGTAGATCTCTGGAGCAGGGATGACCTACTCTTATTTATTTGTCCTTCACCAGTATTCTGTGCAGATTCTGTCAGCTACAGTCTTTTATATAATCCTTCAACTGACCAGCAGAAACACTGACTAGCTTTGGACCTTCCTTAAAGCATCACTAGGGGTTCTTGCAATAGGAAAAAATGTCTTGCACAGGGTATGGCACCTGACTCTGTGCCAGATCTTTTGGAATAAGTACCTGTGTGTGCTTTCAACCAAGCTACATGTGATGCTGTTTTCCCTTTTTCCTTGAATTCCTTTATGTGTGCCATATGGTAAGACCCTGAAGCAGCTTATACATAATAATTTGTTGCACATCTGTCCTTGTCAAAAGTGTTAAATGATCCTCTGTAGTGTTTCCAGGTGACTCTGGATGCAAGAAATCTAAGCTAGGTAAGTTTAGTACTGCAAGATGTTACACGTGTGTAGAACTGGCTCTGATTTTTCATTAGCATTTTTTCCCTGAAAATATGGCTTTTAAGTACACAGTTTGTTTTTTTATTGAGGAAATCTGTCAAAGCTGAAATTTTCTTTCCTGAAAAACAATCTATGAGAGCCAAAGTTTAAAGCGACTTTATACCTCCTTCCTTTTTCTTTAACTGTGTGTATTAATATTTTTTTTCCCAACTGCAGAAAAAGTTAAAAGGGAAGAAGCTTTTTATAGTATTCTAGGCTATAATGAGCTCTGATTTTTAAGAGCTAAGAAAACAGCTTTAACTATTGACGAGGTGGATTTAAAATATTTTTCCGAAACCTCCCGAATAATTTATGAAGTGGTTTTAGATTCCAGGTTTTCTTCGTGTTGAATAACTTCTAAATCAGACTGTTGTGTGGCACTAAATCTTACAGAGATCTAAGTATAGTAGGTCAGAAACTACAAGGTATTTTTATCCAGTCCAACCTATATTCTTGTCAGAAAGCCATACCAAATTTATTTAGCGAGACCTATTTTCTGTAGGCCTATGTTTAGCATTGCTTTTTACCACCATCCTTTATTTTTCTGTTGATAATGTACCTTGATTTTGTGCAAGACTAACAAGGTAACCTGTCAGTGTCACCCTGGGGTTTTGGTTTTTTTCTGTTTTAGATTATGTTAGTGTTTTATTTTCTTTTCAGCCTCCTTTAGCCTCTGCATTTACTGAAAACTGGAATCAGTGTTCCAAGAGCTTGTCATCTCGTTCTTGAAGAATTCTTAGACACTGGCTGTCTAATTCTGTAGATATTAAAATAGTCACTCTTGGAAGATAAACCTGAAATTTTTCAACCCAGTGATTGAGGTAAAAAAAAGTAGCGAGGTGGTTCTTGGCCTTGTAAAAAGCTTTCCTGACATGGACCCTTGTGTTCCTGCAGAGCCAGCACATTTTCGTAGAGTTACAACAGAACAAGAGAAGGGAGGGTGAAAATATTTGTTGTGACTGTAGTGGCAATACCAATAATCTGAAAATGCAACATTTTATTATCTGAACAATAATAATTTTTGCTGTCTACTGCCTGTGTTGTTACCAAGATTGATTAAATGTGCTATTAATGCCATACTTGAAAAACCAGACTCTTATCAGATAATAATTCAACCACAAGTTACAGGCTACAGGATTGGTTTATTTGTTATCTTTAGTTTTGGAACTAAAAAACCCATGTAAAATTCCAGAATTTTTGACAGAAGCACTTTGCAAAATACAAGTCCTGGAAATATTTTGTTCATTAGAAGGTCATTTCATTGCTACTACTTTTCTCATGAGGGCAGACAAAATCTGATCTCAGTCATAAGAGAACCCCAGTGCTGTGTGGTCCTTTTAAATAACTTTTTCCTAAGTAAGGGCTCTGTGCTTTAGTTAATCTCAGTCATACAGGTGGCATTCTGGCACTGTCCTCTTTCAGATATCTTCACAGGAATTATGTAACAGCTTTCTACATTTCATATGCAGATCCTACTGAATATTTATGAAGCTTGAAGATCAATTATTGTACATTTTAAGGTGATCTGTGACAAATTTATTAAAGCTTGTCAAACTCGGGTTGAAATTGCATGACAGTGAAAATGTAGATATTCAGTGTAGAAACCAGAGCCTGCAGGTGCAGGGGTGCAAAGGAAAGTGTGCCTTGTGTGTGCCAGAAGGGGCTCTAATTGAGGAGTGGAATTAGCAGAAGTGATGCAATGGGTCATTGGTGCCCTGTTCCCAGGGACTTGGTAGGTTCCCACTTAGCAAGAAAGTCAAAGTGTTTTAATAAGTACCTTCTGAAACTCAGTGGCATGAAACCACTGCAAGACAGATTAGCTGGTTAGAATTTTCTTTTAATCTAAAAATCATTAACACCACAGACTTCAGCTGCCTGTGCAGTGCCTCGGAGATCCCACATGATGTCTGTATTCTGTGATTTAAAGTGACTCAGGTAATTTTAGGGTAGCATTTCATGCTATTCTGTGATTCTGTTTCGTGTATTTTGTAAGAAAGCACATGTTTATTCTTTTGGCACTTATTTTTGGCAGGACCAGTCAGTTATCTAGTAGCCTCTTAGTTTGTTGGCAGGATATCTTCAGGGTGGCTTTATTTTATTTTTCTAATGAAAAAGGGCACATTTTTATTTTTTCCTTCCCCAATCTGTCAGTTCATGGCTTTAGTAGTGATCAGTGTCGTGCCAGAGTTTTCAGAGGAAGAGGTGGATGTTGAATGAGATTTTACCACTCACTCAGAAGGAAAAATTTGTCTTTGTTGGCATTGGGCCAAATGGTAAATGTTTGTATTTAACTGTGGTTTGAAACATTGTACGAAGAATAAGAGAGTTGTGAATATAGTATTTACTTGTATCATGTTTAAATAAATGCCTGTAGTGCTACTGAGGAAATTTTGCACAAAGATTACGAGAGAAAAGAGGCATTTCCTCCTTTGGAAAGCAGCTCTTGCTGGACTTCAGAGCGGTGTTTTCTGAATCACGTGGCCAGATGCTTTGACTCGCTAAGAAAGCTGAATCAGAGCTATTGCGCAGCTTCTGAGTCAGCTTTTCAAAGTTTAATAAAATTGGTTCGTTGGGTTTGTTTTCTTTTTTGTTTTCTTTTTTTTTTTTTAATTTTTAAAGCAATCCAAATCTGTAAAGGAAGATGCAGAAATTTGCAAGGCTTTGAACTTGGTCATGTCATGGAGAGATGTTGAAAGACAGGCTCCTATCAGGAGATGAAGAAAGAAAATACCACCTCTCTATTGATAAACATCTGTTTCTTGTTTTAAATTGGGTTTAGATTTTGCTTTGGATTATTTTATGGTTTATTTTCTTGTAATAGAGAAACTCTGTCAGTGGGTAGTGCTTAAGCACAGCTACAATTTACAGTTCCCATAAAACATGATACACTGACACATGTTCTCACCCTCTGTTTTCTGAGTGAGGTACAAGCCTGAGCAGCGAAATAGAAATAATTGGAGGCATGATTGCACACTTTAGTGATGCCTGCTCAGGTTTAGGTTTTAGTTTGTCATATATTGAATCAAATATGGGTGGCAGTCGTTGAGCAATGGAGGCTCCTCAGGGAAATGGGGCTCTCAGGCACTTGGTGGGATGGTTGGGGCTCTCCGGTGCAGAGCCAGGAGTGCGACTGGTTGATCTTTTGGGTCCTTTCCAACTCAGAATACTCTGTGATTCTGTGAAAACACTTTGTTTCTCACCACTGTTATCCTACCCTGGGAGCAGGGCAAAGCCTCAAAGAGAAGCTGTGGCCTGCTTAGGAAGAAGGCAAACTCTCCTTAGTTTCTTTTTCCAAGGGGCCAAATGTTGCTCCTAAACTGTTGCTTCAGTTGCTGTCAAAGATGATTTAAACACATATTTCAGGAGATGTCTGATGAGGGGGTAACTGGGTATTTCCAGCAGAGACTTTCAGACCCAGAAGAAGCAGGTCCAGGTTATGGCATTTCCTTACCTGTCTGAAGTTGGTTGTACCAAAGGGAAGATTGGTCTGGCTGAGGCCAGTGCGGGTGGGTTTCCATGAAGGTGGAGGGGCCCAAATGATTCAGTATTTGTTAAAATATCACCAGCCAGAGCGGCCTGAAGGAGATGATGAATCTGCACATTTTCTATGCAGTAGCTGAAGTGGGAACATGCTTAAATCCTGTCTCCATCCAGGGCTAAGCACCTTTCTCTGGGGAGCATTTTGGATTCACGCTCTCTTGAAATTAGGATCATAAGCCCTTTCTTTCAAAAAGGGAGCAAAGGTCAATCTTTGCTTTCAAAACCCAGGAGGTGGCGATGGTTCTGGTTCCCTTTTCGTCATTAGCAGAGCTGTTATCCGCTAGACTGCTCACCACATGTGTGGGAGACTTCAACCCAGCCATCCTCCTTCCTGAGGGGATTAATGCCCGTAATTCTTTCCATCAGAGTGAATTTTGTAATCACCAGACTGTTGACTGGTGTGGGGTGGTGTTGCTGTGAGAAAGACAGACTGAACACAGCAGTGTAGCCCAACACAGGAGGAATCGATGACTGAGGACTAAGGTGTTTGAGGGAATAACCCATTAAAGCAAAGTAGTAATTTCAAAAGTGCAGGAGAAGAGCAATCAAGTTAATTTCTGCATTGCAGGTCAGATTCTGTTCAAAGTTGTATGATTACCTCCCTGGTGATTTCTGTACTTTATTTACAAGCTGGAATAGAATTTGACCATGGAAAATATAAGAAAATGGAAAAAAAAACCCCAAATTGTGGAATAAAATAATCTGCTTCATAAAATGTTTTAGTGAGTTTCAAAAGGTAAATAGACAAATTAATGTCAAACATGGGGAGAAAGGGGAATTGGACACAAAATACATTATCTGTAGAGTACATGTATATATGTATGTATTTATATGTGCACGTAAATTTTCAGTTGAGGTATGAAAGTGCTTATATTTGTGCCCAAAACAGGGAGTAGGAAGTGTTAGTTCTCTTAATAGTAGTTACAAGACTATGTAACAATGCATCCATGTTTATAATAATGTTTTAACTAGGTAACTTTTCTTAGGCTGTTTTAGTAGAGGTGACATAAACACCTTTCAGGTTGGCTTGTTGGGTTGGGGTTTTTTCCAAAATATTAGTGCAGAATGTTTGAAAACCACGAGTTCTTTTTGGTCCTCTGCCTTTCACTTTTATTTTAATAAGAATTTAAATTTTGATTATAGATGGAGAGAAATGAACAAATAAAAGAGGCAAGGCAAATAAATTGTATTTTATAACTTAAATGAATAAAGCTGGGCTTGTAGGAGATGAGAATAAAACAAAGCCCTGCTAATAATAACTACAAGTATGCACCTGTGAGTTTGTGGTTCATAGTAAATATTTTCACTTTGGTTTCATTCCAGTGTCACTTTGGCAGTTATGAGTTGGTGGTTTTTTGTTCATTTTTGAGATCTGATTGTGGTTTTTTTGTATGTGTGTGTGTATATGTATTTATATAAAGTTAGGGTGGTATTGAACAATAAAGTATCCTGAAATACAATTGTGTACATGTAGATTAAAATAAAGCATGCAGGATTTTTAAAAATGTCATTAGTTTGAAATTTAATTTAAAAAGTACCTACATTGCACTCGAGCTGCAGCCACTTTGCCTGGATTGGAATAGGGTGATAGTTACAGTCAGGTTTCCTGGTGCAGCTTTTCTTTCCTGTTGTTACATGAAAGACTTGCACAAGCAGGAGTGACTGTAACTGTAGTTTATGTCATCAAACAAATGGAAGGAAATAGCTCAGGAACTGTTGTTTTCAAATGTTTACATTAAAGAACTCTGTCCTGGTCTTCAGGCTCTTGGAGGGATTTTGAACTTTATTCGTCCTCTCATATGTTAATGTAGACTTGTAATATCATGTTAATACAGGTAACGAGTTTCCCAATGACTGGATTATTCTTACGGAATCCTGACTTGTAATTGCCTCTTCACAATCTGTTCCTCATCATGTCTTTCTAGGACTGGCCAACTAAATTTGTCATGAGACTTTCAACTCTAAGGCAGCCACTTTGCAACCTCCATTTTCTTCACTTTCTGTTAATATCAGTGACCAATTGCTGTCCTGTATCTTCTTGTGAGATGGTGCTATGAGAACATGTTGCTCCCTTGAAGAGGCCTCTTAAAGTCACTTGGCAAATAAAGCCTTTAAACAAGCAGTTGTTCTCTGCTGGCTTCTGTGCAGGTTGTGTCTTTCAAACAGGTGCAGTACTGTCATGGCTTGGGGAAAATTAACTAAGGGGCAGCCCTACACCAGGCAGCTCCTGGGAGGTGTGGGGAGGGTAAAGCACCGTGTGTTGGGGCTGAGAGGTGTGTTACAGTAATTCACGACAAAATGTAATTCTTTTGGATAAAGCTGTAGAAATAGGAAAATATCACGTTAACTATGTGGCAGAGTAGTTGAAGGAATGATTTCTGCTAATCCAGCTCTCAGCAGGGCCCAGACTTGGCTACGCTCCATTATCGTTTTTGTTGAGAAAGGAGGAAGGAGTAATTGGAAATTCCGTGATCTCTGATGTCAAGTCAAAGATCTTCCCAGGCAAGTGTCTGCATTGAGAGGAATGTTGATATGTCATATAGTTGTCTTTTGTTATCAGAGAATTTAAATCTTAAGAGTAAAATTTGTGTTAGAAATACTTCAAAAAGAGAAAATGTAACTATTGAGAGTTTAAGCACATAAATAAAATACTGGAGGATATATGAAAGAAAAATCTCACTTTCAGGTGGTCAGAATTTGTGAAGATTTACTTTGAAGTTTTCAGATCAATTTTTGACTTTTTATTCTTGCCCTTTGTTAAGATTTTTTCTGTGTTTCTGGTTCTTCACAGCTCTTCTTTGTGCACTATCTCTGATATCAATGGGAAAGTCCATGGTGTTGCTGAATGGCAAAGAGGCCAACCTGCTTTTTGTATTTGTGCTTACACCATAATAGTAACATTTATTAAGTCAGGAACATGAATGGAATTTTTAAAGTGATAGGAATACTATCTATGCTTTTGTTTGGTTTATTCATAAGTAAAATCACTTCATAGGAAAGGAGTGCTTACTGTGTTCTAGCTGAGCTTCCTAAACTTTCTTAGAAAAAAAAACTGTATAAAAATATCAAAGTATGAAAATAAGTGAATGTAAGTCTCCTTGGTCTAGTTGAGTTTTGAAATAAAGTATTAATTAACTGCACACATGGAGGACATAATTGAATGAAATTAGGAAAGAGGAAGTGTGAAGATGCCAGGCAGTTGCTTAAATCTCTAAAAACTATGATATTTCCATGTGTGCCACGAGAATGCAATTCCTTAACTTAAACAAGAGGGGATTGGGTATGAGAACACAGATCTGTTGAAGGGCATTGTGTCAGGTAGGGAAAGAAACAGATCATGTTGCAGCAATGAACTGATCATGAACAAACACAGTTTTCTTGTGGAAGTGTTGGAAGGTTGGAATAATCACCATTGTGGGGACAATTGTGCATCCATTGCCCCGGGTCTTTAAGAACAGGTTTGATTACCTGTATTGTTCCCACCAGGCAGTTTAATTATCACTGGGGCTGAGGGATGGGCTGTCTGACCTTTAGTGGTTCCTTCCATCTCTCCTTTGGTTAACAGATCTTCAACTACACATTGGGCAGATTTTAATGGGATCAGAGTACATGATACATGCAAAACCTATTTCCCACTTCTGTGACCTGCTTATCAGTTTATTCCATTTCAGCTGGAATTTGTTATATCTGTAAGAAAGGCTGTAGTAGTTTTCAAGGAAAGGTTGGGTATTTTTGAGGAGTGCTTCTTGCATGTCATCCTCTAGGACAATGCTGTGATGAGTCCCTGTCATCCCTCTGTTTAAATATTCTTCTCTGCTGTAATGTTGCATCCTGGCCAGTTACAGAATTGTTATTCTGCTTGGAAAAACCACGGAGATTCGTGAAGTTCCTTGTGGGGAGAAACATGCCCTGAGTGTGGATCAAAATGAGCAATTGTTCCAGCTGGCTGCATCCCTGCACGAGGAGGAAACTGTGGATGTCAGGAACTCCAACCTGGCATTGGCTCCATATGTAGGTAGCCATGTCTGACAGGGAATTCTGTAATCCCACTTAATTTCATTTTATCTGTGAGTGTGTATCCCCTTAGGAAAACTTAATTTCTTAGTGGGACTGACAGCAAGAGGATGGATACTGTGGGACCTGGAGGTTGTGTATCTAATGCAACAACAAATCTTGTGTTTTTATAATGCTTCATTACCAGTCTCCTTATCCACGAGCAGAAGAGTGAGGAAACGAGGACTGATTTCTTCACAAGCCATCATTAGTCATAGTTAATAAATTATTTTAATAGCTAAAGAGTATGCTAACACTCACCTACACAGCTGTGGCTTTATATCTGCTTATAGTTTGCAGAGAAGGTAACTGCTACTGGGAGTATTTTAAAATTCAAATTATTACATTCTCCAGGTAAATGATAACAAAAAATCCTTTCTTTTTTTTCAGCTAAAGAGTATCTAACAGTTGGTTGATTAATGCTTGAGTATTAGGTGCTTTATTAATAGCTACATAAGTAATAGTTAGAAAAAGATATGATTTTTGGATAGTATAATAAGCAGCTGTGAATTAATAAAATATATAAATATGTGTCAAGTTTACAGAGTGTGAGAAGAGCTGTTGGCTCAGGTGGGCTTTTGTAGACATTTAAGACACTGGTATATTTGGGTCATTGTGAATATATTTCTTAAAATGAAAATGTTAAGGTTTTAAAAATACATTTTTCATCTCATTAATATCACTAATGTCATGAATGTTAAAGCCTTGTCAGCATTTTAACAAAGATAGTCTTTGAAATGTCACTGTTGCATCCTCTGCTGCTGCTGAGATTCTGTTCAGTTTCTTAGCATGGCCCAGCATATTTCTTGGCAAAAAACCCCCACAACTCAGGATTTACATGAAGAACAGTGTAGTGCTGTTTTCCATATATTTTCCCCACACATACAACTTGGCTTTTGTAACAAAATTGGAGTTTTCAGAGACAAGCAGAGAGTCATGGGCCAAATGCTCATTAGTCATGGGCTCGTAACATTGCACATTAAGAAGAGAAACCTAAACAATTTAATCTTTTAAGCTAGTTGGTTCTAGAATGTGGATTCTTGGGGGTTTTTTGGCTGAGATTGACATTTCCTTCCTTGCTGTAACATCTCTGTCCTCGTCCCCACCTGTTCCATGGGAGACGATGTGCTCTGTCTCTAGATGGCAGTCACTGGTAGGCAAAGGGAACAGTCAGAGTCGTTCTGGGGTGGATGCTGAGCTTGGACCCTGCAAGTCCCTGCACTGATTGGCTTCTCTAGCTGGAATTTTTATGATGTTGGACAGCACTAAAAGTGTCACCTCAGCTTCTTTCCCTTCTGAACTGTAACAGAAGAAAGAAAAAAAAAAAAGAAGGAAAAAGAAAGGAGAAAATGTTGCAGTGAAACATTCACAAAGGAGAGCTTTAGTAATGCTGACAATACTAAGAGATTTCTTTTATATCAGCGCGACTCCTGTCTTGATTAACAGAAATAAATTTGTTTATAATGGAAGGAATACCAGTTTCCCACTAAATTCAGTTTCAAGGAGGAAAATACATTGACCAAGGTTCAGTCAAGGATAATAGGAGTGGAGATATGTGTGATTGTAATTTCATTTAATTATATGGGGATTTCCCCATAGTCTGATGGGCAAGTGTTGAAGAGGAAACTGTTCTCTTTTTGCTTAAGACCTTGTGTCTTCCACCACCCTCCTGCCTTCCCAGCCTCTCTTTGCAATGTCAATCCTTTCTGATTTCCAAACTCCTTTCCATCATTTTACAGGTAATTCCCTTCTCTCATACATGTTATCAGTTTGTCTCTTGATTCTCCACTCTGCCTCTTCTCGTTTTTTCTCTCCCTTTCTTGGTGTAGCTGCTGTTGCCTCCCTAACTCCTCACTACTGAACAGTTTGAGGTAAAGTTGCAGTCAGAAAAGGCAGCAGCTCTCAAGCAAATGAGCAGCAGCTTCTCAACCTCTTGCTGTGTGGGGCTGATTGCACTTCATGGGGTGAATGCTGCTTGATAAGAAAGCTATTGTTATCATAAATACAGTTCAAACCCAGGATTAATCTATACATCTTATTTGTCTCTGGTTTCAAACACAGTGCCAAATTACAGTCTTGTTTACCCATATGCAAATCCCAAGAAACTCTTTGGAAAGTGCTGGAGTAATTCTGGATTTACAGAGGTATATGTAAGGTTATGGTTTGGCCTTCAGTTTTAATGATAAGGAAATTATTTACTGTTATTTTGGATACTGTATTAACTACTAGCATTAATGAAGGGACTCTGATCCTTTATAGTGCTTTGCAGATATTTTGCAGGACATATTTTGCACTAAAGAAGAGTAACTGAAAATCACAAGATCTTTGTTTTTGCTTAATACAATCGTAACAACAAGCTTTGAATTTCTTAACGTGGTAGTTTTAGTTGTGGAAAATGGAAGAATAATGATTTTTGGAAGGAAAGGTGCTTCAGTTGGAGAAGAATGAAAAAAAACCCCAATCCTACCAAAGCTTTAATTAGGTATTTATTTTTACGTGTTTATAATGAAAAATAGAATTGACATTTCTAGAGCAGAGTTGTACAATTCACAGCCAAGTGCATTTCCAGAGCCAGTTTGGACTCGTTTGTGAGGGAAAGCTTTGTGAGAATTAGCAGTAATTTAGTGCAGATTTCTGTGTGAAATTCATGTGCAAGAAATACAAGATAGAGATAATTCTGGTATTATGTCAAGATTATATATTAGGATGACAGGTATCACAGTCCCTAATAGATTGCACAGGACAAAGATAATGAAGAGTGATGCTTTCTGTTCCCAAGCCTGCCTTGGGCCTGGTGTGTAACTGTGGGCAAATCACTCCTCCTTCCTCAATTTCTCTGTCTGTAAAAATGATGATAATGATATGGATTATTTTGTATTTCAGTTTGAAATCTGAAGGGAATACAGAGAAATGAAGTGGTAAGAGCATCAGAGGAAATACGCAGTGGTAAAATAAGCATCCCTATTGCAGACAGATTTGTTCTGGCAACTGATTATAAAATTATTGATTCTACTGTTCTTTCCTGTTGAGGGTGTCACTATGTACTTGTTCACAGGATTGAAGGAAAAAATTTTGCTCTTTCTTATGCAAGCCTGTCTTTAGCTTCTCGTTCAGAATGTACGATAAGGTTATTCTGCTTTTTTCTTGCCCATTACCATCCCCATGAGGGACAGTTAAAGCTGTAGTTGGTGGAGGATAAGGACAGCAAAGGTCTGTCTTTTCTCTGTCTCCTCCCTTTCTATCTCTCTGTCTCTCTGTGGCCGTTGAAAATGTAGGTCATATTGCATCACCACAAAATGGAACAGTCAGAAAGGTGTTTGAAAAATGCTGACATCCTTAGCCTGGGGTGCCTGCCAGTGTCCTTTGTTTACATTGAGAATAGTGGTGTACCTGTGTAAGAACCAGCATCTCTGTGAAGGTTAGTGCTATGGTACCTGAATTATGAGTCAGAATTTAGGATGACTTTCATCTGCCTGCAGTAATTTAAAATTAGACAGATAAAATGCAGCCACTCAAAATAATGATATACATGAGGAGCTAATTTGAAATCCTTAATCTGCAATAACTGTGACAGTGTAGTTTGAATAATATTACCTTTAACAGAGAAGCTCAGTAATAAATTTTGCAAATCATATTAATCATGTACTCTCGATTGTCTTGATTAGCTGTGCCTTTCTCTCTTGAAAACTGTTTATATTATACATTTGTATATATTTTTTATGTTACTGTTTTACCTAATGCACCGTTGTAAATGATCCTATCAGAATTTTATTTATTTTAAAAATGGAAAATGCTGATGTCCAATATCTTACTGTTTGCTACCAGGCTTTTATTGTTTGTGTTTCTGAGGTAATACAAGTTGTAACCGGTATGAAATATTCCTGTGGCATTAAATGCAGAACATATCTTTTCCTTCTCTACAGATGTATATAAATACCATTTTAAAAGAAATGTGGAAAGATAGTTTCAACTGTCCTTATTTATCTTAGTTTGCTGCAGTAAACTAACGTGCTTTATGGATTGAACTTTCAAACAGTGGTATAAATCCTACTGCAAGATGTAGGTGTTTTGAAACATAAGACAAGATACTTGCTTATAGAAAATCTTTCATTATTTCTGAAACCAGGTATGTTTTTTACCTTTCTGTTGTAAGATTTGTGTGATTGTACTTAAACTGTTTCTTATGACTGTTCATCTTGCTGCTAAAGAAGACTTGTAAGTTAAAAGAGAAATGGCTGGAAGATGAAAAAAAATAGTGATGGCATGATTTGTTCAGAAAGATAATGAAAGCTGATCTTTTCCTGTTGTTATTAGACAAAGGAAAATTATAGTAGTCAAAGTTAAGACCTCTCAAGTGCACATTGCTGTGCATAATTATATTGCAATTTTCATCAATTTATTTGGAATTATCCAAAAAGTGTTGTTGCTTCTCCATTGATTAAGATGCCAGGTATGTAGTAACTAAGTTATTGAAGTTCAACCCTTCTCATTATCTGTGAAGGTACCTGTGCATGTTTGAAATAGTTTCAGAAGAACTTGTATCATTATTTTATTTTGAACTGAATATTTTGTTTCGTGTGTGTTTGCACAAATAGTAGTAAATATTTGGTTAATTCTGATAAATGCTTCCTATTGGTGTACATAAGAAATACATGAAATCTTGAGAAGCTGCAATTTTGTAATTGGTGTTTACAGAAGTTTGGTATCTAATCTCTGTTTGAAGCATGTAGGTGGTAGTTACTGTTCATTCTGTGAAGAAGTAAAGAATTGTGTCTCCTGGAGGGACTGGGAGGGCCAATTATGCAATTGGTGGTTGCGATACCATCTTTGACCTCCTGAGACTCTGTAGTTGGTGGTCCCGGTCAGTCTCCAGATCAGGGGGGATTAACGTGAGAACTGCTCTGATTTACCCCTGAGTTCCCAGCTGGTGTAACAGCAGCCCCTGAGCTGCTGCTGCCCCATCCTGTTCCCTCAACTCATCCCTCCTGCACCCACATTTTCAGGGGGCAGAATAAGACCTCATGAAGTTATCCCCATACTTACAAAATGTCTAAATGAAACCCAGTGATTATACCTAACCTGTCCAAATCTCTGATTAAATAAATGTAGCCTTTGCATTTGATCTCAAATTTGGATATTTATTAAATAACAAAGGGGGAGAAAGCATTCCAAAATGTAGGCACGTTCTTTGGTATGTATTACCAAAAGATGAAAAGAAACAGAGTTAACGGAGTTTGGAAAGCTTTCAAAAGTTAGGGATGTTCTATGACATTTACGTTTCCTTTATTTTGATGAGTTGGTTTGCAATTACAATTGCAAATGTGTTTCTCCCTAAATGGATAATATGCATTAGTCAGTGTAACTGTGCCTGTATTGTATCCTTCTGTGTTGATACAGTTTTGACTGAGGCTGTGGTTTCCTGTCTTGCATATCAGTAACTTCTGTAAGTATTAAATAGAAATTGCCACCAAGTGTCTTTGACAGTCAGGCAAGGAAAGTGGCATAATGCTTCACTGCTTTGGAAATGCAGGCCTTTTTCCATTTTCTGGGATTGCTGCTTTGGCTATTTTTGTCATCTTTCCACCTTTCAACTAGATGTCCCTTTTCCAAGGTACCAAGTGTGCCTTCTGGAGAGAGAGCTCCTCCTGGCTGGTTCTCAATCATCCCATCGCTTCCTTGGATTACTCTCTGCTGACAGTTGTGGTTGTAATTGACCTGCTGTAAATTCTCAACAAGAATCATTCCTGTTCTTTGCCACCCATTATCCAGAGAAAGAGTTCTCTTTAAAGGGTCGTTAAGCTGTCACTTTATTTTGAAACTTATTTTTTAACTTCCTTAAACTCGGCTGCAGATGTAGTCCCTACAGCAAAATTCACAGGTGATGACATAGTATGCTCTTATCTCTCATATGTAGAAATAAAATTGTTGCTGATCTTTCCTTCACCCTTGTTGGGTCCATTTCTTGTACTTACCACTTATCACCCTGCTCCTGGATTTTTATGCCTTTGGAGATGTCTTCTGTTTTATAGTTTTTGTTTTGATATTTGCATGAAGCAGCAGAATTTTCATTTTATGTAATAAATAACACATCAGAATAAAAGAAATGGTGTTTTGCATTCAGAGCTCCCATATCCCCATAAAGAAACTGGGGTAGAGGTGGAGGAGTGAGTTACTTCCACTGCAGGGAGGTCATAGGCCTGAAGGGATGGGGACTTTAAGGTTAAACATGAAATGATCTTCTGGGAAGGGGATAATCTGAGTGCATTTGGATTCTCCTGTCCAAAACTAGCAAAGGAAAAAGGATTTTTGACAAAGACGGTACTGCATTTTCCCAGTCAGCAGCAGTAAGAACTGAAGAGAAAGTTTTATACTGTAGTATTCAGTGAGATTTATATGTGTAACCAAGAAATAGAGGGTTTTCTGAGACTTCTGCTAGTCTTAATCGTCACTTTTGTTAAGCACAAAGCAGAGGACAGAGAAAAATAATACTAGACTTGCTCTCAAGTCTTGTCCATTGACATGAAAAATTTGGATTTTATAAAGTGACTAGAAAATATTTAAGCTAGGATGTGTTTCTCTAGGATCAAATATATCACTGAGCAGAGTCAATCTCAGTAAATACATCTCTGGGTGATCTCAGTCCAGGTACTGTCAGCTGCTAAGCTGCAGTTTAAAGGAAAAGGAAAAAAATCCTCAGTGCATAAAGAAGACTTTAAAGACATTAACTCAGTTTGCAATCAGCTTCCCAGAGGAGCAGAAGCTGGGGAAAGCATCATTCTGCATCTTCCACTGGGGCAGAGCCCCACAGCCCATGGGATGGCTTGGATGCCCTCTTGGACTGCACTCCTCTTGTCTGGACTTTAGTCCTTTGGGGAACTGAAGTGTCATCTGGTCCCAGCCCTAGGTTGGCTTATTTATATGTATCTTCATGGCTTTTTAGTGATGAAAAAAAATCACAAGTTTAATTTCAAAGCACTCATAAAAATCAATTAATTGATCTTAAATATAACCTGTGCACAAGAACGATTGAATTGTTTTTTTTAAGTTTTAACAAGGCTTTGGCTTAGCTCTAACCAATTAGGCACTGATTTATGCTGAACCAAAGCAAACCAGGCTTAAGTTTGGTTTATGCAGACAACAAGTTTATAAGCACTGAATGAAAGTATCTTAAAAACCTGAGCTTGAGATGGTAAAAGTTCCTTTTGTGGAAAGGCCTCACTGTGTACTCGTCTCCGATTTTTGTGAAGTTCCTCATCAGTGATACAGTGACAGTGATTACATGAGGGATCGTTTTCAGCTACCCATGCTCTGTGGCACAGTGGTAAAAATGTCCATGGCTGTGTCCTGAGAGCCCCTGTGCTGGAGTCGTGCTGTGTTCTAGAAAACTCCTCTGTAGGAAATCCAGTCCTGTTGTGTGTCCTGCTTGTGATACAGACACGTCTGCTTGGGAATCCAGTTAGTAACAGTCGATGTAAGTGCAGTAACTGGGCTGAAGATTGAGGTTTCATCCAATGCATACCTTTCTGGTAATGTCAGACTGCCATTTAAAGAGCTGCTCTGTACAGAAGAGACCATAACAGCTCCCTGCTTACCTTTCATTTTGAAATCCAAATGTATTTATAAAATTAGTAAAATGCTTTATATTAATTTTAAATAGTTACAATTATAGTTAGCAAATGGAGTTAAGATTCCAGATGGCTTAATACTGTATTCTTTTTTTTTTACTTTCAGAATTAATCAGGTACAAGTTAGGAAAAGCTTCCAAAATCTGAACAGATGAAGATCAATTGATAAGTCCACCCAGCGACTCACCATACTTTCAAGGTACTGTGACATGCTTACCCGAATATTTTCCTTAAGCATAAGAGTCTCATACTTTAGATGTGAGAAGCGTGGAGAACAGGATATTAGCAGGGTTGCAGAGCAAGTCTGAAGTGTTACCAGATGCAGAGAGGAGACTTTTTAAAAATGCAGATGTTTAATGTGTGTTTCAGTGGGAAATAAAGTGACCTTACAGTAAAACTAAAGAGAGTTCAGTGCATGCAACAGCCAAACTTAAAATGATAAAGCTAAGTTGGATTATATCTTTCAATCAATTAAGTGAATTGATTTGTAGAAGTTATGGCAGACAGGGAATATCATAGAATCAACATGTTTTCATTTATTTATTTTTTATATTTTAGAAGAAGGAATCTTCTTTTTATCAATAATTATTTTTGTCTATTTCCATGTTTCCATGGTATGTTAAAGCATTTCAAGTCTGATAGGCTACCAGCTGCATCAGTTCTGTTATCTTACAAGTTCAAAAAGTAAAGTTGTAAATTGAGGTGAAGACTTTAGTTGCCTAACACAGTGGGATTATTCTCCATGACTGGTGTTCATGGCAGAATCTTAGAAAAAAGAGAAAATTATGATAATAAGTTGAAATTTTGTCTAAAATGCTGCTAGTGCAGATTATTTTATCAGGTATTGCTAATTCATTGAAACAATATCTGTTTCTTTCTCTGTTTTCCTTACATTTATCTCTATTCTTTATCATCACGTGCATTGCATAATTTTGTATATTTTTGCTTAACACCATGAAAGAAAAGACTTCACCCTTATGCACAGGCATGAAGAATCCAGATTGTTACAGCCTGGCCAGTATTTGCTGTGCAATTCGTCTTTTAATATATTTAAAAATAGATTGCAGCAGAAAGGACCATTAGAGTTAGCATGGAGTTGATCTGCAGAACTTATTGAAGTGGAATATTTAGCCTGGGCTCAAGAATAGTGAGGAATGTTTGTCATAACCTGGCTCTTGCAATATGTAACACTGAAAGCTGTAATACCTGAAATTTTTATTACAAAATGCTTCCCTGGATTTTCCAGCAGCCTGAGAAGTGGCTATCTTGGTGAACCCAGCAAAAATTGGCTTTGTTCTTATCTCCTTCCTTGCTCCTCATCACTAAATAGGGCCACAACATATATAAGGTTTTGATATCATCATGAGAAAGTCTAGATTGGAAGAATCCTCTGGACATCATCTGGTCCAGCCTTCTGCTGCAGGTGGGTTATCTGAGGCCTGTTCAAGCCAAGCATTAAGTATTTTCAGCAAGGAAAAGTTCACCATTTCTCTGGGCAGCCTGTTCCAATATTTAATTGTTCTCACAATAAATATTTTTTTCTTGCATCCACACAGAACTTCTGAAGCAACTTGTGCCTGTTGCCTCTTGCCCTGTCACTGTGTTCCTTGTGAAAAGAGTAGCTTCATCTTCTCTATAATTATCTTTTACTTATTGGAAGACTGTGATTGCATCTCACCTGAACTTTCTCTTCTTTAGGCTGAGCAAACCCAATTCATTCTCATTTTTTCACAAAGTTTTCCAACCTTCTAATAATTTTGTTGTCTCTCTGCTGGACCCTGCCCAGTTTTTTAATGTGTCTCTTGAAACAGGTCAGTCTTCCAGCCTGTCACAGTCTCTGTATATAATGACCCTTTGGGTTTATCTACTTGTGTCTTCCTGGTTTTTGTGTCATCTACAGACTTGCCCATGTCCAGTTTGTGTGTTATTTTGTTGTTAACTTGCTAAGCATGTGGTCAGTGCAGGTATCACCAGCAAAGCAGCAGCATGCAGCAGTCAAGCATGAGGAGAATGGTATAAATTTAAATTTATTTGTGCCAGGATTCTCAGGATCCTTGGTTGGAGGTTAATCAGCATGTCAGACTTTTGAGGGTGTCAGGCAGCTTCACATCACAGGGTGCCATTATTGTGGTGTCAGGAGCTTGAATCCTGTGGGCTGTGCTTGGACCCGGAGTCTTGGAGCCTCGTGGACACAGTGGCAACAAACCAGGCAGGGTTATGAAACCTTGTGTGGTAGTTGGATCCCACCAGAAAATCATTAGTACCAAATTGTCCCCACTGAGTGCCTTGATTTCAATAAACGGAAACTCAGCACTAATGTTTTGTTACAGTTGGAATGAATAGCTGTGTATTTTAATAATTCTAAGTTGTAATATCATATTCTCTGTGTATAAATGAGAATTTAAAAGGTCATAGCTATTTCTGATTCCTCTGATTAAAATAATTCATCTGCATAATTGGGTTGCTGAAATTGTTTTAACATTTTCGAATTCAAAAGGTGATTTCAATACCTTATGTAAAATTAATAAACATTACGTTGATTTCCAAAGCACTAACAGGAAGTATTTTGTGTAGTTTTACCTATTTACCTTTAACACTTGGTAACTTTGTGTCACTATTGAAGGTTTTTCTGCAAATTTCTCTTTAAGAATTGACAGTTTCTGGTGACATCTAAGCAGGGCAAAGATCTGTGCTCCTCTGTTACTTTTTCTGCTTCAGATCACTGTGTCATCAATTCTTGCAGAAATCTGACTCATCTTTAAGACATATTTGATAGTTAAGAAAAGAAGGAAGTGGTTGCAATGTTTTGATAGATACTGTGTATTTTATTAATGCATGGCAATAACATTAGCTTATAATTTGAGTGTAAAAGTGTTATTGTGATGTTTGGATAAAAGTACAGGAGCATGTAGTGCATTCTCATCCTAATGCTGAATTCTTTGCAGATTTACTTAGACTTGTAAGCCTCTATTCTCCCCTTCTTCCTACTCAGAAAAGGATACTTTAAATTAGCCTTCTAATCTCAACAATATTGTTCTCTTCCCTGGCACAAGTGGTTGATAGTAGGTACCCACAGTAATTTCATGTTCTAGTAGTTAAAGTAGCTCAGCACTTCTGAGCATCTTCAGCTCCCCCTTTGAAGTGTTGCTCATAAATAAAATTACACACATCAACCTCTTCCCAGGATCTGTGGGAAAAAGGATAATAGACTGGCATGGTTTCTTACATGATGTTTTGTTATGTGCTGCTTATAATTAGTTTTTTGCAGGATTATGGTCCTGTGTTTATTTATAAAGGGAGAACTTGCTCCATTTCACTGAACTCCAGGTCACCATAATGTGTTTTTGTTGACATATTAATATTTTTTCATAGTGGGGCTTAAATTAAATGCTCTGTTTGTTGTGGCTGAGTTGTTCTATCTTCATCTGGATATTCTGATTTATGTGAACTTTTTATCTCTTGCTGCCATACTTGTCCAATTATATTCTTACACTTCTCATACTGGAGATATTTTAAATGCACGGAATGTGCTCCCTGTTCCACCACTGTCAGCAGGAGATGATGGGAGGGTCAGGACTTCATCATATCAGCTGCTTGAGTTGTCACTTCATCCTGAATCTCATCTACCAACAAGTCTTCAGTAACAATGTTTCCTCTTAGTTTTAAAGCCCTTCTTGATAATGTCATACCTTTTGGCTACAATTAACTTACTTGATTTCCTGTATGCCATAATGTCCCTCAGAGCTTTCCCTTGGCAGACTTTTTGCAAATTCACCATTTTCCTTTCTTCTGAGTACTGATAAAGTGACATCCTTGTGGGTTCTTCCTGTCTTCCCTTTGCACTTCAGTTCTCACATCCTTTCACTTTCATTGTGGAAAATCATCGGTGAATCTCATCATTGCACTTCTGCTCCTAAAGGAGTTCGGCTGCAGATTCATCCTTCCTTTTTCATTCCAGTTAAGAGTTGTCATATCTCAGGTCCTATATGGAGGCTGTCATGCTGATTCTAACTGAGCAGCTGCAGTAGGTGTTCCCTGTTTGAACGGCTTTCCTGGGCCACCTGGCAAAAGAATGAAACCTGCTGGTACAGGTGAAAAAATGCCTGTAGAGTCGTGCCACAAAATAACCATCCACTGCAGTTTCCAGCAGCTGCATGTTGTTTATAGGCATACATTTATCCATAGTGGCACCAATCGTGTTTAATATGTTGTTACAACTATTTAGTGAGCTTTAAAACTGTGGGTTTTCTTTTTCTATGTATTTTGTTTCTTATTTTTGTCTCCTTTCTTTCCTTTTTGCAGGCTGTGTTATATAGTTTGTTTATGCTTTTTTTACATCATTATTTGGCTGTTTTATCTACATCATCCACTGTTTTCTGCTGTTTTCCTGCCTCGTATTTTATCTTCCTGACTTTCTCAGCTTAACTTAACTTCTTGTGTTTTCTCCTTGTTCTCTGAATACCTGTTCTCATTCACAGGTATGAGCAGTCTTACGGTTTTTCACACATTGTCTTAGTCCCAGTCTTACTGCTCGGGCTATTTTGCTTCCTTAGCAACGTCCTTAGAACAGGTGGCATTTCTGGACTCCTTTTTGTTCTCTTAAAGAGAAGCATTGGCTTCAGGCAGTGCTTTCCACACTCAAGTATTCCCCCTGCTCGTGCCCAGATTCACCCCACTTAATTCTAGAAGCCTAATGGAGGTCACTAATTTATGTGCATGGACATCTTTGTCTACTTCCATGGTCAGTGGGAAGAGAAGGTTTCTTCATTAAGTGTTGTGCACCAGAAGGGACCAAACTGATCCCAAAAGTATCCCTGGCTCTCTGCTGACTGCCAGGGGAGTTTTGGATGACTGCATTCCTAACTGGATGTCTCAGATTTGTAACACTCACCTCTGTTAAAGTCTACAGCTTGTGCATGTGTTTTCAATTCTAATCTCCTTATAATGTGATGGACTTTCAGTGTTTTACCTATTTTAGCCTAAAATAATCAAAGCGTGCCTGTGTAGCATTATGGAAACAATTTCAGAAAATTGAACTTGTGTGCTTGAGAGCACCCAAACACATATTCAGACTAGTGAGGTCGGGGGAAAAGAAAGTTCTCGCCACTTCCAGTGCTTGTAAAATTAGTTTTTCATCTGCCCCTATTCCTGCTCTCTGACTAATTGGTCTTGTGCACTGAACTGATGAACTGATCCTTCTGCTGCCACTTCCCTCCCTCTGCTGGAATACTGACGTACTCACGGCACAGTCAGGAAATATTTCAGTAGTGGAAGGTTTACTAAAGGACAGCCTGAGGCCCAGACTGCAGAATTAGATCTTGAGTGGGAATATATGGGGAAAAAAGAAAAGCTGTGAATGAGGGAGGGAAAAAAATTGCAAGAACCAGATTGAAGAAACAGAGAAGAGGCAGAAAGGGGGTAATCAAAGCTGTATGAAATAACAGTGGTGTTTGCTCTACCTGCATGGCTGGCACTTCTGAATCAAGAGGCACTTCTAAGTAACTTGATGAGTGTCAACTTTAGAAATGAAAAGTTGATAATCTACTGGTTTGTTAAAGTAATTAGCTAATCAGTGTAATTTTGATAAATTAAGCCATTTTGCATGATTTGACATACATACATTGGGAATATTTAAAGAAAAGAATTATGTGATGTATGAAAATTAAATTGATATGCCGTGGTCAACTGTCCCTGTTAAAGGGTAAGAGATGGTGTTCTATGGCTCTGGTCACTCATCACTGTATTTGCTTTATGTTTTTTGTAAAAAAATAATAGAAAAAGCCTTTATGGATTTGGTGGACACTTGGACATATCAGGGATTCTTTTTCAAACTGGAACTGGAGCAGTTTTCTGATGACTTTCTCCAGGACAAAGGAGCTGCATGAATGAAGTTTGTAATACAAATGAGAATATTTGACACAGAGAATATAGACCTTATTTTATCCTCTAGCTGGAGTCTGAATCCAGCTATGAATGTTATCTTAGACTCCATTTCTGAAGCACTTGAAAAACTAAGTTTAAAAGAAGTAATTCATAGATATTTTTTTCCTATTTGGCTTCTACATCACAGAAGAAAAGCTGAGGTTCTGTTCAGAAATTGTTCAGTACCTGATGGACATTTTCCTTCCAGTGATGGTTTTAGCTTTAATTATAAGCAGTTTTCTAAAGTATACCATTTGATAATTAACCAAACAATAATGCCTTCCATTCAGCAATTATCTTTAAACTCTGGTACCATGAACACCTTTACTCATGCTCAGACTAAGATGAAGAGTTTTGGGAAGCTTCAGCGCAGCAAAGAGCCAGTGTTACTGTCTGAAAGATCAGGACCCAGCTTGAGAAGCTGATGGCCTTTGGTAATTAATCCTGCTACAAATGTCTGCAATAGAAGTCACATTTGCTCTCTTTATCTAAATTTTATGGTGTTGGCCTTTTATTAAGGAGTTAAGTTAAACTTGCAGTGATCAAGAGGAGAGAAAAATCACATTAGCTGTTCTGTATTAGATGTGCAGTTTTATGAGATACATTCGGAGTGTCACATAAATTATCAGTTGGGTGCAACACTGAAACTGTTCTTATAATTACAGCCTATCCCATCCCATATGACTATGGTGTGAGGAGCTTGAATTTATAGATCTTTTATATGCATAAATTTGGAAAGAAACAGCTCTAGCTTGTATAGTCCCACACTTTAAATGAAAATAGAAAATTAAAATTAGCTAAGCTTGCATATCCTCTGCGGGACTGGGACTGTTTATTTTAAACAAATTTATTTACAGTTCTGATTTTTGATGTCTGGTTTTGAAAAAAAACACATATGAGATCTGTGTGCACTTCCACTGATGGGGCCAGTCCTGCTCTCAAGCTCACACGTGCACTGAGTACCTATAGAGGAGGCAGGTCATCAGATTTACATGTTTTTAGCTGCTCTTCGAGGCTGTTTTAGTGACATTGGCATCAAGCATCGCCAGAAATCTTTGCAGATCGTGGCTTGAGAGTTTGACATTGGTACTTGAACACGTTAGTGGAGAGAAAACCCTGTAAAAAATGAATTCCAAACCCAGATTTTTTTTTTTTGATTTTGCAACGCTTAAACTTTGTTACTAAGTTGTCAGGCACGACAGCATCCTTTAATCGTCGCTCGACGTCATCCCGAAGTTTAGGGGGAAAAAAAAAAGCTGTTTTAAGAAGAAATGTGGAATAACAATGACAAGACCCTCCCCCGGGAGACAGGTTACGGATATAATGAGGGCAGCAGCGAGCAGGAAACTTGCTCAGTGTCCCCCTCGTCGCCCGGGGCCAGGCGGCCGCCCCGGGGCGAGGAGGAGAGGGAGGGGAAGGATGGAAAGGAGGGAGGGGAGGGATGGAGGGGAGGGAACGGCGGGGGGGGGCAACGCGCCCGCCCGGAGCGAGTTTCCTGCTCGCCGCTGCCTTTAAGGAGGCGCCGGGTTTAAGGTGGACCGGCGAGGAGGGGCGGGGCGCCCATCCCGGCCCCGCCCGCCGCGTCGCTCCCGGGTCCGCCCCCTTCCCGGGGCAGCGGGTGCCAGGCGGGGTTGTGATGCGGCCGTTGTTTTTATAGGGTCGCGGGGCCGCGGTGCGCAGGGAGCGAGGCGGCCCATGGAGCTGGGGCTCGCCTGGCAGGCGGCGTAGCCCTACCCCCGGCTCCCTTCCGCCGCTTTGTTAGCGCAAACCCCAGCGCGCCTCACCTACACGGTGAAGAGGAAGGCAGCGCTCCCCGCACAATAATGGGCAGCCGGGCGCTGCCCCCCGGGCCGCCGCAGAGGTGAGTCGGCAGGGCCGCAGGCTGCCGGCGGGGCAGGCAGGCGAGAGCGGAGCGGGGCGCGCTGACAGCGCCGCGGCGCCGCCTTAAGAGAGCGCGGCGCCACCTTAAGCGGCCGCTGACTTTTCTCGTTACATTGTAGCAGCGGAAAGAATGTCGGCGCGGGCCGCGGGTGACGTCAGGAGGGAGCAGCGCGGCGGCCCCGCCAGGCAGCGGCAGCGGCGGCCCCGCCACGGCGAGGGAGGAGGCGGAGGAGGCGGGAGCGGCGCCGGCCCCGCCGCCACCGCAGCGGCAATGGCGGCCGTCGGGGAGCGCAGGTCCCTGCCCAGCCCCGAGGCGATGCTGGGGCAGCCCTGGAGCCACTGGGTCGATGCTGCTAAACTTCACGGGAACGACGGTGAGTGGCCGCCCGCGCCCCGCGGGGTCCGTGCCCCGGGACGGCGCGGCGGGTGCCGGGCCCGGCGGGCGGGCTGGGTCGGGTCCCCCGCCCCGGCGGTCGTTGCCCGGTGCGCGGCCCCGGAGCGGCAGCGCCTGCCCCAGTTCCTGTAATCCGCGGCACGGTGCGGGCAGGTCGGATCCGGTCTCGAAGCCGGCACCTCCTGCCCTGGATTCGGCTCCGCCGCAGGTGAGGCATCCCCGGCGCTGACAGCCCGGGCGCTGCCGAGCCCTGTGCGCTGCCGGGCTGTGCCCACCGCGGGACGGGACGGGACACGGGCAGCAGCGGGGGCGGCGCAGCCCCGACCCCCAACTTCAGCGCGAATTGAGATATTGTGGCTTTTTTGGTTTTAGGAACAGCATTAGAAGAAAGTTTCAAGGAATATGGAAGAAACCGAGAAGCAATGCGACTTTGCCGAGAAGGTGAGTGCGATTCATTCTTGAAGAAACGTGTACAGAGAAGTTTTCCTGCTCATAACTAGTTGCAGGAGGGACCTGCGTGGAAAAGAGAAAGAAAACTCTGGTCATATTCCTTTGAATTTGGGATTGTGGCCTGTCAGTGACTGGTGTTATTAGCATTGTTATTACATTAATACATAATCTCAAAACTACAAGTTAGGGCATAGGTTAGTTATTGTCTTTCCTATGTTTCTATATAGAGATATATATTTATTTTTTTAGGCTATAAATAGTCCTAAGAAAGCTGTGTGACCAGCACTTATTAATAATATCTTCTCTTGCATTAAAATATTTTTATTCTTGGTATAATCCATGTCAGCATTTGAATATCAATCCCTTATTCTGTCATGTCAGTGTGTTATGTTTATTGCTTGGTGCGCTGCTAGATGAGAGTGACCTTTCACCTGTGATTAGCAAAAGCCCATTAAGGCCTAGTTTGTTGCAAGAGTAACAACTTGGAGTTGTAAGCAGATGATGAATGAAAGCTGTAGTTTATTGGTTACTTTCTAACAGTCCGTGGAGAAAAACAACGCAATGAGTCTGGTTTGTGATGTTAATTTTTGTGTTTGTTTTTCCAGTCTAACAATTATAGCAGAGAAAGGGTTTAAAACTGTCTTAATATTGTTGGTACTTGGTTCCCTTGTACTGTCTGAGATGTGTGCCAGAGAACAGGCCCAGCTGCTTTGAACACTAGAACAGTTACACCAGAGTCAGTTGTTTGATGCTGTTAGAAATGGAAGACTGAGTTTGTAAACATGGTTTACAATCACACGAGGCAGGACTTGCCAGGGACCTTAGGAGATGATCTGATTCAGCACTTATCGACTTGTGAGCTACAAACAGCAAATGAAACCTAAAGCAAGGTGGCATGGGCTAGTAAGACTGGGAGGCAGTGATCCATATTGAGGCTGAATCAAAATTTTGTGTAGAATTCCCAATGTTGCTAAAATTTGGATTTCTAGGATGAGTCTCACTGGTCACTGACTGGGAAGAAAGATGCAATAGGCAGCTGTGCTGTGGCATGCAGATTCACTTGTGCATTTTGTCATCTTCTGGGTGTATCTCTAAGTTCTTAGGCACTTGAAAAAATCACTTTGTTACTTCACTGCCGAGTTCCAATCTCACAGTTGTGCTGGATATGGAATTTTTTTTTCTGAACAGGCAAATCATTCAAGTGCTAAAACAGCATCTACAACAAGTAGCATACACATTATCCTAGTAAAGATTTTACTAATAAGGATTTTCAAACATTTGCTTACTTCTACCTCTTAAAATGCAAGCGTTAAGGTTTCCAGATTTTAACTAATTAGCTGTCAGGGTAAAGAATAATCTATCTCATTTTTTTTCCCTCTGGAGAAAGATCATGAAACTGTTTTTGCATAGACTGATCAGAGACACAGCTTTTCCCGCACTGACTCCAACCATGTGAATGATTTTGTAGGGTTGTGAGTTGAAGGAAGTTCATAAAACACTTGGAGAATTGAGAATTTAAGTGATACTTTGTAGCTCTGTCAGGCTTCCAGAAGTCTATTTATTTTGGTTGCTTTATGACATATGAATGAGATGCTGACTTGGTGCGTACCTTTAACTGGTCTTTAGGGAGCTTGGCCTACTGCAAAATAAAGCTGCAGTGGTATTAATTAAGTTTAAATTAACTTAAGGAACTAGGGGAGCAGCAAAACATGCCAGCATATGTGTGTATTGTGTTATCAAATAAAACTTTGAAAATGCTCATAACTGAGTCCCTTTCCCAGGAAGAATTTTGCATTCAAAACTGAGGAACAAACATTTATTGGCCTGTCTAAACCTTAGTTCTTAACACAGAAAGGTTGTCAAACCTACTCTAACCTCAAGATTTTTGTCAGGGTACCACACAGTATTTAAATATGACTAACAACACAACTTCTTGTCTGTGAAAGTTACTTCTCTACAGATTGGGAGTTCACTTGGGAGGCCCAACATCACAAAAGGATTTCAAGGTTATTTAGGCTAATTTAACCTTGCATTGCAACTCTTCCAGTTTGCATAAAAGAATTAAATATTCATGGCCTGGAGAGGGAACGAAGGAAGGAGCACGACTTTACAGCCCACATATTAGAATTGGGTTCAAAACCAAGAACCATTTTCTTTATTTAACAACTGTCAGGCTCCCACTGGCCTGTGTCCCCACTGGGATAGGGGTTTCTTTTCCCACGTGCTGTTTTTTTGCATCTTCTGGTGAGTGGGAATGGCCTCATCCTCAGTCTGCCTGGTGGCAGGAGGGGGATTTCAGCCTCACAGGCTGTACAGTCCGAGTCTCCTGAATGCAGAGTGAGGGTTCCAGTTGTGACACTGTTAAAGAAGGGACTTAACATTGCCAGCTTCTCCTTTTGTTATACTTTAAAGGGAAAGAACTATGCCAGTTACTCTGTTAAAGGAATAAGGGACATAACTGTGTAATTCCTGGGCAACATCTGCAAGCAAGGGAGGGGAAGGCAGGTTTCAGACACACCTTTGTCACTGGCATTTCCTATTTGCTGATCAGGCAGCTCCTCTCTCGGCATGCTTGTGGTTGTGAAGCCTGATGAGTCCTTAATACCTGTCAGTGATGCTCGTTAGTTCCATGCAGGGATCAGGAAACTAAAATTAGTTCATAGTCCCAAACACTTTTTTCCGCATCTCACCCTCCCTTTCTTAACCCAGCTCACATCTAAGTAAGAACTAGAATTTGAATTTGGGCTTCCAGACTCCCAATGTTTGTGTCATATACTTAGGTCCCTTTTTATCTCTCACTGCTCTTATAAGCTTTCTGTTCTTCTAATCCATAATGTGCAATCTTTCCTGCTGGGATCCTCACAAGACCTTCATCAAAGTGAGAAACTCGCTGGATACTTTCCTACATGTTGTTTTTAAGACAGTAACAGTCCACACTGAGCTTTGATGTAGAAATCAGAGCTGCAGGAATAAGGTATGGGCCCAGTGGATTTGACTTACTCTTGGTATGGAAAATACCCAGAAGGTGGAAATGAGAAAAGGATGTCCATCATCATGGGGAGATTTTACTTTAAAGTAACCCTTAAAATTTACTTTGATTTTGTACACTGAAATCTTCTTGTGCTGAACAGTCCTATCAATGTAAGAGCATGTTAGAATCAATTGTGCTTATTAGTTATTTTCATATGTAATTGACATGACAGTCTTTTGGCTCCTACAGTCACTTAATTAATTAGTGCTTGTGAACCAGCTAGAGGTGTGATTCCCCTGCCACACAGCTTGTGCTGTGATGAAGCAAGGATAGCATGTTGCATTATAATCTGTAAAAGCATTTTGAAACAGCAAGGCAAAAATCTAGTCATCTTTGTGTATTTTCCTTATATTTTAAAAAGCAGCTTCACCAAAGTGCATCTTTCAAACTCGTTTGTGTGACTGGGAGTGTGTCCTGTCGGATGCAGCCAAAATGTTTTCATGCACTCAGTTGATCTTGGGGATGCAGCAGATCTTGAAAGGGGGTTGATGTGGCTGTAATGTCTGATTTGAAAAGAATTGATTCTTAGTGTCAAACTGTCCAGTCACTGCTTGAAACAATTTTTCAGGAAATTCTGGCTAACTTGTGATGAATTTAGTTTGCCTCAAAATTTTTTCTAGCCCATTGTTGTTGTGAAGAGGAACTCTAAATAGAACTGTGTGTTTAAGTGTGGAGTTCATGCGTGGTAACTTTGACAGGCTTCAACAGAGTGAACTTTTGCTTCTTACAACATTTGACAACAGTTTGGCTCGTTCTGCTCTGTGGAAGAGTAGAGAAGCTCTGGATAGAAACAGTGAGGCCCAAAGTTGTTTGCTGGGGCTGGGGACCTTCCCTCACCCCACAAGAAACTCTGACTCTTCCCACAGGAAATTTCCAGTTGCTACCAGTTATCATGTATGCTGTTTTAAATAAAATAAAATAAAACCATGCAACCCCCCGCCCAAACCACCCCCACCCCCCAAGTCTGCATTGGAGAGGCAGAGACACTCCATGTCCATCATCATTACTTGCAGTATTACTTATTAATCTGTACAACCCTTTTGAAGTGATTGGGGTAAAAGTCTGATTCTTATATTGACTCATAAAATAATTTTTAAACATTTAAAATTACAAAAAATGTAAAAAAGGAAACTATAACAACTCAGGTGGGAAAATAAAAGCATGGGGTGCAGAAGAGAGGGATTTGGTTAGACAATTTAAAATTGTTTGAGTGCTTGGTTTTAATAGCTTATTCAGTGTGTGCTGAAACCATGGGATGTCTTTACTTAAGCATCTCCTTCTTTTAGTTACACACACAGCCCCTTTTTTTAATTTGATTTTTGCATGTTGCATCCTTTGGTGCTGCTGTTGCAGACACGTCACTGGTACTGTCACCATGGCTGAGTTAACTGACAACAAAGTGTAGGAGGACAGAACATTTGTATTTTGGGTCTTGAGCTGAATTTGATCGATGACAATTGATCAAGATAGTTGAATATTGGCTAAAAAGAGGTCTTTGCCACCCTTAGAGCATCCATACAGTCTGCCAGTGATTTGTTCTGTTTGTGCTTCTGAGAATCCCAAGGAGTTTGTGGTTGCTCTCTGTGTGTAACTGGGCTATCTGGGATGAGCTGGGCCTGAGGGGAGGTGCAGAGGAGGCAATTCCTTTATCACAGGCTGAGTTAGTTGGAGATGGTCACTGGTTTTGCAGGTCAGAATTGGTGCTGGCTTGTGGGGTCATGTAGCATGGCACCAGTCTTAGTTTTTAGACTATACTGTCTTAATAAAGCAGGTGTTGAATTTTCTGTGGGAATGTGGATTCTCAGTTTTTGGTAGACACCTTCAGAAGACACTCTGGAAGACTTTGAGACTGTGCAGTCAGTCAGGAGAGCAGCTGGGAGCAAATTCTGTTTAGCATCATGTCACCTGAAAACAGTTGAACTTCTGGTCTTTGACAGTTAATGTGTCCTGGGGGTAATAAAAAAAAAAAAGACTCCATGAACCTCTAGGGCATTCAGCTTTGAGATTTGATTATATTAATTGCTATTAATGGAAGTTACCAGAGCTGTGATGGTACTAAGAACTATGCCATAAACCCTTGGTGTTCTTGGGCCCTTGCTGGGCAGGGCTGAGCAGTGAAATCCAGGACTGGGCCAGAAGGGCTCACTAGAAGCATCTTTATCACATAGACCCAAGGTCTAGAATTTTCCCAGTAGCAGGTTCAATAAATAATTAAAGCACTGGTGAAACTTCTGTTTCAATATTAAGTTGTAAATACAAGTAAGAGACAGCATCTTATTTCAAATTTAATTTTGTTTTTATTCAGCCTTGGGAGGTGCTCAGTTGAGTCGATTTTTGTTGTGTTAAATCATGTCAGAGATACTTAGAGGGCTCTATAGTCCTTGACTGCCTGCAAATACACTGAGAATTTTTAATAGATTGAAATAAATATTTTAAGGTAGCAGCACAAAGTGCCATGCTTCTTTTTTGACATGCTGCATAGCTCTTCACAGCCTGTAATCAGATAAATCTCTTCTTCATTTCATTGCATTTTAATTGACTATTTACACAACGAGTTTCAAGGATTTGTGGGCTGGTTATCATAAAACAATTACAAGGAGACTTTAAAATTGAGTTGAACTGTTTAAGAAAATTGCAGAGGTTTTATGAGATTGTTTGAAAAACATGCAATTTGAAAGGATGCTACTTTTGAAATTCTCTGCAGTGACTGGCTCTCATTTTCTTCTTGTTATTTTTTCTCCTTAAATCCGAGTTCTGTTTACAATATTTAATTATTTCTGGTGAGATGAGTCAGATGTTATAAATAGAATATTGTGATGTTAGACTGCAAGTTAGAACTGTGTCATCTCATATGCTTTAAAGATACTTTGCAGGTTTTAGATATTACCATAGTATTAGTCTGATATTGCAAGGCCATGGGGACTTCCACTGGAACTGCAGCCACAAAACTGTCTTGATCTATCCATAATATGTGAGCAGGCAAGATATTTTCTTTTAATAAGAACGTTTTGAAATAGTTGTCTATGCACATATGTAACAGTCAGGAATTCTCTGTTATCTAATGCTGCTTAAGTGGTATGGATGATTAGCTGGGTTATCCCTGTGTAGAAGAGGTGATGTCTTGGTAACACTTGGTTAAAGATTGCTTTTTGTATAGTTTCTATGCTATACTTAATAGCAAATGGTCAGTAAAAGAAGAACAATGCAATAAATATGTTGAAATGCAACTTTCACATGAGTTTGTGACATTATCATCTAAGTAGAGCAGGAAAGACAAAAAGGCTTAGTGAAGGATAGTTTTAAATAAATTGGGTTAAGAGGATGCAGATTACTCTCTCTGAGGTAACTATTTTAAAACCTATTTCTTCCATTGCAGTGGATCTATAAAAGCAAATGTGTCCAGTTCTTACCTCTCCTGGCTGTGCCCAGCCTATGACTGTAACTGCCAAAGGTCAGCTGGGGATAGGTATGATCTCTTACTGCTTACAAGACAGAAAAGATTGCATCTTTCCAAAAGCATTATAGTATTTGTCTTATAATTAAGTAGTCTAAATAATCTCTAAGTTGCTTAAAAGTTGTTTCTCTTCCTGTGTAATGAATGAAATCAGAACTGCTGTGGAAGTTCCACCATATGTCTGATACTCAACATTATTTCCTAGACATTCTTACAGAGTAGGTGACAACACAGAGGTGAATAGAGCTTTGTATTGCACTTCAAGCTTTTTTAGCAGCAAGTGTTAAAATCTGACAAAGGCAATTCAAAGTAAAATGGAGCAGAATAGCATGACTGTAAAGCAGTTGTCATGGAAAGCCATGAATTTATTGTCATCTGTGTTCCCATTGCTAGAAGCCTTTGCACAGTCAAAAGCTGTCCCTGCTCGTGCAGCTGTGAGCCAGCACTGGTGGTGCTGTGGCTCTAGAACTGATTCTCATGGCAAGTCAGACACTCGTGGTAACCCCAGATATTGTGAGGAATGACAGGATGTGACTTCATCAAAGTAAACTGCACACACAGCTGCTCCCACATTGCCTGGAGTCGCGATTGCTGCTTTGGAAATGGTCACCGTGATGGGAAATACTCTGAGTTATTGGCTCAGGTAGGTTAGAAAGACTCCAGTGCTCAGTTACCTGTGTGTAAATGCTGCTTATTGGCCCCTGTGGAATAAGCTGGTTTGTGGTAACCTGTTTTCCCATGAGGGAGATTGATTGTTTAACAGCTCACCCCCACCCTGGTTTCCCTTTCCAATAGCTTTGGCATAGCCCATAGGCAATCTTCATTGATAACACAAGGGGAAAGGGTGATTGGTTATGCCTCCCTTCTCTTCTGGGGGGATTATAACAGGCAGAAAACTTAGGCAGTGTTCTTGATCTGCTTGTCTGTTGCTAAGCAGGACTTGAATCTTTCATCGACTGTCTGTGGTGCAACAGAAAATGCAGCTTTCTCAACTGGCACTGAAACATGTACAAAGGAGCCAAAGGGTTAAAATCCAAGAGGGACCGTTTTGTGAATCTAAGCTCATGTTGTGTGCTTTGGTTCTGAAATCCAGAACTCTCACAGTTTTATGTGCAAGAAAGTTGGTTTGGTGCTTTCACACCTGGAATCCCTATAGCAACTTGCATTAAAATGAAGTGTAGAAGCTTTAATGAATTAATTTTGAAAATCAAATCACATTGTGACTACACAGCTAGTTGGATGTTTGTTTTCCATGGACATCAAACTGGGTTGTGTTTTACCGTCCAAAACCTTAATTTTCTGTCTAGAGTTTTTTTCATTGACTGCATAAATGGTTGTCAGTAGGAAATTGGAGTTCTGCTGGTTTTATTGTTACCTGGGAATGTGAGGTGTTATCATGAGCCACTGAAGTCAGCAAGGCCTCTACTGGTGACTGGAGGGAAGGATGCAGGACCAGCTTATGGGACTTGATGAGTGAGGAGACAGCCTCTCTGTACAACCTCATGATCAGACAGACAGCACAGAAGTCCTTCACTATGCAAACATTTAATTGTCAGTCCCTAGATATTATAGCCATGGCTTTGTCTAGGTGTATATAGCCTGAATTACACCCTCTGGCTATTGTTTCAGGAGAAAATACAGAAGAAAATCTGTATCAGTTTACACATAGGGTGTGGTTCTACAAATTTTTTTTTTTCATCCTAGGAATAGTGGATTAAGCAGCTCCTCTATCTCTGCCGAGGGAAACATTTGTGAAATAACAGTTGTATTCTAACTGTAAAGTTGTTTCCAAGACAGGGTGATGGCTGCTTAAAGAAGATGCTGAGTTTTCCATCACATATTTGGTCTGGTAATCCTCGGATCTTTTCAGAGTGAATCTGATCTGATTTTTACGTGTCTGTCTACAGGATTGTATAGCATAGTAGGTCTTATATCTTGGTTATCTTTGAGAGTGTTAAAGATGTTGCATCAGTGAATAACTGTGATGTAAATCAGGATCAGTTTTAAGAGGTGTATTGTGAAAAATTAACAGCAAGTAAAACCTAGTTTATATTATTTAATGCATTAGTAGGGTTTTTTGTTTCCTTTTTTATTTTTTAATTTATTTTTAATAATTAGTTGTATCAGGAAGCCAGGTAACAGAAATCAAATGTTTCTCTAACATTGCTGAGGTGCTTCCCAGTAAATCTGTAAACTAGAGAAAATACCTTCTGAATTTGAGTTATTCTGCTGAAGAGGAGTTACAGCATCATTTATCTTTATTTGTTATTGGAGGGCTACTGCAAATGATGCCAAAAGGAGAAAGAGGCATCATTTATACAGTATAAATAAATGTGTGCCATACCAAATATCCTTTTCATCCCTTTCAAACAAATCCATAGTCATGTAGAATATCCAAAGGCCTCAAATGCTGCAAGGATTTGGGATAACTGGCTGTATTTTTGATGGATCTGTTAAAGGAACAGAAAGTGTTCCTCATAGTCAGACAGTGTAGGTGTTGGATTATTGAGACAGCCATGTAAAATTATTTGGAAAGCAAATTATTTTCAAAACAATAAATATTTCCATGAATTTTCCCACTCTTCCCAGTAAATATGAAAATCGTCTGGTTTGATCCTGTTGAGTTAGAATGACTCTACAAATATATTAAGGGAATTTAACTTGCCCCTGACAACTAGAAAGAAGACCTCACTGGACTTTGGTTTGTGAGGAGTATTATTTTGGGGTTTAGGATGTTCAGATAATTTGTTTTTAAAACATGGAATCTGCGTTCGAATGAGTCTGTTCTGCTCTGCTAAGGGAGATGGCAAATCATCCTGCTCTTGCTGGTACTACATGGAAGTATCTGAGAGGAAAGGCCCAAGTTAATTTCCTGATAGGCAGCATTTACTTCATAAAAGTACTTAAAGATGAATTCCCAAAAGCAATTTTGTTTTTCATTTCTGTGAAAGTTGTGTTACCCAAATCAACTGTCCAGAAATCCTGCTTATTAAGAAGCTTCTGTTCCACACTGTAGTTTGTAATTTATGGAGAAGTTTTGAGCCAAATTCAACATATCTGTGTTGCCCACCAAAGTCAGTGTAATCGTGCTTATATAATAGATTGCAAATTTTTGTCCTAAATTCTGGGGGGGTTTTGTAGCTCAGTGATTGAAGGAAGACTTCTACTACCAGTTGTGTTATGGGACTCTGGGGGAAATAATCAGTGTCTGAGCTGTACCTGATACAATTTGATTGCTTTGTATGTAGGCTGGGCAGAGTCCTCTTGTCTGATTTCTTCTTTAGAACCTGCTTTAACATCCAGCTGACTTGGTTTGCTGTGCCTGCCTGTTCCAACACTGCTACCTCCATGGGGTGTTTGGAGAAGTCCAAAATGCATCAGCCCTTGGTAGGGACATTTCCTTTTGGTTCTGCCTAGCAGCTTGTGCCCTGAAGGGCAGGGGCACAGACCAGTGTGTCATTTGCTGGAATAAAACCTGCAAGTCTCTTGTGTTGTTTTTGTGGCCTGAATTTAATGATCTGAAGCGTTAGCTTGATAGCCTTGGAGATAAGAATACTATTTTTATCTGCAGAGTAGGTAGAGCACAGGAGTAAAATCTTCAGTGTGCTGTCACTGTGTCTCATCTGAGGCTTGTTTACAACTGCTTGGGATGCAAAAGGGGTTCTCTGTGCAACACTGCAATTCTCTGTCCTCCTGTTGACGCCATACAGGGTTGTTGTGGATAACCACAACAATGTGAAGAAAGGCCCCTGTCCCAGGAAAGGGTCAGAATCACAGCCAGAATAGATGGAGCTCTTCATTGTAGAACGGGAAGACATATGATGGTGAGGTGCAGTATCAGCAGTTTTATTTATAATTTAATCACGCCAAGAGTTTTCCTGCACTCACGTGAGTGCTGTTGTGACTGAGGTCTCACAGGAAGCCTGGTGTCATTCGTCATCACCGTGATTCAGGGTGATGTCACTGACTGACAGGAGCATTTGGGGTGTCCCTACTGTTATGGTGGCCTGGCCATACCCTTTCTTGGGCTCCTTTGGCATCTTTCCCTAAGTGCTCCACACTGTTGCTGGAAGCAAAAGCTTTTGAGCAATTTCCAAACACAAAGCGGTGCATTGTGGGCCAGCACTGGGCAGACTGGCTCAACAAGTTTGGCAGCAGTGGCTTTGGCTTCCTGCCTACCCTGGATAGGCACCATTAGAGATTGCCACAGTCTCTGAGCAGGTTTGAGCCAAAGATCCCAGCCTAGGTCCCTCATACTCATGTGCGTGCAACTGCTGTGTCTGGCAAAGGATCTGCTTCTGTTATAAACCGTGGGTTTGTTGTCCTAGATGTGTTTGCCATAGTTATCTTTTGTCTGCTTGAGGAAGGTGAATGTGTTATTTGTTTTCAGTGTGTTGGGGGGTGGTAAATTCTACAAATTTGTTATAATATCAGAGGATCCTGTTTACATTTCAATTTTCTGTTATCTATATAATCTTACTTAGTGTTGTCATCTTGGGTCATCCAGGGGCAGTTAACTGGTGCTCTGAAGTGTCCTTTTCCATGCCTTTTTTTCAAATACCAGCTCTGTGTTCTTTCCTGTGGCTGTTCCTTAAAACTGACTCCGTGTCTTTTCTGACATCTCCTTTGCAAACAGACCCCATCTTGTAACACGGTGCATCAGGACCACCCCTTGAGGTCTGTGGGCTTCTCAAGGGTGCAGGACACCACTTGCCTGTGTCTCATTGCACAGTTGTGCTTTGTCTGATCTTGTATCTGCATAAACAGGACTTTGTCTTGCTGCTTATATCATCACGTTTATTGTTTTTATGTCCTTTTTTGGCACAAGGTGTCTAAAATTTAAAGCTGGTGCCCATTTCAGTACTTTTTTCCCAAGAGCATTTTGCTCCCTAGCTGGCCTACAAAAGGGAGAAATATTCTTTTTTCACCTCCCACTGTGTTTCATTCATACATATCCAGTACCTTCTTTTCTTCTTAAAGTGTGAGTGCTGTTATCTGCAGAGTGACCAGAGGAGGGAATTAGTCTTAGAAGTATCTGTCAAAAATGTGAGTTAGACCAAACCAACCTAATCAGAACCACTAAGTAGTCTGAGCAAATTCTTCTGTCTTTTCCTTTAGTTTTGCTGAAGATGTTACTTTCTGTGTACATCACAATGTTAAAAAGGCCCAGACCAAGAAAGAGCAGAGAAGCTGCTATAAAACATGTGTGTCCTTTCAGAGCTTCTGCATGTATAATATGATCTAAGTGATCCTTCAATTTTCTAATAGATCTTAATTTAGAAATATTAAAAGTTGCAGTCCTTCCTAACCTGTTTCTATTCAAGAGTAAAATGGGTGATTTCAGTAGTGGAGAATTAGTGCCAGGTACAGAAGAACAATACCTGTTCCAGTTTGTCCACCCAGTGTTTTCAAAGTCTTTTTTTATTCTGTGTACTTACTGTGTATTCCATATGCAATGTTTGAAGATGGAATTTTGGAAGATTTTGTGAAGGCAGGCTCCTAAAATAAGGCAAACCACTCCTAACAGTGAAGAAATTCATCTTGGAATAAGGACAGTGATGTGCATATTCTAAAGGGGAAGTGACGTGCAAAGGCAAACCTGAAATTTCTTCTTTAGAAGAATTCAAAATTCCATAACAATACAAAATTAACTTCCATAAAGAGTTTTTAGGCTGAACTGGGTTTGTGTTGTATTACAAACATCCAATAATGAAATTACTGACCTTATACTGTGAATAGGAAGCCTGATTTTCTTCAGTGCTTTCCTATTTTCTTACTATAACTGTGTCAGAGGACAACGAGCACTGGTTTGAAACCTAACTCTTCTGAACAGGTGGATCCCCTCCTGGAAGGACATCCCTGATGGCTTTAGCTCTGTGTGTGCTGGAATATATCAATTGTGAGACATAAAGGCTTAAGGTTTGCCAGTTCCTCAGCTAGATAATTGAAATAATAATATTTCTTTGTCTAAATGCAGTGGCCAAGTTCAGACACATGTGTGTTCAAAGACATAAGAAGTGGGCTGGCTCTTCTACTGCACTGTAACAACAAAAACATTGTTTTACTTTCCACTTTATCTTTTAATCTTATTAAATATCACAGTACTTTTTTTTTTTGCTATGGTACATTTATATGCCTGTTGCTGTGCAACTTGTATTAATTTTTTTTTTATTTTATCAAATCAGCTTCTGGTAAATCTGTAAAGCAAAGGAAATAAATTTTGATGGGAAAACTAATAGTGCCTGCCAAATTGAGAGGGATGCAGAAGTGTGAGTTGGTATGTGAAAACCAACAGGCATCAGTTTCATTATAGCCATATTAGGCATGATTGAAACAGTCTTATTTTTGAGGTGGATGTTCCAGTGCATGGAGAATGGGAGTGGCAGGGGTGGGGTGGTTTTGGGTAGCTGAGTTGCCTAATAAAAGAAAATATTGATACACAATTCAGTTGACAGGTCTTCTGTTTTATTTTCCTTTTTTTTTTCTTTTGAGTATGCTGATGTGCTCCCTCAGGTGTCAAGTGCACGATGTGAAATGTGGCTGGAGCTTCTTTGTGCTGAGGTGTGTTGTCTTTGCACAGTTAGAGAACGTGCTGCTGTCACACAGGAGCTGGGGCTGCTGTCAGCAGGGAGGAGGAGGGGAGAGGCTGAAAGATGAGCACTCTGCATGTCCAAGGTAGCAGGGAACATGATGTGTTTTATTATTACTAAATTTTGTTGTGTTCTCATACCACAGGAGATGCAGTCATGGGTACATTGTATTCCTCCAGTTCCCATTAGTGAAAAAAAAACATGTAAATCTGTGTGTGAGTGGCAGTCACTGCTCTGCTCCCTCTGACCAGGCTCCAAGTGGCAGCCAGCACCCAGTCCTGGGGGTGGGTATGGACAGTTACCCAGGGAGGATGGCAGAAACCACACGTGCCAATCCTTTTTCCCCTCCAAAGCATTCCTGGACAGGAGATTGGAGAGGCTGAGCAGTTGGAACACACTCACCACTTGCACTCACGATGTATCAAAATGCTTCTGCTGCAATGAGCTGTTTTATGTAGACTGTGAGTTTAGGTTTAAATAAAACAAACTTCCTTTTTCCTACTCCAAGAGTGCAGCTGCTGCAGAGTACATGGAGTGCTGGTTGTGAAAGAGCAGCAAAGTGCCAAGCCTGTTGATCTTAAAACAATTCATAATTGTAACATGCTTCAGGCTATATGACTTAAGATACGTTTTAGACTATTCTATGGATGATTTATTTACTTTTAATTGAGGCTGTGTGTAACTAGTGGCTTATCTAGAACTTTTGCCCCCACCTCAAATAGACCCTGGTTTTCTGTGTAATAACTGAAGTGTTTCTGTGTACACTTTCATATTAGCTTGGTCCAGATTTTCATTTTACTGTGCAGATTCAAGCTTTTTCATTCCCTGAATTCAGTTTAATTTCTGTGTCATAGTTACAAAACTCAACTCAGCTTTGAGGATTCCTTAAGGTATTTTAGGGTTGGATTTTTTTTTTTGACGTAGAAACATAAATAATAATTGGTTGGCTTTCCCAGAATACAGCAGTGGCATGATGAGATCATATCACCTAAAAATAATGCATGACTTTGAATGAAGATTTCTTACATGACAAATTGTATGTTCAGCATTTGCATAATCTTATATAAATTGGATGGAGAAATTTAAATATCGTTAGGGCTGAAAACGAGACAGTAAATGGGAATATTTTTGCAGATGACTGACTTCATTCAAATTGCTGATGAAAACTTCATGTAACAGGATACGTTGTGTGTGGGGAGACTTAAAAAGCTTTTCAGCAGATTAAAATATGCTACTTGTGTTTCATTGAGAAATTTACTCATCAGTCTTTCTATCGACAATCTTCTGTATGCTCACTGAAACTGTGTATTATTCTGTATAATAAACTTAGAAAACCTGTTTAATAAGTTGATTGAACAATTTGACATGTGTTTGGCTTTAGTTTTTCAAAAAAATTAATTGTGTGTAGATGAATTCATATATGAAGAATTTCACTAAATACTTAGATGTCTGCTTTAATATGTTTTATATATAATTACAGGAACATTCAAATCTTGGGAGCCTAAAATTAGAACTCCCAGCTGCACGCTGGGCTGCAGGTGCACGTGCGCATGACACGCTTCTCTTTCCTATCTGCTGCTCAGTTTTTATCCTTGGGTATGATACAGACAGTTCCCACAACTGTTAAATTTTAGAGAACAGGAGACTGTCAGTGTTTGATTCTGCATCCTCACAGAGAAAGGCAGGAAAGGCTCCAGGAGAATTGCTGTTCTCACAGCCTTGCACAAGGATTGCTGGTTGGGTTTGCTGCTTGGGGATGCACCGAGGAGTGTTACTGCCTGCAGCACGTGGCAAACCTTTTGGCTGGAGGTGAAATCCAGGGGATGGTGCAGGGGATGGGGCTTTGGGAGTGCAGCACAACGGAACCCACAGGAGAGAGGTAGGTCATCCTTTACCCTTTCACCGGGTCAGATTCTGCAAAGTAAAACCTACAGAGCTGTAGCTTTGGAAATACAGAGTGTTGTGAGTTTTGAAAGGAGAACTGACTGAGAGGACTCGACTTTGAGATTGTGTTCTAACACTAGGTGAGATTTATGGCAGTGATCAAATCTGCTAATGCAGCTCCTGCGCTCGTTAAAGCAGATTGTGGAGGTTTTCAGTCTCGGAGTGAAAGTCATTTCTGTGAGCCAAAACTTTGAGGTTTGAGTGTTCTTAGGACTTCAATAAAATGCTGGGTAATTCCTGTATTTACCAAAGGGGAAAATGCAGTAAAAACATTTAATCCAGTCTTCAGCTGTTCCTTCCTTTACCTGATCAATCAGCAACTGCGTGGTGAAACAAAGTCCAGGACCCAAGGAGAGCTGTGCCTTGCATATGTCTCCTGGGCTTCCAAAGCTGTACATGCAAAAAATGTAAGTTACTTAATGTACAGAATGGAGTTGGCAAGGGTTTTAAGAAATAGGTAACCTTGCAGAAAATAATTTAGCAATACTTCCCTGAATGAAGCAGCTCAGTATAGGAATGTCCATTTGTTTTGTTTTATTTTGTATTAAAAAGGCTCTTTTGCATCTGAGGCAACATGAGCACAAACCTTGCAGGACAGATATTTAAAAACAGTGTTTGTGTGTAAATTTGGTTGTTTTATGTTTGATTTGTTTGATTATGCATATGTTCTTTGCACGCACAAATTTGTGATGCCTGCACATTTGGTTCATAAAGTACTTGTGCTCTATTAATACCCAAGTGTTCATTCCTCGAGATTTTGCTGAAAACCCTCAAGTATGCACATTTTGGTAGAATTTCTTATTTTGGTTTAAAATTTGTGTAAACCATAACACTCTGAATACTGTATGGTTTAGTTATTTTGTTCTCACTATCTATTTAGGAATATTCTTCTTTTCTTATCATCTTACATAGTATACAGTAAAAAAATTGCCAGTAGTTTAATGTCACTTCACATTGATAAGTACACAAAAACACATGTGTTCATGAATGATAAGCACTTGAGTGTTTCTGGAAAATAGTTGGGAAAAATGTTGTTTAGAAAATAATATTTTAGTTTCAGAAAGTGAAATATCTGTGTATGAAAGGTAAGTTTTGAGATGCTGGCTTGGATCATTTATTTTTTTTAATAAAACATTCATATCAGTTAAAATAAGGCCCTGTGTGACTCAGAATAGATGAGAGCTTTACTTAAGATAAGCAGTTAGTTAAGACACTTTGCAGTGCTGTTTGAAGCTTCCTCAGTTTGCAGGTGCTCCTTTGCCTGAAGATCACTTCTTATGGACAGCTAAAGTCAGCAGTACATTCAGCAGGACTTGCCCACTGCGTAGATTTCTTGGCAGAATTTTAGCTTTTTGGGCCAATTATAAGTCATCAGTTTTGTGGTGGCAGAGCTGAACTTTCTGTCTGAAATCTGCCTGGGTTTGGCACAACCTGTTTCATGTGGTCCCCAGTGCTGTTTGGTTGCCTTCCTTCTCATCCTCTTGCATCTCCCCAGATCACAGTTAAAAATAGTAATTTGGGAGGTTTTGTCTGCTTTCAGGTACTGAATGACATTCCTGTTCTCCACAGCCATAAAAGGTGAAACAATAGAAGTATTTTTATTACTTTATCAGGATTTCACACTACCTGGGACACACGTTACAAGCAAATTATGGGAGTTGTCACAAAAATTTCCTTCAAGATATCAACTACTTTTAAGTTACTACAGCTGTGGGTTTTTCTCCCATTTTCAAAAATTTTTCAGATGTTAGTGAAGAGTTGTGTTTTCTCAAATAAAGGTTCTGATAAAAACATGCCTGTAGAGGATGAGATGTGTCAGTTAAGTCAAGTTAAAACAAGGTGTACTTGCATACTTTTTACCTTAGTATGATCAAGACTGATTCTCTTCCAATTAGAAGAGAATACAGAGCAAATGTATTCTCTTCTGGCTGTCGGTGGACATTATTTGAACTTACTTGCTTCATGAAGTAAATATTCCAAACAATCCAGATTTTGGCAACATTCCAAAATAATGGGATCTATTTACAATTTCCTTCTATAGTCCTTCTGGAACAGTTCCCTGATGTCTTAATGGAAAAACTAGTGAATTCATAAAAGTTGATACATTTATTCTGAGGTGTATTTAGATCAGACTCCACTAAAAAGAAAAATAAATTCTGTATTTGGGGGGGTCTTAAAAATAATAAAGAGTTGTATCTGCTGTGAGTGTAAATTTAGTAGTTTAGGGCACTGTGAGTTTAATTATAGGGATTAAAAATATTCTGGGAGTATAACCAGGTTGTCATTGTGCTGAAGGCATTTTATGTTGTGCTGTGGGGATGGATCTTTGTATCCAAACCCTTTTCCTGTTCACATCAGGTATCCGTGTACAATGTCCATTGTCAAATTACACCAAATGGTGAGCAGTACGTGTGTTGTTTGTGGTAAATCAGACTGAGGCTTTAAAAAATAGTCTTAAAACGCAGATGTTTATGCTTGGAATGGATAGGGAAGGATGAACATTAGCAGTGTTTTGGCTGGCCTGAAAAATATTTCTGCTGAGCTTTTACATATTCATGTCGCATTTTTATCAAGATTTCAGTTCTTTTGCTGTAACTCTGATAATTCGTTCTTTGCCCTTTCACTTCTGCCCTTGGTAGTTTTGCTTTCTTTTCCTCTGATTCAGTTTTCACTCTCCTCCTTTTTTCAGTTGCAGTAGGCAGACTTCTGGAAAACAGGAAACTTGTGCTCTGGTCTCTGCACACAGCCAGGATTAGGGCTCCTTGTACCCTCTTCCTCTGGCTGTGGCTGTCCTGGAGAAGATCTTAAACTCACTGGGTTTGGTGATACTTCATTTCTAGAAGGAATGTTGTCTTATTGGATACCAGGAGAGATGGACTGTGCAGTGGTCCCTGTCTGAAAAGGGACAAGTTTTGTAGGAAATTTGATAAATTGTAGGGGTTAAAAAAAATCCAATAAAAATATGCAGCTGTGATAGTCACTGAATGTAGTGGATAAGTAAATGTGAACTGATGACCTGCTCTCTAACTCTGAGGGGTTTTAGGCTGTTTTGTGTGTTCTGTTGTGTGTGTTAAGTAATAGAATTGTGAGATTGAGAGTACACAGACACACTTGGTTTTAATGACCACAAGCATGAATTTTTGCTGTGTAGCTGCCCTGAAAGAGAACTCTGGAAATACTAAAAAATTACTGAATCACTTACATATTTCCACTTTGTGTTTCAGAGAAGAGGAGATGGGAGCTCAGTGTTAGAAAGTTTTTCAGATCAGACATGCTGAACTCCACGTTACTCAATGTATGATGTGCCAGATTGTCTATTACTGTTTTACCTTTTTTTGCCAGAAAATGATGCTGTATTGGCCTTTCCCAAATAAGAAGCATTTTCCTTATTACACACTCAAGTAATGCAGTTATCTCATTGTATGGCATGGGCTTGTTCTAGTCTTGGTAGAGTTCAGCAATACATCATTTGAAGTTACCTTTTTAAAAACAGTTACATTTGAAAGGAGAACTGAATTCTGGGGGTCATGAGGTTCAGAGATTTCCTATTACAGAGGTAAATGAACTGGATTTAGAATTAATGTAACTAGCAGCTCTTATAATGGTGTCTGTATGTTGATACCACATAAATATGACATTTATGGAAAAATACATGCAAGGTTTGAGGTCTTGATTTAAATTTTTAGTTTGACCTTGAAAAATATTCCCAGATGGAGAGAGTTAAATGAGCCCAGGTTCGAAAGAGGAACATATGAATCATGGTTGTTGGACTCCTCCTTGGGAGGCATGGGCTTTACATTGCAGTGAAGTATTTCGGAAAGTAACCTTCAAACTCGGGAACAGTGCATGGAAGTGACACTGGTGAAATGCTGTAAACTTCATTAGACTTCTAAATAGAGAATGTGCATGTCATGAAGTGAAACAGGTATAAAGTGTTAGAGTATCAACTGCAAGACTTGGGAACTTTCATAAGTGGCTGAGGGGAATCAGGAAAAATTAGGCATCTGTCACCTTCTCCTGGTACACACTTCTTATGTAAGTTTTTTTTAAGCTATTCTGTGTATTATTTTCTTAATACATGCATGGTCTCATTTGTCATTCTTGTAATGGTACCACATAGATGTTTGCCCTGTTGGAACACAGAAATAACATTCCCTGACACCTGCTCTTGCTTTGCTCAATTAAAGACAGTGAGGCATAATAAAGGCATGGGAGCTTACCTGCCTAAGAATGGAGTTCCTGGGTTGGGAAGTGTGGATTCAGGTCTGTTCCCGTTGTTCTAACTGATCTTGGTTGGGTCGCACTCCTTACAGTTTCAAAGCCAAGGTTAAAGCTGCTGTTCAGGGCTCCATGAAGGACTGGTCCTGTCCTGCTTTTTGCCCATTGGTACCTGCTGTGTGGCCCTTCTGGGCTGTTCACACCGTGCTCAGCATGGTCAGACTCTGCTGTTATTTAGGGCCCTGTGAGTTTCTCTAACAGAAGAATTTAATTGTATCGATTTAAAATAAATGCTTGGGTAATAAAAAGCTATTGTTTATTTTACCTCATATAGGAAGACAAAAGGAATTGCATTTGGGGCTCTAATCTTTGCTACTCCCTCACTGAAACCTTGAGATTCTGATCTGTTGTCGGTGCTGTCGGAGATCCCAGTGGGGTAGAACATCTTTTACACTGATTTTTGTGATCTGGCTGGAGCCTTGTTCATGCCTTCCTTTGAAATCACACTGTGATTTTTGGGTGTGCAGCAAATCCTTTTCTCTGTGTCAAGTGGTTTTACTCTTAGAATAGTGCCTTGTGAGTTTGTGTATTTCCTGGTAGTCTGTCGTTGCTTTCTGTCACTTGGAGCTAAGATTTTAAAACTGAAGATGTGTTTCACAGTGTAAAGGACACTTACAAATAATTCAAATTTCTTGGGATCCCCAAACTGAAACAGGAAAACATTTTAGTTTACAGCCATTTCTTCCAAACTGTTTCAATTGTCATTCAAAATTGTGGTTCTGTATTGCCATCAAATTTTCATAAGAGTTCTTACAGTGATGGTACTTGTATGTGATGTCCCAGACTAGTATCCAGGAGAGTTTTATTTTGCAGGAGACACAGACAGGCACTCCTTCTCTCATGTTAACTATTCCCCCTTGCATTCTGTACAGTTTGGTGTAAAGTCTGAGAATCCAGTGCAGTCTGAAAGGTGCGGTTATGGGAACAGGTTCCAGGATGTGGATTTACAGTTCGTTGGACTTCACACAGTAGCAGCCTCTCTGTGGGCCATTAACAACGTAAATACCGGGCACTGCACGCAGTTATTGTCCCATTCATCCTGGTGGATTGGTAGGCAGGTGGAAGTGACCCTGGAGTGTGTGCTTGCCATGTGGAAACTTTTATATGCAGGCATACCCAAAGAGCTCCTGCATGAAATATTAGCAAGGACATTTAAGTTTATACTTGTTTTCTTACCTAGCTTAAGATTGCATCATGGAAAGTAGATACTGAAAAATAAAAGTTTATTATTCCTATCTGATTTTTTCACCTCTCAGCGTATATTTGCTAGCCTTGCTTAATTTGCAGTACTTGGGTGTGCTGGAGGTGTTAATGCTTTATTCAATAAATTTCATATAAATAAATATGCAAGAGTCACTACTTAATGAAGTGCAAATCAGACTATTTGTTTATTTAATGTAACCTCAGTTGCAAAAGGTGCCTGTGACTTAAATGAGTAGCTGTGATCCCTCTCAGCCAAGTCAGGTGTCCTTGGTCATCTGTGTCCAACTGCAAAATCCAGTTGGAGCTGTTATTGCAGGTATCCTGCTCAGTGTTGTTGTGGCACTAGTAAGGTTTTTGGAAAACCTGGGATGGACCCTCTGTTTTTTAAAGAAAAGTCACGTTTTTATGATGAAGATGCTACAGGAGGAGTCCATAATTCTACAAGTCTGGTGTGGATAAGTTCTCTGTCTGTGAGAAGCAAAGTGGAGTCCCAGGGGCTCTGGAGGGCTGATGGTGTCGTTCTGCCAGTGGTTACCTTGTGTTATGGCACACTCAATTTATTTCATAATTGTTCTTCTATTAATGAACAAAACTGTGGTGGTTGTTAAAAATATATATAGGCAAATCTCAGGGGTCTGTTCTAGCACAGGGGTAAGTAAGTTTAACTTAGAAAATAAGTTACTGTTAAGATAAATCTATTACTTGAGGGTTTTCATAGGAAAATAAATTTGCTTCTATCATTTTTAAATCTTTCAATAGTGGCACAGATCTCTTAGGCACATATTATGCTTGTGTTTCTTATTTTTTGTCTTTTAGTTATTGAATAACATTTTTAGTTCTATAAATGTAATAGACTTTTAAGTTGTGTAGTAAACGCTGAATTTATTTCCCTAGTGGTCTCTGAGTGCAGTTATAACTGTTAAATATGTTATTAAGAAACTGTGTTCTTAAAAACAAAATAGTAGAAATTTTATTTTTCTAGTAAAAGTCTACAAGTATGTGTGTTATCTCCAAAATCCACGCGTGCTCTGACACACAGTTATCTCCAGTTCTCTCTCCTGTGTGGCTGTTACGTGGATCTCTGGCAGCAGATGGCTGGACTATAATGCACTGTTGAACAAATAAAACCATTAGGCATGTAATACTGCCTGGTAAATGAGTGTGTGTTTAAAGTGGTTTAAAAAAAATTAAATAGAAAATAAAGTTCACTTTTGAATTCATTTAATGATATTGGAATAAAATCCAAACCCCTTTCAGAATACATAAACCATCCCCTCTTACGTTGTGTTTGTCAGTTGAAGTCAGTCTTTTTTTTATTACATTCTTGCATCTGGTATAAGATAATCAGTCCTAAATCAGTTTTCTAATAGATGTTTTCTACAAGTAATCACTCATTTTGCATTTATCTTTGTAGGAAGATTTTTGCTTTTGTAATACTCCAGCATAAAATTATCTATTGCATTATATGCTCTTTTTTCCTCATTTTCAAATTTGATACAAATGTCTTAAAATTATGATTCAACACTAGTGTCATGGCTCTGTAATTAAACTGTTTTTCAATAATTGTCAGCAGCTGAGAGATGCCATTTTGTCTTTTTGTTTTTAGATATGCCAATATTTGGTCTTTGCCCGGCTCATGATGATTTCTATTTGGTGATGTGTAACCACTGTAATCAGGTCGTAAAACCACAGGCATTTCAATCACATTATGGTAAGTGCTTAACTATTTTTAATAATTAAGGGTGAGGTTAAATCAGGATTAAGCCTGGCAATTTTTTTTTTAAATTGATGGTACATAGATCTTTAAAAAAAATGTCAAAGAACATAACTTATGTTTAATAATTTTATATACATTGTAATGCAATTACAAAACGATTTTGTTCTTTTTAATTCTTTAATGCTTTCTTGGAATGCTGCATACATACAGTTCAGTTTCAAAGTGACATATCCAGTGTATTTCACAGCCAGTATGTCCAGTGTGTTTGTGTCTGTCATTTCTCCTTAGGTATTTATACAGATTATTTTTACGCAAGTGAACTGTGAACTTGAGCTGAAAGCTGAACTTACAACAAAATTTGTAAAGCACAGTAAGCTTCCAATAGCCAGTAGGCTTGTTCATTTATTTTCAGAAGTATCAGTTTGTATTTTTTTTACTAGTCTGATGGTTTTGTGTATAAACTATGCAAGGAAGCTCTTCTTGTGTTGTTTGGCCAGTGTTAACTGAGGACTGAGAAAACCTGAAATGCTAAGCCAGTTCAAATGCTCAGCTGCTTCCGACAAACCTGACTGGGGAAGTTTGGCAGTTCTGCTTTTCCCTGCTCCTCTCAAGACTAGAAATTAATTTCAAACAATTTCATGCTGATATTTGGATGGGAGGTTTGGGGAATTCAGCTTTTTTTTTCTTGAGAAATCCATGAGATGTTTTCTGACCAAGTGCTAACAAAAAAGATGGACAGAGCATCTTCCTTCTGTGTGCATGTATTTGTACATGTTCGGTTTTTTCTAGGCCAGTGCACTGATTGCCTTGGTGTTTACAAGGATACAAGATGCTGGATATGGGCAGGGAACATCTTCTGACATTGAGAACAGGGCATAATTTTTTTTGCATCTTAAATAATCCAGCCCTTTGGCAAGGAAGGGTATACTTACTACTCACTTCTGCTTCCTTGAGACTGGAAAAGGGTCTTTCTATGCTGTGCAGAGGGTGAACTTCTTACCTTTACCTCTCACTTGGTTTTGCCATGTATTGCCTGATGGACCACAGCACTGCCCTTGCTGAGGGATCCAGCAGTGGCATCAGAGTGACTTGGAGAAGAGTCTGAATAGGGTTTCTGTCATAATTCTCACTAGTTTGCTTGTTATTGTGTGGATGGCTGTACTAATATTTTTTTTGTTTTAAAACACACAGTTTTGTGGGTATAAGTCCCCAGAGCTGTTGGGAGCCAGAAGAAAAGGACATCAGCTTTTCTTACTCTGGTTGCTATAGGCCTTTTTATTAGCCAAGAGCAAGTCCCTTCCATGCCCATGTGGTTCCTCATCTGTCACTGAATATCACTTTAAGTTGTCCAATAAGTCCTTCTAAAATATCATAAGAAATTGATTCTATCAGTTAAAAATAAATTTATGGGGGAGGACTGGGTGGTACCCAGTTCTGAATGATGGCATATTGAATATTCCACCTTGAGGCCAGGGATGTGGAACTGGCTTAGGTTGGCAGTGATGGAGAGCTGTGAACACTCGAGCTGTCTTTGTGAAAAGAGAAGGTGATCCCCAAATTCTGCCTGACAAACAGGTGTCTGTGCTGTAGGAACCAGTGTGGTCATTGCTGTGACAGCCTTATGGGCAGGTGGAAGGAGCAGTTTGAGAGCTGAGTAGGTGTGACATTGGTTCTTGACTGTGGACACAAGAACATGGCATGCTGTAATGCTGCTTGTACCAGTGTTAGACTTGTTATGTGAAGTTAATTCAAACTCTTCTGTAAACACTGTTTGCAATTTAAAAGGGACAGAGTGAACAGGGAACTATGAAACAAAGGCATGGAAAATAATTTTTAAAAAAATAGTAATAAATGCTAATGTAATGCTTCCATTCTGTACCACTTTGTAGGAGTGTGATCTCTAAACATGAAACTTTCTCTGATGCAAACCTTACATCAGTGGCAGATTCATACTTTAAAAGAAGTGTAGAAGGAGAGGATGGAAATGGCGACGTTATTCTTAGTATTTCTTAAGCCCATTCTGAACAATGAAGAGGCTCTGCACGGGCTGTGGCGTGCAGAGGAAACAGGCGGGGTCATTCTGATGAGAAAAACAGGCTTGGGCGGGGTGAACATCATTAAAGGCGCTTAGTTTGCCAAACTAACAGCCTCAGAAAGGTAAGAAGGCTGACTTGGTGATTTTGTGTAGCAGTACTTCTCAAAACTTTTTGTCAGCCTTCATGTTCTTGAAATCCTTACACAGTTGCCCCTTATTCTAGAAAATTGAATGTGAAAGCTGATAAATGTGGCACATAATTGAATATCAGGCAATGATCTATTTTTTTTTTTAACATAGCATAGCTCAGGAGAAGGGAATTGCTGAAGTGAAAATACACAGTTGTTTTAAAACAAAAAGTATTCAAGCACCATAACAATAAAGTAAAACACCCTTTGGATTCATCACAGTCAGTTTGCCCTGAATTAAGTTTTTTATTGGAGGTGATATTTCAAGGATTGATAAAGGAGAGGTTGCTTTATCAAATTTTGACAAATTGCAGTGCATCAATAATGCTTTATCTTTTGGTGTTGTTCTTAGAGTCTCTTATTTTTAATTTTTACTAGAGAGATAGTAATCTCTTAAAATATTCTACAGTTCCTGGTGGTGTGTGTTGCTTGTACTTGGTGTTCTCTGAAACTTGCCATGTGGGATTTTGTTTTCTGAAGTAGCAGAATATGCTATTTTGAAATGTTACTTTTGTCAAAGGAAGGCTAAATAAACTATTAGCTAAACCTAATGAGCTAATTAATTTCTTCCAAAGCATATTTGTGATAAACTACTTAACTAGGTAGGCTAAAAGTGCATTCCAGGACATATCCTGGCTTTTTTCCCGTAGTCAGAATTAATTTAAATATAACCTTAGTCATTATAATATTTCACCTTGTTATTAAAATACTGTATTGATACAAATCACAGATTTGTGTATATAACTGATAGTGCTCTGTTTCATAGATTTGACTAGAAAAGTTACTAATTCAAAATTAAATTCTACTTTTTGAGGCAATCCAAGTGTGCATTTGGAGTATGAATTGGCATTTTAATGATTTATTCTATAGTGTTGGAATATATACTGGCATTGATTTGTAAAGCTGGTGTGCATAACACC
>JAWWEV010000024.1:7002266-7022400 GCA_035583235.1 Hafferia zeledoni | reverse complement strand
TTGGCATTTTAATGATTTATTCTATAGTGTTGGAATATATACTGGCATTGATTTGTAAAGCTGGTGTGCATAACACCACGTGCAGGTTAAAAGCAGTGGGACTGTGGTGGTTTTTGTAGTCTGTGAACATCAACTGGCTGTCAGTGCACTCCAAGGGCTTTAGCCACTTGGCATAGGGTGGCAGTGCTGCTGAGGAGATGGTGGGGAAGGAACAGACCAGCCAGCCAAGGACAACTCTTCTGTTCTGTCAGATCCCTGCTGCTTCATCTGAGGGGCTGGACAACTGATTAAAGCCTTTTATTGCTTGTGTTCTTGCTGCTGCTTTTTCAATGGCCACACTGTCATGGTATCAGCATCTTCTCTGGATGACTCAGGATCAGTTCAAAGATGAAAGATGGAAAGAAGATACGGAGTTCAGGCATTGAGTCTTGTGGGTGAAGCACCTGAGATCACTTATCATGATGACCTATTCTGAGAAAGCACAGTGTTTTTCTCCAGCTGGAGTATTTCTCTTCACTCCAGCCTCTCCAGCTTCAGTGCCACATAGACCCTCCCTCTGCATTTATATCAGGTGTATTTCTGAAGTCCTTTCCTTTCCTCTCTTAATATAGAAATTCTTACAATAAAAATGAGTTTGCTGTGTCAAATTGCTGTCCATTCCTCAAGACAGAGGGATGTGCCTGTGTCCCCTTGGTTTCCCCTCTCTCCTTCCCATGAAGACATTCTTGATGCAGTTCTTGCACTGCACTGAGAGGTTGCCCTTCGAGGAAGACATTGTGACAGTTACTCCAGGTTGTTTGTGGAAACCCTGAAGTGCAGTGGGGTTTGGGCTGTGTGACCTTTCGTTGGCATTTCAGCCATTCCACGGGTTTATCACATCTCCCTGTTGTTATCAGCCTCCTGAGCTGCTTCCCTGCCCTGGTTGGGCTGCTTGTGGCTCAGAGACAGAGCTCAGCAGTGTCAAAGTAGCATCAGCACAGAGTTGTGATGGGTTTCTTCCTTCTACTCTTTCCTAATTTTTTTTGCAGAGTTGTGTGTTTCCTCTGTGCCTTGGTTTCCTTAAATACAAAGTAGGGTTAAACTCTCAGCAATAACAATGAAGGCAACCTGTAAAACTTAAACTGAGAGTGCCTGTGAGTCATGTAGTGATTGTGAAAACCATGAATACAGTACGTGTTGGACAGAGATGATGATAGTGTGTTGGGCTGTTGAGTCATTAAAAAGCTATGTTGAGTGTTTTGATTAACTTCCATGGGTTTGGCACAGTGGCAAAGGTGAGCAACTACCCCAAGCTTTGCCTGCTGCTGCCGCTGCCCTGTGAGCTGCTGGGGGATCACTGAACGTTTCTGTTTCCAGTCAGTGCACGTTTAAACCTGAAGCACGGGATTCAGAAACGGGCTAACAATACAGATATGCCCTTCTTTGTGGTTTCTAGGAGGTTGTGAGATGGGAATAGAGAAGTCATCACACAGCTTTGTGTGAAAGGGCAGATCCTGGGTCCATCCTGCAAGTCAGTGCAAGGTCTGTCTGGAATCTCCTTCATCTAATTGTATAACCATGTTCCTTCCTCCCTCAGCCAGGGCTCACACCTGCCTTTAGTTAGCACGTTTCCACTTTGGTGAGTCATAAAGGGTTTTTTGGTGATGTTGTTAAGTGCTTGGATTTGGAGACAACATATGACACTTGTGGTTTTAATTGGGATAAATGATCTCTTAACTATCTCTGTCAATATGCTGTTGTACTTTGGATTTGTTTCATGTATAATTTAAGTATTGCAGTCCCTGCAGTGTTATATATTTGGATTCTTCTGACATGCCGTGAATTGAACAAAAATTTGTCCTACCCTCTTTTTGTTAAATTTGGCAGCAGCTAATGGTTCTGAAAGATCTGACATCAGTATTTCATATTTTTAAGGTTTATTTTTCAAAGTTGTGCAGATGTTGCTTGTTTAGAATAGAACAGAAAGTGTGTTCAGCATGGATTCATGGATTAGAAAGTCAAAGATAAAGTGTCTGTGCAAGGCAGCATTTGAGGCAGATAAGAAAAGAAAGGAATGTACTGAATCTTGTTCCAAAGCCATTAGACCTGAGGATTGGGGTGTTTGTTGTTAGGGGGGTTTTTTTGTGTGTGGTTTTTTCCTCCTGGGAGGTTGCCTGAGCTCATCCGCATTTTGGAGGGATAAGCCTTCATTATGGCCTGCATACTTTTGGCAGGAAGCAATTTGTTTCAGTAATTAAGTGTCCACTGTTCACTAATGTCTTTTTAAAGCAGTATGAAAAGGGTTTATATAAATCATAAGACTTTTCTTGGGTATCAGTAATCTTCTGTAGTAGTCTAATAACCAAAATAAAGCTTGAATATTCTGTGGTGTGTCACAGATGTGCTGAGCAATCTGCCAAGCATATTGCCAAACATGCACAGGTGGCATTTGGCATATTATGGCTCCAGTTAATGTATATGGTTTAACAAATTATCATTGGCAGCTTCAACAACTTCTTTTTCAATGCAGTCTTCTCCCAGTAGCTCTCACAGTCCAGACTCATTCCAGCAGTTGGATCTTGGTCTCTGGGTCCAGCAACAACTAGTTTTATTTCTTGGTAGAGATTTGTGTAGCTTTTGCAAGAATCATCTTGGCATATTCCCAGAAGGGAATGGGCTCAGAGGTCAGCACAGGATTCATTTCAGAAGGGGAAAAAAAGTTTCAACTGGCTATTTAGTAATTTTTAAATAAAAATACTACGACTTGGAAAGAAACTCTGTAAATATCTTTGGAGCTTTGAAATGTGCACCCCAAAGCCATTGGCTGAGCACCAGATGTGCCAGGCAGATTTCATGGGGCGCTGTGGTTTGTTGTAGCATCACAAACGGTTCACATGCAGAAGGTTATTTTTGTAAATGGAATGGCTGTGGTCTTAGTTTACTACATGAAAGCATAGGGAGCCTGTTTGAGAAGTTGATGGCAGTTTTCTAGTAGAACTTCCTCCTTTTTTGCGGGTACACGGATTTGTCAAGCTGTGTTTGAAGACATAAAGCAATTTAAAGTATCAGCTAAGAAAAAACCATGATGTTCAGCTTCAGATTTAAAAAAGATGCTGATTATTCTGTTTACTGCATACCACGTAACTCATGTTATTCTCCCTGCAACCCCATGTGCACTAAAATACCACAAACTTCAAGTGCTTAGGTGTGCTTTAGGTTCTGCTTTGGCTAAGTGTAAATTGAATTTCATGGTGCTCTGCCATAGCAAAAGACCTGGATGCACATATCCTTGTGGTGTAGTACTGGCTGAAGAGAGAATATATTTTTTTTATTCTGTTCTTACCAAAATGTTAAAATATTTAAAACCAGTCTAACAGACAATTATACAAGGGTTCCATGAGAACCCTGCTCCTTTATAGTAATCTCCTTGCCAGGTATTTGCTTGGAGACTGGGAGTAACTACTCCCTTTTCAAGGTAAATGTTGATGGGGGAGGAACAAGAGGAAAGAAAGAAAAATGAAGATATTTATCTTTGTGAGAAAAGAGGAAGCGGTGAGGTGTTCCTTGTCGTTTACAAAAATAGTTGCTCAGCAAGAGGGAGAAAGTGAGTATGTTGGTCAATAGATGGGTGTAAGATCTGAAGAGAACAAGTAGTTCCAATAAAAAGTGGCTGTTGAGTGTATTTGACTACAGTTTCGCTTTGGAAGAAGCCAACTGGGGTAGTTGCATCAGGTCTACAATTAAAAATTATTGACAATGAGAGTTAACCAATGAAAAAGTCAGTGTTAAGTTTCATCACTCAGAACTCAGTTTGTGAGATGAAACGGCACATGACATGAAACGAAGCAGGACACGGCTCTCCCAACCATTGTTTCAGATTTTGTGCACGTTCAGGGAAGGCAGTTCTGCATCAGCTTACATGGTCCACATCCTTGGGAGGTTTCCTTCACAGCTGAAAGAGCTAAAAGGGCTCTTTCCTGACGGCCAAGCCCCCCCTCCAGGTGGAGCGTGGCCAGAGGAGGTGGCACTGCCAGGGCAGGCCATGGGCATGCAGGGTCTGGCACAGCACCCTGAGCTGAGCGCAGAAAAATGACGCTGCAACCTCATTAAGAGTTGGGGAGATGGAAAAAGCCAGAATTGGAGTAAAAATGAGCAGGATTTCTGCTGTTGTGGAAGAGAGATGGGAATGTGCCAGGGCCATGGAGATACGAATTTGGAGTTGGAGAGTGGTCTTAGGAGTAGTTTAATTTCACAAGCTAACCACATGCAGATCAATTATTTATATGGACTTTCTCATTTGTTTTGGGGGGAAAAGCTTCATGTGCTGTGTAGATGATTCCAAGAACTGCAGACCTCAGATGAACACCACAGAGCTTTGTGATTCCAGGGAGAAGTATTCTGGGAAGCTTGTAAAATCATTTTGAGCATTGAACTGTCACAAAGAAAATAATTTCTGTTGCTTTTCGTCCTTTTTTCTTCCCCTTTTTTTTTTTTCTTTCATGGAATTACATAGTTTCCAGTTGCACAAACTGTACCCTCTCATCCCAGCATCCAACTCTTGAACAACTGCTGTGTTTGGGGTAGTCTCCTTTTCTTTGCAAGTGCAGCTTCATAGCTCAGATAGGAAATCTCACTGGTAACCATCAGTTACACTAATTTTTTTTGGCAAGATACCAGTGCTCCCAGCACACTGTGCAGTACCTGGCTGGGGCAGCAGTGCCCAGCTCTGGTGGGCAGGAAAGGGATGGCAGTTTGGGCAGGGCTGGCTCAGCACGGCTGGGATTAAGTGGTTTGAAGTCTGGGTGGGTGTGTGTCCAAGGAGGGGAAAGAGAGCACACGGGGGAATAGCGAAAAAGGGAAATGTAAAACAAAGAACTTGAGTAAAATACTTCTAAAAAGAAATAGATGAAGAGAATAAGGAGGAAGCTGAATATGGTAGGTAGGAGAAAATGACCTTGAAGGAGGGAGAATGAAGTAGTGCAGTGCTGGTTTTATTGCTCTATAGCAAGGAACAAAAGTGAAAGAAAGGAGAAGCAGATAAACAGGGCAAAACAAACAAAAGCCTTTTCACTGGTTTTTCCTCTCTTAATGTTTTGCCAGCAAGGCCAAGATGTGTTTTGTGTAGCATCATGGCATTTTTGGATTTTGCACCTTTTGGTGGGGGATGAGGGAAGCAACACTGTGTCCTGCTTGGGACACATCTCCTGGCTTTATCAGACACTGACCATCAGGGGAAGAAAGAGATGCATGTATGTGTGCAAGGGCACTTGTTAACAGGTCATCTTGTTGTTTCTGGCTGGACTTCTAGAGTTTATTTAAAAATTCTTTTTTTCTATACTGCAAAATTTCTTTTAGAGACTAGGATGTATGTGTAGCCTTCTGCAGCTTTTGCAGTAAGAGGGATGCCCACCAGTTCTCTACAGCTGAAGAGAAGAGCAGGCAGTGTGGTAGGTGAAGTCAGTTATCCATGCTGGGCCTACCAAGACAAAAGAAATTCTTACCAAGCCAAAAGAAATTGATATTTTGGTTTTAGGAGCTGCTGCTTAGTTTAGTTAAGTAGCATTACATGAATAATTTTCACCTGTTGTTTTTTTTGCTCATTTTTGATCATGTTTGCTGGCTTTTTAAAAACAAGCTTGCAGATATTGACATGATACTTCTTTGAGGTCTTTTTCTTACAAGTAATACGATGCAGTTAAAATCTAGTATGTGATACACATAAGGTCTAGAAACTGTGTTTTTAAGATATTACCAGAAGAGGGAGTGTATAACACTTCGTATACAATGAAACCTGTGAGTTTATTGATGAGTAGCATTCAATAACCACATTATTCATGTATAAGTTAAAAAAATAATAAATAATTGCAGACGGAAATTCATTTTGAAAGAGCACAATTAACTTTAACACCCACTTTTTTTGAGCTTCTCATTAGGCTTTATTCAGTTTTAGCACTAAATAATTATATCCAAGAAATGTAAATAGCCTGGAAGTTAGTTAAGATTCCTAAATGTTGTGTTGTTTCTCTTTATGGCAAAGTTTTAAACAGCTTTTCAATAGAAATCTTGGATTAACCCTGTAAGAGCTCCATAACAATATGAAACAATTACAGATATCTTTTTTTAAAATGTAGAGAATAAACAGGAATAGAGAAATTATACATGTCTGTGATGCTATTATTGACTAATAGGCCATCATTAGCTGTCTCAGGCAGTAACAGCCAAAATACTTTCAAACCCTATTATGTCCTATTGATGAACCAAAAACATAAGTAGTGTTTATATAGAAAATCAATATTTTTACTCTGTAAATTATGTAGATGTTTCTCCAGTTGTCATTTAGCAGGGCAATAGGTTAATCTTTTGAACAATAGCAAAATTATGTGGGAGAAGAAGCCATTGGTGTGTATAATGTGTAAACTCCTGATAAACTTTGCCTGTTCTGCTGCCTCATGCAAGTTCTGCCATGTCTGAGGGAGTTGCTGACCACAAAGGCTGCAATTACATTTTGTTTCCCCAAGATGTATTACAGAAAGAAGAAACACTGCCAAGAGATTCTTGTCCTCTTTTCTGTTCTCTTTTCCCCAGATAACGAGTTGCCCAGGTTGGGATGACACTCTCCTTGCACTGCTTTGTAAAGGATGCAATTAGACCAGGCTCCTGGAGGGTTGAAGCAGTTCCTACAGAACTGAGTTATTCCTCCTTGTTTGGCAAGATTGTCAGAAAACCTTTAACTCACAATTCTATACAAAGTAGCTTTTTGAAAAGAAGCCTTCTCTTTTAGCCAGATCACCTTCTTATGTTTTTACCCCAGAGGATTTTCTACCTCTGCCAGGCAGAAGTGGTTTTGTGCCGTGTACTCTGTGTGTGACCCTGCTGGTTGCAAAGAACCTGTTTGTCATGTCTGGCTCTGGGAAAAGCCCTGGTTTCTGTGGCGTGTTGTGGTGAATTCTGTGTTAGGTAGAAGGTGTGCCCTTTGGAGAGCACCCTTCCACCCCGAGCCTGAAACTTTCTGATGTTTGTGGATTATTTGTGGAGCTGGATTTGAGCTGATGAGAAGTTCTGTGTGATGCACATTGAGAGTTTTAAGAGCTGTTCATCTTTGTCTGTAGGTGTACGCGTGGAATTCTTGTCTCCTCCAAGAGGAAAACTGGCTGTGTCTCTTCAGTTACTATGTGTCTGAAGTCTTCATTTGAGTTCCCAGGATAAGCATTTTGTGGTTTTGCTGTATTAGGGCGGAAGTGGTGAAATAGTTGTTTTCATTTCTTTCACTCTCCTAGATGATATTAAGAAGCCTTACAGAACTCAGTAAAGCTCTGGCCCTGCTCATCACTGGCATGGGACTGGCTAGCACTTGTTTTCTTCAGTTTCACTTTGGCTTATGGCCCGTGACAAGCCACATATAAACATATATGTGCCTGGAAGGATGCCACCTGTAAGGTCAGAGGAAAGGTTTTTAAACTGCCACAGATCAGTCCCCTCCCCATCATAGTGCTGTCATCATGTGGGTCACAAAGCAATCCACCTTTCAGCTTCTGAAAATACCTGGGACTGCTTTAATAGCTGTAGAAGTTATATAAACTTATATATGTGCATAGTATTGCAAGGCTTGATGCTCACATCTGGCTTGCCATGGACTGAGAATGACAGGTAATACCGCTTAAATTTAGTACTGACCAGTTCTTTTCTCAGTCCAACTCTCCATAGGATTGGTCAGTGTTGAGATTGAGGATGTGCGCTGACCTTTGGGGCTGTACCCATCCCCTTCTTCTGTGATCACAAGGATGTACCCAGGGAGGTGGAGGCTTGGCAGATACTTAGGACGTGCTGAAAGCCCTGGGCTGTTGGCTATTTTGCTATTTCCTCTGCCCTGTCCCAGTTGTCCAGGTGGCAGTGATCCACAATAAGTGTGGCTGTATGCTTTGAAATCTTATGTACTAAATGTCCTTTTCTGATTTTAGTCCCTATAAATGACATATTTCTGTATTGAAACCTTCAGTCTCTGTGTGTACCCATGTGCTACATGAGTAGCAGTTATATTTTGTATTTGTATAAACAAGCATGTTGTGTAAGTGGAGTTGATACTAAGGCATAAAACGCTGTCACTTGATTGTGCACCAACAAGACTGTCAAGTTGTTCCTCTGTACTCAGTCATCCATTTTATCCTGGACTCACTCCAGTTTTCTGAAACCTGAGGAACTTCTAAGCTTGCCCACTTGGAAAAGAAAACAACAAAACCAGTAATCTTGCCTGCTATATTTGTTTTGTTCTGTAGCATGTAAGACACTCTTCAAAGTGGCAACTGCTAGAGAGAAAAATCAACTGATTCCAAAATCCACGGCTTTTTGGTTCTGGAGGCTCTGGGAATTTAATTCATGGTTGTACTTCAGAGCACTCATTTCCAGTTTTGGGGTAAAAAAGACACAAAACACCATAAATACAAGTAGCATTACTTTTTGTATGAATTTGCTGCACCCTTCACTAAGGCTGGTTTCGTGTTGTCATGTAGCACTTGGTGGGGTTCTTCCCGTGCACCCCTCATAGCAGCAAAGTCAGTTTGCCAAGTAACCACACTGGAGTTCTCAGCTCATCAACTTTAAGAAGTTTGGTGTTGGCTCAAGGCCCATCATTCTCTTCCTTCCAGGAAGAATAATAATAGTAACCAGTAACCAAACAATCTCTTCAAAGCAAAATATTTACAACAAAATCATCTTAGACAGTACTAAATGTAAATATAAACAGGCTGCAGTGTAAGTAAGCCCAGCTTATGCAGTGTTGATATCAATCAGATGAAATTCCTTGGAAATTTTTTTATGTACCCTGCAAAGCTTCTGGGAACTGGCAAATTCATCATTACTGCAGCTCTTAACTCAGTTCTCTGTCATCCCCAGTTGCTGAGGCCTCCAGCCCGTTCCCTGGGATCAAGTCCCAGTTTAATTCTTGCTAGTCCTTGCTCAGTTAATTGCTACCTTTGGCACAAGTGGGCGTTTGGTTTGTGAGACTGCAGGGCCTTTGAGTGGATGGTTCTGCTCCTTGTTGCAGAGAGAGCAGATGGTGCAGAGGCTCAGGCTGAGCAGTCAGGATTGGGGGAGAGGGCAGGAATGCTTTTTGCTGGGGCAGTGTCAGCTCACACCAGCTTGAAGGGGTTGTGAAATTGGTGCCTGAGATGGCTGAATTTTTAGAAAGGATAAGTGAGTTTTGTGTGCAGTGAGATAATGAAGCCTGGTGATCTGTAGCTTTGTCCTGTGTGTTTTTCCATCACTCTCCCATTGCAGCACCTTCTGCTCTGTGCACAGACACAGCTTCAGGTTTCATATCAAGTTTTGCCTTTTTTTTTTTTTTTTTTTTTTTTGGCCTGCCAATTTAATAAGACATGCACATGGCACAGCTGAGCTGGAGTGTGCATGATGGCCAGCAAAGATCTTCCTGCTGTCCCTTGAAAGAGCATGGAGAGGTCCTACCCTTGCTGTCTGAATGCTGATTTTAATGCTAATGATAAACCCCAATATCTTTAGGACACCTTCCAGCAGGGGAGTGGGAGGGCACCATCTCAAATCCAGCACTTCAGATTTCTTAAAATTAGCCTAATTTCAAAATACAGAACACTAAAACATAGACAAGTGGAAGGAGATGTGGTAGAGCTGCATTAATCTCTTTTTACAAAACCAGACAAGAAATCTAATGTAAGCAAAAGATTAAAAATAACCAATCTTAAAAAGAATTTTCCTTGCAATGCAAAATGTGAAGAATATTTCAGGTTGTAGTTATTTCCCCTCCCATTTTATTTCTTTGTTTTCCATTTCTTAACGTTTTGCAGTACCCATTCATACAAGAGAGCTACTCTATGTGTATGCATCGTGATGATACCACAAATATTACCAATATCTCTGTTGGTGTTGTGTGTGTTCAGTGAGGAAATACAGAAAGGACGGGGTTGGTGCTGTTCTGTGCATTATCTGCAGTAGTAGGAAGCAAACTTTCTTCCTTTGCAGTGGAGCCATTTTTTGCAATTTTGACAAAATTCAAGTTGCCCCTCTTGGGTAAGACCTGGAAATTGGGTTCTCTACTGTAATTCCTATCAAACTGCTTCTCTCCTCTTCCCCTTCCCTTCTGATGTCAGAGCAGGAGTCTCCTCGCTGCAGCTCCCCCTGGGAGCGAGCAGCGTGCGCAGGTGGATGTTCCTTTGTGTGTGGATCTGCACAATGTGTTATCACAGCTTGCAAGGCTAATTTTAGGCCTCTGAACTCGGGTATTAATTGATAGCATAAGAGTTATATTGAATCTATATTGAATCGAATGTTGTTGATGTTTGCAGGTTTTTAAAATTATTTTAAGTACTGTTGATAGAAAGCAAGACTTAAAACCTCTCGCCATATTTAGTACCAGGAAAAGAACTTCCTAATTTCATTGCCTTATATAAGGGTTGCTTTTACTACATTAAGTGGAATTACTTTTGCATTTGTCACAGTACACTGGCAGCATGTGATTTCCCTCTGCCACATTCACAGGCCCTTTCAAGGTGAATATGAATATTTACTGCATAATGTTACTCAGAAGTCTTTGGGAGTTGGAAAATAGTAAATAAAAATGCACAGATTGAGACAGTTGGCACATATATATCTGCTGCTGCTACAACATAAGCGGGCAGAAAATCCCATTGCATTCTCTGGGCCATTGTGTGCCTTCCCGTGGGCCGTGGCTGTGCTGTCCCTGTGTGAATGTCCCGTCATGCCTCTCCCTTCCATTCCAGCTCCTGCCTTGATGCCCAGCTGCTGGGGTTTCTTCGTGGTTGGTTCTTTGTCCTTGCTCTTACCCAGAAGCAAGAGAGCTTTCTGTATTGTTCCATGTGGGAATTAAATTGACTGATCTTGGTCAGTTTATTTGTGGAACAAGCAACAAAATAGAACTTAGTTACCCTCATGGTCCTAAAATGAGAGTGGGCCAAATCAAAGAATAAAAAAGGACAAATTCTAGTTTTTAAGACAAATATATCAGTGCTGGTTCCCCACATAGTAGTTCGAAGTCAAGAATTTTGTGAACCACTAAAATCTGTTGGAGACTTACCCAGTTTTAATGACGGGTGTGAAGTAGGAGAGTGTACAATAGAAACAAAACTCCAAAAACATGCCTGCCTCTGGTACTAATTTTAGCGATGGAAGGAGCTGTATTTAAAAACAGCATAATCCAAGGAAATGTCTTTGTGTTCCTGAGTTGCCCTTAACACAACTCAGGGGTAGGTGACATGAGCTGTCAACTTCTTGGAATTTGGAGCCACAGAGGAGCTGGTTGTTGTCTTGTATTCTGAGCTCATAGAGATTGGAACATTAGTATTTAGTATTTGTGGTTTAGGATTTAGTATTAAATTCTAAGCCTGTTAATGGGAGCAGTAGCATCCAGGTTTCTGCATGTTTCTTTAAATAAAGAGAAAAAAAATCCAACCCAAACAAAATCTAATCTGCTGAAATTCTGCTCCCTTCTGTTTAACCATTCTTAGTGAAAGGAGAGTAATATGTTACCACACTCATACCAGTACACAAAGGTGTTGGTACAAGCTTGGCTGCCTCTCTTCTTGGCAAACTTCTTATTTTAGTGAAAAAGTTAGTGGCTACATTTTAAAAATGAATTTGTGTGTAATTTGATAAGTGAGGAAAGACCAGAAATTTCAGCTTGGATTATGATAATTTAAGAGCAAAAGCCACAAGCTGTTTCTTCCTACTCCTTTTGTCAGGAGATATGCTGTAATTTTTTAAGTGATAATTTAGGAAATAGTCCAGAAATTAATAATTTCGTGAAAATTAAGTTTCACTATCTGTACCCTGGTTTTGGATGGCAATCAGACCTCAGAACCTGGAGATTTAGGATGTGGAGGCTGATCTGGAAGTTCAGGACAGTGGATATTGGAGTGAATTTTTGCTGCTGGAAAAGCACAATGGAGTGTCCAGTGCTGCTCTGCCGGGGTGGCACATCCACATCCACAGGGAACTGCAGCTCTGGGAATGGTGGATGCCCCAGGAGGGGTGATGCAGCTGCAGGGGAACCAACCCAACATGGGGTGGTGAGTGATGAGAACATTTGCTGTAGGAATCATCCCATAGCGACTGGCACGGGCCTGGCACGTTGCCAGATGGGGATCATGGAGCATCCCCATGTCCTGATGCCGTGGCTGTGTCTGACCACTGCCAGTGCCGCCCCACGGCCCCAGTGCGCTGTCAGAGCAGGTTTGTGGGCTAAGCTGGGGATGGGCAGAGGTCCAGGGGCACCTGTTTGCTGCAGGGTGCCCGGGGCCAGCCCGGAGCACCAGTGGGGAGGTGGCCTGGCATGGACAGTGGCACTGCCCATGGTGGGGCCTCGTGGAGCTGCTGCACGATGGGATAATCCCACAGCGAGGGATTAAGCGCTGCAAGCGGCCCCCGTGAGCCCTTCTGAAATGTCACCACAGTGCTCTGGCAGAGCTCCAAAGGCAGGCACGGGCAGGGACACCCGAGGAGCAATGCTCCCTGTCTCTCCAGAGCTGCAGGGTACCCGGGGCACATGTGGGTACCCACCCAGACACTGCTTGGAGCTGCTTCCCTGCAGAAACTCAAAAACCCAAAGCCCTCTGAATCCACGGCTCAGATGGGGAGGCTGCGAGAGAGAAAATAGCAATCAAAGCTCAAACAGCTGATTGCAGTCCTGTCAGGCCCTTAGATAAATTTGCAGCTGTTAATCAAAGTGTTAATTAAAGAATCTATTAAGAGTGTGTTCATTTTAGCTTGTTTTTCGGCGTGTGCTCATCCGTGTAATTTATAAATCAGAGGGCAAACACGTTCCTGTTCCAGCTCTGCGGATGGCTGGCTGTGGGCAGGATGGTCTGTGCTTGGCTTTGGAGGAGAGGGGAAATGCAGGCACAGCCTGCTTGTGTCAAGTGCAGTCATGTTTTTTATTTAAAAGGTTAAACTGCACAAACGTTTGAGTTAGCACATCCTAATTACAGCATTGCTCCAGTCTTTCAAAGGGAAATGTGAAAAGGCTGGTATATTTAATTTGAAAGACATTATTGTGAAGGCACAGTGGGTCTGTGCCCTCGTTTGACTGTATTAGTGATTTCCCTGAGACTGCTGTGCTAATGCTGCAGTAAATTTTAATTAGTGTACAGTTAACGTGGTCAGTGTTTTTAAACATGAAAAGTTGTTTTATGCCAATTGTGATTGAGCAGTATTAATGAAATAAGCTGTGTTGATCCTTTTTTATACTTCAAAAACTACTAATGCCTAAAAATACTAAATTAGGGTAAAATAACGTAAGGATCTGACTTAAAACAAGAAACCAAATTATTTGTTTTCCATTGATATTGCAAATCGAGTGTTTATGTTCCAAGAGATTTCAAATTTTGGAAATTTGAAAAATACTGTAATGTACCTTATCACAGATTTGCTTCCCATCTTCCTTTTCCGTTCTAAAAAATTACAAACTTCGTGTCTTAAACCTCAGAACAGAAGATGGGGTGTGTTAGCTGTGCAGGCAGAACCCCAGCCTGGATCACTCATGCCGTTCTCATTTCTCCAGGAATTCTTCCTGCCAGTGGGCACTGCCCATAGATGTGGGGTTTGGTCATGCTTTTGTCCCATGAGTTGTTGCATCCATAGGCTGTGTGTGGCCTGTGCCATACGTAGGGGACAGGTGAGGGATGAGTGACATCAGAGATAGTGGCAGGAGCTTCCTCTGTTCCATCAGTCAGCATTTCCTCCTGGTGAGCAGTAACACCTCGGGGAGAGGAGGAGCTTTGTAGCTGACTAGTTCAAGTAGCCCTGCACTTGGTTATGTTTTCTTTTCTAATCTTACAAAGCTCCCGTATCCTGTGGCAGGTGATGTCACTGGTTACGCAGTACGAAAGAAAAATATTTGCGCTCGGTGTCTTTTTAATCCTGTAGTTTCTTAAAGACAAAATCAAAGAATGTGATTTCCTTGGCTGACACTGCTATTTTTGTGTATACCCTCTTATTTCCCTGTTCAAAACAAAGTCAGTTCCCTTCTCTTGATCTCTTTCTTTATGGAGCACTCTTTTGTATGGAGAGCTTTCCATTTCAAGGCCTTTCTTTTACACTCATCTCCAGAACTTTTATCAGTTAACCTGTAACCTCCTTTGTATTTTGGTTCACTAACAGCCTTTAAAAAGCAAGTTTTCATTGTCAGCATCTTTTTTTTTTGTAGCAGAGCTGAGTCTGACAGTCAACATACGACAATTAAAGTTTGCTACATGTAAAGAAATAGCTACAGGGGAAAACATTAAAATTCCTGATCCTGGCATGAATAGAAGCATTAGCCAGATGAAAGTCAGGCAGGCATTTGGATAGGTGAGCTCATCTGAATTCATGACATATTATTATACTACGTGATAAGTTCTTGTAAGGAGCATTGTTGATGCTGAAGGGGAAGAACACGATGATAAGGGTATAAACCTGATTTCTGGGTAGAGAAGGGGCAGAGAGAGCAAGCAGAAATTAGGTGGTGGTTCTTCCTTTAATTCTTTATTCTCATCTTTCAACACACTGTTCCTTATTAGACTTTTGTTTACTCAACTTTTTATTGAACTTTGCAATAATGTTGAGGTGGGGTATATCTTTTGAATTTACTTTAGGCTCATTTTGAAAAACTGAAGCTTTACTTTAATGTTATTCAGGGTAAATGTGTACAAGACAGCAGTTTCCCCCTGTGTTTCTGAGGAGGCTGACACATTGTGCATCTGGAGATGCTGCTGATCTTTGCTGGTTACCCCTGTCTGATGCTTTTGTTTATTACCTCTGTGACTTCTCTGAAATTTGTTTCAAATAACAGTTTATTTTTTTTAATAGCAAAAAAGCAATTTGTTCAATACCTGCCTTTTAATCAGTGCAGGTATTGTCATGTCATCAACAGGCTACACAGGGATTAGTATCAGTGCTCATAATGTGGATGTTATAATCTCTCCATGGCCCGATTACCATCTAAGACACTCTACTCTCCTTCCATAATAACTTTGCAATATTTATATGTCAGTGCTTGACAGATTTACAAGACAGTTACTGAGCACAAGGGCCAGGGCCAGTTCCCTGGTGAGAAATCCATCCTTTCCCTGCCTTCTGGCAAGTTCACTGGGGAAGTGCAACAGAAGTTTGAGCTTGGGTGTTGTGCCGGAGTCTTTTTGAGATCTTAGTGTTGCATTTGGGTTCACCTGAGCGAAGAGGATGATAGAGAAGGATGGGTGATGAAGGGGGTTGTTCCAACAGTTGGTCCCACTGGCTCCATTTTTGCTTGTGGTTCTGCTCTGTGAATAATTTAATATCCTGCCTCTATCTGTTTTCCCACATTGCTCTTGAGAGTTTTACTGGTCTCACAGGGCTCTGAACAGCTGAAACAAACCTGATGGGAGTATCCCTAATTCCAGTTTGCCACAGCACGACACAGCAAACCCCTTGTCTGTCTGCAGGCTTGGGATGGCACTGTGTGTGGTTGTTGCTTTGACATCTCTCAGGGAAACCCCCATGTATTTTAAGGAGGAATTGTAAATCCTGTGGAAATTGATTACAGAACTACACGTGTGAGTTGAATACAAGGGCTTGTGAAAGGATTAGTAACAAATATGGAAAAATGGAAAAACTAGCTTTAGTAATGAACAGAGAGTTGTGGTGAGGCAGCAGTGGGGAAAGGGATGTACTCGATGGTTATTTATTTAAATACATTTTAGTGTAGCTGTTTATTGCTGCATTCTTAATAACTGTGTTTGCAATCTGCTCCTCACTCTCCTTTCCGTGGGGGCAATCTTGGAGATCAGGGGAGGTGTGCTGGGTCTGGAGGAGGTGGCATTCCTGCCCAGTTAGTGTTGGGCTGCCAGAGAATTGCAACCCCATCCTGGCCACGCTGTAGTGGTACCATAAAAAGCATAATTTTTAAATACCCTAAATTATAGTTAGAGGAGTGTCTTCTTTTTGAAATGTGATTTTAAAGTACTGAAGTTGACATTCAGAATCTTACTAGTGAGGATGATCTTTTTCCACTTCTACCTCTGTTTTCTTCAATGGCAACAACAAAGCTGACCCTGCCTATGTATAATTTCACATACTTTTATCTAAGGTATTTTGCACAGTGATTGCTTGTGAGTGGGGTTTGGTTCTCCAAAGTAAATATCTAGGAAAATTACAAACTTATGTATTGCACGGAATGTTTTTCAAGTGAGGAATTGCAAGGCATAAAGTTGCATCAGTATTGCTTGGTCATAATCTGTATAAAAGATATAAACCTCTTTCTTAGATAAATAGTTTATACTTATTACCATTTATAATATTGAAGAACTTTGGTCAAGGCATGGAAAACCATTGTGGTAAGTGATGTGAATACATAAAGCAATGTAAGGCTTACGTATGTGCCACCCTGACTTGTGTTTGGTATCCTGCACTGTAAATGATATATTTCCTTTGTTTTTCTCTCTTGCTAAAGCATTATTTTTTGGTGAATGGAGTGCCACAACATACAGATTCTGTCAGTCAGACTCTCCTTGTGGTTTTGCTACCTGAATGATAAGCAGTAATATCAGCTGCCAGTTGCAAAGCAGTGGGTTTTTTTATGAAACAGTAAAACAAAGCATCTCTAGAGAGATGACAGATTGTACTGGTGCCCATCAAACCTTGGCAATCTGTCCTACTGGTCGCTTGGACTCCATAAATACTCCATTCTGTGACTTTCTGAAATGAGGATGACTTGGTTCAGCTGCTCCCTGTTCAGCCCAGGGTGCGAGGTTAAACACCACTCAGCTGAAGATGGAGTGACCTCATCCTGACTTACAGTGCACACAGAACTGATGGGATGATTAAAGGGACATCAGTGGAAGATTAAGGCAGAATCCTTGGTATTTAGGTCCCGTGATTAGAGTGGGATAATGAAGCAGCAATAAGTGAGTGAGCAGCAGATCAAGATCCGATCGCTCCCAAGCAGCTGCACCTGCCAGGGTGGCATCCCAGGGGCTGGAATTTGCCCGCTCTGATTGTTTTAGCTCCCAGTTTCTCCTGCAAAATCCTCATGGATCTGTTTTTTTTTCTTTGCCCTGGTGAGATCAGAGTGAAGGTAGATCAGAGCCCAACACAGGCATTTTGGTTAGAGCTGCAAAAGGGATTTAGTTGCTTGCTGGAGCGATGGTGAGGTGCCTTCCCCAGCAGTGTCTGTGCTGTGCTGTCATGGCATGGATTTGATCTTCCTGGAGAAATGAGAAGATCAAGTCAATTAGCTCTCCACAGTTACTAGAAATTTAATACTCCTTCTGACAGAAAATAAATTTTATCCGCGGGTAAAAGATGTTTATTCTAATGTGGCCATATTAAATAATTTGTCAAATGACAAGTCGCATATTAGCTCAGTATGATGGAGAAAAGGATGAGTTTGCTTTGCTGTTCACTATTATCATGCTTATGTTTTTATGCAAGACATATATGAAATAATAATTAATTGGGCATCAAAGGGTTTTTTTGTGCTTTGCTTCAATACACACCATCTAATCCTGTAGTCTGAGTGATGCTCTTACACCTACTCTACACCTCACTTTTAACCTATGTTAGAACCTTTCTGAATGTTCTCTGAAGTTACAACGTGTTTGAACTGAACTTGTGTCCTTTCCTGGTTGGCCTTCGTTTTTACCACCAGCTCCTCTAGCGCTGACACAGGTCAGTTTGACTTTTTGCCCAGTCCTTACGTAAGGAGTCAGAGTAAAAAAATGCATTTATGAAATTTGATCTGTACATCTTGTATTTGCTGCCCAAAGCTATTAATTGATGCCCAGAGAGAATGAGCAGCACAAAACAATTCCTATATTTGGGGAAATAAGCACAGACCTGGGAGGGATGTTTTAAAATTTGTTAAGACTATTGTTACTCCAAATTTTTATTTCTTAATTATTTTTTTCTAAGCACGCAGCAAAGAAAGTAGCATTTTATGAAAAATCAAATGCTTTATTTCTATGAAAGGATATCTTCTTTTATTTTAATATCTCAATAAGTTATATATCACAGCAAGTCCAAGTGGAAGAATAAGAAGCAGTAGCCAAACATGAGTAGCTTTCTTTTCTTTTTTTTTTTTCCTTTTTTTTCCTTTTTTTTTTCCTTCCCCCAGATTTTAGGGTTGAGAGCTGTGATACACAGGTGCAGTATTGGAAATACCACTTTGATATGTTGTATAAGCAATGATGACATAAAAAACCCTATTTTTCTCTCAAGAGTTATGGGATGGGAAGGGAAGTGACTGCCAACTTTTGAAATTTGAAAACTGAACACCTGGAGATAGTTATATTTTTCAATGTTTTCAGGCTGAGTCAGAGTTAATGAAAAATGGGAACTATATGAGATTGGCAGAAGATTAGTAGAATTTATTATTATAATATGCTTAGCATAATAAGGATAGTGGACTTGATTATTCAGTGACAGTTTGTGCAGCAATTTTTCCATTAAAAGACTATGTCAGTCTGTCAATAAATATATGCATTAGGTGGAGTATGCCATGCTTAACACGTCTGGTTTCAAAAATAATATTAACTTTCTCTAATAAGATGAGGCATCGATGCTCGTCACATGTTTTACAAAACAGAACTTAAGGAGATTTCACTTAAAAACATGAATTTTATAAAACTACTGAAACATTAAATATAAGCAAATTCTAGTAGTAGCCCTACCTCAACTTGTACGTAAGTAAACAAAAGAAACAGGTCTAGGTGGGTTATGAAAAATGAGCTGAAAATTCTTCTGGTTTTGTTGATAGACAACACAAGTGGTGGTTATGCACAGAGGGGTAAGTGAAGATTTCACAGCCTTACAATGTTACAATATCTCTTTCAGAAATCATCGCAGAATTCTAGAAAATGTTCATGTGGTGGTGTTTTTTTTTTGTTCTGGGGTTGTGTGTCTCTGTATGGAAATCCTCTCTGAGAGGTAGACTGTAATAGTGGGGTGTGATCAACCATTCGGCCTAGCTCTCTTGGGTAATTTTTTATCATCACCAATTTCAAACACTATTTATATTAAGTGCACTTACTTGAACCTGGTGCTGTGAAACATTCATGCAATCAGTAACATCCAGTTTGGTGCCAGAACAGAGCCAGCTAAAGTTGCCAGAAGAGAAGTGTTCCTGTCATTCAGATTAATAGCTCAGATTACTGTTTTGTCTGGTTTATTCCTATTGACAGGATGCATGGAGGTTTCTCAGTCTTATTCTAGTCCCTTTTTCTTTTCACCTGCCAGGATTTTTCAAGGAAGTAACACCCTCTCTTCCTTCAAAAAGCAAAAGTCATCATAACAAACTCCCAGAGATTGCATTAGTCATCCACTGGCTTATTAGAGATTATTTGTAACTGTGATAAGCACTTGGATGTTGAATTTTCTAAATATACAGAAGGTGGAAGAGTATTGAGCAATTTTTCTCGTTATCTCGCAGAGTAATCTCACAGGGTGTAGCATCACTGAATTAATGGCCCTCAAATAGTAACGTATCAGAGCTGCTCAGGGATTCTTGCCATTGCTATAAAAAACCATTTGGCAATAAGCAGTGCGTCATACTCGAAGCACAGGCATTTACTAGAACATGAATATGCTAAAATACTTCATTTACAGACTTCTCAGTGACAGCTGGTTCTGAAAAACTCAAGTAGATGATTTTGAACATCACAGATAACTACTGGTTCTAAATATTACATTTTTAAAGCAGTTGTTCCTTGAGATGTATGATAAGTTACTGCATTTGTTGTGTGTTTTTCCTGGGCATTTCACACCTGACCTCTCCACTACTTGGTAAATATTGATTCAGAAGTGATGACTGTTTTGCTGAAGGTTCATTAGGTGGTTTGCACCCATTTTGCAGTTAAACAGAAACACAGAAGTTGGTTCAGTTTCAGAGATCATTTCTTGGCTGGAGTTTCTTAGTCTAAGCTCTGTGAGTTCTTTGGTGTCTTGGTTTGAGGGGAAAAAACAAGATGTTTACTCACAAGAGGAGGAGGGGGCTTCCTCCTCAATAATCACGCCACTCTTTATCAAATTTAAGAAGGGAAAAAAAAACTTTAATACAAGAAGAATAACTGTTCTTAACTGACATATATATATATATATATATATGTAAACAGATCAGAGCAAACAGCTTCCCCAACACCACAAGAGAAAACAAAAACAA
>JAWWEV010000024.1:6972304-7002166 GCA_035583235.1 Hafferia zeledoni | reverse complement strand
TCTCTTTGTTAACTACTGGCATGGACAGTTAATGGCAGGGGAGAGAATTTACATAATAATTCCAAACTACAACATTTGGTTTGTTTGGTTTTTCTTATGTTCATTAGCACAGGGAGAAAAAATTTCAAATGCTACTTCCCCACCTCTGTATAAAAAATGGTTTGCCAGGTGTCAAGTCTTCCTCTTACCCCTCTGGTTGTTGCTGTTGCTCTGTCTCAATCCTCTCACCCGATGATGCTGGTGCAGGATTGGGGCTGTTTTGTCTGACAACTTCCAGCTGCCGATGGAGTCCTGGCTGGGCATCATCCAAGTGCCATGTCACTGCTGTATTTCAGACTGGGGGAAAATAGGTCGTATAAGCAGAACACAGATTTACTAATTTACATTTCCCAGAGTGTTGCAGTCTTCTGCACAGGTCGCACTGGGCTTGGCTTTCACGCTTGGCCGTAGCTGTAACTTCATGAGTGGCCTGCTGCTTGCGCAGTTCACTTAAGTCAAATTCTGTAAGCTGATCCTGGGATTGATTGGTGGTGGATTTGGGCACCTTCAGCAGTACTTGGCTGAGAAAGAGGTGTTACCGCTGCCTTTCCACTCCTCTGGTAGACCTCTTTCTCATTTCTCTTAGATCTGTGGTTTGTGTATACTTGTTGCCAGACGTGTCTCTTAAGCAGGTGTTGATTACACAGATCATCGAGGAATCACAGCTGTCCAAGTATTACCCGAGCAGGCAGTCAATTAACATGTCCATGTGTAGGCAGAGCTGGGTATTCCTGAAGCTGCCAGGTGTTTGGAGAATTCATTGTTTTAAAGAACTGCCTTTGCAATATACATCATTTTAGCTGAAATGGTGCTGGCAATATAGAAATGTTCAATTAAATAACTCGTTCCATGATGGAATATGACCACTCAATTCAAATGCTCAGATTTTTGTTTCTGTAGAAGAATATCTTTTGCTGCTGTTGTTGCTAAATAGAAAAAGAGGAGAAAAATCTGAAACTGAACAAAACCCCCCACAATACCCAAAACGCAATAGTTGGTCTGCTGTTCTCAGGGGTGTTCCATACTGGAGGTCTAGTAGACCATGCCAAAGGGTTGTCATAAAGTAAAAGTGTTGGATCTAAGGTCATTGTGACCATTAGTAGACATACTTAGAAATTATTCTTAACCTTTGAAGAAATATGATAGACCTGAGGACAGGGGTCTCTTGGCTTTGTGTGTCTGAGGTCCAGGGCTGATTCTCACTTGCTTTTTCTTTAAGATGGAGAGAGAGCTAAGCGTTAGTGACTGAGGAATGTAGCTCCCAAAGTTTGAAGAGACTCCTGTAACCCTCTGGAGACCAGTATTGAGTGGAACCTCATGGATTACAGTGAGGCTTGAATCCTCTATGCTCTGTGTGTGGCAGGGGACCTCCCAAGGCAATAAAGCAAGAATGTTAATGTAGCAAATGACAACATAAAGTATTTAAGAATTGTTTCTGTATGGGAGCTTAAAATCCCCTTTTTTCACTCCTTTTCAGAAAGAAGACACAGCTCCTCCAGCAAGCCGCCTTTGACTCCCCCCTCCTCTTCAGTATTTTCCCTCATTTCATCTTTCCCTTCAAAAAACAAAGGTAGCAGTGGAAGTGGGAGCAATCGCTCATCCAGTGGAGGTACTAGTGCATCATCATCAAATTCCAAGTTGTTGAAATCACCCAAAGACAAGCTGCAGATCAGCGGAAACAACAGATTAATGCATTCGGTACAGCACAGCAAAGTCCCCCATGATAAAATGTGAGTATGCCTGTTGATAAACAATTAAATGTTATTACTTGCATAGGCACTGCTCTATCAGTAGAGTTTGCTTTTGTTTCCAGAGAGGTTTTTGGCATAAGAGATAATCACTTTAAACTCTTCCAGATCTTTTCCAGCAGCCCAGTCAAGATTATTGGTCATACTCATGACTGTGTCTTAAACCACCATGAATTAAGATCATTTTACTAGGGGCTCTTAATTCTTTGATCTAATCTGCATACTTGTGTCATAAGGAAGTTTTAGCTCTGATTCAGGTGATTTTTGACCTGCACATGTGAGATCAGCACTGCTGATAAAATTTCCTGTCACAGAACAGGGCATTTCTCACTGGATGCAATGGGTCTTTCCAGTTGCTTTGGTGATTCTGTGTCTTGTGAATCGAAATAATGGTTTCTGAAGACACTCTGAAATACTTACAAGGAAATGGGGGAAAAGAAGACAGACAAGATTATAAATACCATAAAAATATGAAAATAAAAAAGATAATAAGAGAATGGGAGTAAAGGAGAAACATCTACATTTGCTTTGGGAATAGATCAGAGTGTTGAGCAATAACATATTTTAACTATTTTGTTTCAATTTTCCTCCCTTTGTTTTTCATAAATAATAGTATGACTCCATCTGTCAAAGTGGAAAAGATTCATCCAAAGATAGATGGTGCCCAACTGAAAGCTGCTGTTGGTCCAACTTGTTCTACTACTGTGAGTTCCTCAATAAAGACTGGCCTTAATTGTCCCTCAATACCAAAGCCACCCTTGCCTTCCCCTGGACAGATACTGAATGGTAAAGGTCTTCTCTCTGTGCCTCCATTTTTGGAAAAGAAACCTGAAGAAAATACAAATAATAGGAAATTTTTACATAAAAGATTGTCAGGTAATTGTTTTTAATTATTATTTGCTATATGCCTCCTAGTACTGTATCTATAGGAATACACATATAGAAGTAAGTTTCAGGAGCAAATTAAACACATCTCTAATACTGTAGTAAGTTTTTGTTACACTGCAATTTAAATCTATAATTTGACATACACTTAAAGGATACAAACACCTTGAAATGTGGCTTTTGCTTTCAGAAAAACTGACTTTGCTGTCAGTTCTATTACTCTCCTACTGTCTTTAAAGTCTTTAGTTTCTTTCTTTCTGTATGGAAGGTCCAAATGTACACAGAAAACAGAACAATGAGCTCCACCTAAACTCAAAACCAGGAACCTCATCTGCTCTTCACAAAAATATTTTGAGTGTTAGTAGAATGATAGAATGACACCAAAACCAGCAACTAAGAAAACCACTATTTGTTTGTCACAATCCATAATGTTGGTGACCTCTTCTCCTAACAGGCAGAGTCGACTCCTCCTTTGGGGTAACTCACAGGTGTAAATGTCTGCATTCTGTTTGTAGACTGGAGATCTGTATTTGCTGAGAGTGTAGAACATTTCATTTGTACAGTTTTATTGTGCATTTTTGTTTGTACATTTGCCTGTGTTTTATTTTAGAAGTTTGCAGTATGATTAATTTTTATAATGAAACTAAATGCTAGTATTTCTGAATGTCTTTTGATAACTTTTCAATACTCTGTATCTTTGACAGAGAGAGAATTTGATCCTGATATATACTGTGGTGTCATTGATGTGGAAACCAGAAAACCTTGTACTAGGTCTTTAACATGCAAGGTAGGATATCTGAATCAGAATAAGATTATCTGGAGTTTTAATTCAGGTTCCTGAGGAATATGATAGAAAATGGAAAACTACAGATTTCTACAGTCAGTAATTACAACTTTAAATGTACCTCTCAAAACATGTTGCCCAGAACCAAGAGGGAATTGTTTTTGCAGTTCACTTAATTACTTATTCAAAAACATATTTCTGAAAGTAACCTGGAGAATTGTATTTTTGTATAAACCCTTTAAACGTGGATGTTGGCATGGGACAGACTCTGTTACTCCACACGTAGCAGGGGCCAGCTCGTTCCTCTGTTTGGGTTTAACCTTTGGGTTGTAGAACATGAGTTTTAAAATTCCTCATAAGCATTGAAAATATTATTTGTTTATGCAGGATTTAAATAATTCAAGCTCTTCTCCTCTCACACTCTCCCTCTTCCCCCAGCAGAGTCTGCAGCGGGTACCTGGGAGGTATTTGTGTAACTGTTAATGATGCTGCATGTACTGCTGCAGCCAGCTCAGAAATGAGGCTCCTACAAAGCCATGGAGCATGCCCAGAGGTCAAACTCTAAATTAAAGAATCCATAAAACCTTTCAGTCAGACAAAATGTCTCCTCTGGCTCCAAAATCTTGCGGGACAGAGGGGTGTCACTTGGTCCGGAGGAACCAAAAATCCAGATTCCCTCCAATTGTGCAACATTTCGCTGCTTTCCTGCAAAGCAGTTTAACCCCTCAGTTTGAGAAGCATCTGGTAAATAAACCACCTACAGAACAAAGGTAAATGAAGCTGGCAGTAATGAGCCAGAGAAACTGAACTTGAACACATTGCCCTTTTGGAATTACAGAGGGGAGGAAGTTGTTTTGCTAATAGAGCAGGGAAAAGCTGCAAGACTTTACGAGAGAAAGATGCAAATCAAAGGTGGAAAAGAGAAAGAAAAACATTTCTCATTAATTCCTTGTAATATACCTGCTCATTAAATATTTTTGGGAATTGCTATTTGTGTCTGAATTATGTGATAGTAATGTTTGCCTACTAAAATGAACCAAATCAAATCCTTGGTGTCATGTTAAAAAAGATACTGTGTGTGACTTTAACAATTCAGAAAAATAACTTCCGTCTATTTCACTGTATTTAGAATTTGTATCATTTATTCACATACACATCTTACTGTGTATAATGTTCAGGACACTCAAAGAAGTTTGAGTCCTGTCTGACCCTGGATTCTGCTGCATGTTTTGTATTCCTTAATATCTATTTGATTGCATTAGTTTTCAAGGAATATGTTAGTATATAGAAGGCAGCAAAGTATTTTTATAAATATTTTTCAGGTTTCCCATTGTTGTGTTGGATGTTTTCATAAGTGAAAGTAAATATTTTCTCTTTTTGATTTTGCAGGAGTTGGCAATTGAGATATCAATGTAAAAATAGGATTTTCAGTTCTAGTTGTAACCTTATGAAACATTTGGCAGTTCATATTTAAAAAAAAAAAATTTGAAAGAGGCATTTTACTGAATTGCTGGTTATGTTACTTTGTATCAGTGAGGGGTATAACCATCCACCAACCAATTATAAGTTTGTTTTCTGAGTAATATTTCCATTTGTTTACTAAACCCAGGAGTGTGATGATTTTCTGTTTTAGAGTTCTAGACACGTGTTTTGAGTGTTTGACTTCCACAAGTGTAATAGCCTGGGATTAATGATTTATTCCTGGTTCTGCAGACACATTCCTTAACCCAGCGGAGGGCTGTACAGGGTCGAAGAAAACGATTTGATGTGTTATTAGCTGAGCACAAAAGCAAAACCAGGGAAAAGGAACTTCTTCGACATTCGGATCATCATCAGCAGATGCCCCCTCTCAGGGAACCACATCCCTCACCTACTAAAACTTCCCAGGAGCTGCACCAAAATTCTCATGGAGTTACTCTTACAGAAGCAAAGCCTTTATTACCTAATAAACCCAAACCTCACCCCCCCAGTCTTCCAAGGTAAGGAAAATCTGCAGATCCAGTGGTGTGAAATTAATACTGGGAGCTTCACGAGGCAGATTTTTGAGGGAGTGATATGGATCTGTTGGACAGGGCAGTGTGTTTGCTCTGGGCCTGATGACTGTGTGCAATTAGCAATTACCTGCTGAGTGTAACTCCTGGTGAGGAGGGTTTGGTGTCTGAAGCAGTAAGAGCTGACTTGCATCAATGAAAGCAGTTCAGCAACAATTGGGCAACGCTGCTTTTCCGGGGGTACCACCATACCCTGTGTCCTCCTTCTGGGTGGGTGTGTTCCAAGACTATGAACAATACCAGGAATCTGTTGATGTAGATTTCCTTCTATCAGTAATAGTAAGCACTTAAAGGGTGGAATTTTTGACTAGACTTGGTTCAATAACACGTGGTTACTGCTTGCCTTGCCCAGGCCTCCAGGCTGTCCAGCCCAGCACAGTGGAAATGCCCCCAGCGAGTCTCCTTCTGTCCACGAGTCCCCCCACCCTCCCTTGCCTGCAGCTGAGCCAGCATCTCGGTTATCCAGTGATGAGGGAGAATGTGATGAGAAAGAAGAGCCTGTTGAAAAACTGGATTGTCATTATTCAGGTCATCATCCTCAACCAGCCGCTGTATGTTTTAAAAGTTAACCTTGGTCTGTCCCTGGCTCTAAACTTGTAAACAAGTTCCTTGGGGGTTTTAAGGGTGGTTTTCTGTGGAGTGATTTATTATTTTTTTTCTGTATTTTGAGGACATTTTGTGGCCTAGTAGGCAGTGAAGGTTTAACTAGTTGCAAAATAAACATGGTAAAAAAAATATGTTCATAGCTTGCTTCCCCCAATCCAAAAGAAACGAAATGCCAAAATACTAAAGATGAAATTGGTAACTGCTCTAAAGGACTGTGGGTTTGGAATAAGAACGTGTAAACAGTGTCTTTTTGGTGAGATTTTGTTATTGGACTCCCTCCTACACCCACATACATTTTTTTACTCAAAGTACCAACATCATATTGAAGGTAGCACTAAAGTGTTTTAATATTTAAATCTTGACAAAAGCTCATTAGTCTAACTAAAAGCAAATTTATTGTCTAGACAGTATGTCAGATTATCATTTTTTTTAAAAAAACAGACTACACGCAGGTAGCTGGTAGTTCCTCAGAAGTAGATGTTATATATATTTATATTTTTTTAATTTTTTTTTATGTAGGCACAAACATACACTGCAGTCCTATGTTTAATCAGAGGGATTCAAATTTGACTTTTCCTTTTAGTGATAAGAGTATCAGATGGGAAGAAAATGATCCCAATATACCAAGGCTGAAAGTGTTCAAATAGCTGTTATGTCATAGAAATAAAAAATTTAATTTATATTTTTTTATCCTCTATTTAAACATCAACAAGCAAATTATTAGGCAAGATTTATTTATAAAGAAGGGCATTTTTATTTAGAGAGTTGTTACTGGAAGTAGAAAACACCAATAAAAATCTGTCTTTCCAGTTTTGCACATTTGGTAGTCAGCAAATTGGAAGAGGTTATTACGTGTTTGACAAGCGGTGGAACCACATTCGATGTGCACTTGACTTCATGTTGGAGAAGCATCTTAATTCACAGATGTGGAAGTGAGTAGAAGTGAAAGAGTTTTTATTCTTCTTGGTATATGTAGAAGTTCATGGAACCTGTGATTCTAGTTAAAGAGCAGTAATCTTCTGTTCACGTTAATCAGAATGATGTTTGATGGCCTGTGCTTTGTGCTTTGCAACAATTAACTGACAATTTAATGAAGTATTTCAGTGGCATTAATCAGCTTCAAGATACAATCATTTTAATGTAACATTATTAGACTGAGTATTAGTCTGAAGAACGGTGGCTACGTGGGGTTGATTTGTGTCTTTTTGTTCACCTGCAGGAAAATCCCTCCAGCATCCAGTACCGCAGCCTCGGTCCGTGCACCACACCGGACAAACCCGGTGCCTGCTCCCCAGCACGGTGTCAGTGCAGCAGGTTTCCTCCTACCCACCACGGTTATGTCATCGCCAGCGTTGGTATCTCCTTCCTGTGTGTCTCTGAATAACAAATCGGTACCATCCCACGGGACGACACTAAACGCCAATCCTGCTGCTCTGGGGGCAGTGGATCCTGTCTGCAGTATGCAATCAAGACAAGTGTCTTCATCCCCTTCAACACCTACAGTGCTTTCCTCTGTACCTTCACCTATGCCCAGCAAACCTCAGAAAATGAAATCCAGCAAATCTTTTAAACCTAAGGAATCTTCTGCTGGCAGTGGCACCTGTAACAGCACCGGCAGCGTCAGTAGCAGCGGCGGCTCAGGAAAGAAGCGTAAAAACAGTTCCGCACTGCTCGCACCTTCCCATTCCACAGAGTCCTTCAGAAAAAACTGTGTGGTTAACTCTGGAAACTCTGGGACCTCCTATCATCCGTCGGTGACAGCTTCGTCCCACAGCATTGGCCTCAACTGTATGACTGGCAAAGCTAACTCTGTTAGCCTCAAACACGACCAATCAGGGAGGGGCCCTCCGACCGGGAGCCCTGCAGAATCCATAAAGAGAATGAGTGTGATGATGAACAGCAGCGACTCCACGCTCTCCTTAGGGCCCTTTGTTCATCAGTCCAGTGAGCTGACTGTAAATTCACACAGCAGTTTTTCACATTCACATACTTCCCTTGACAAATTAATAGGAAAGAAAAGAAAGTGCTCACCTGGTTCAAGCAGCATCAACAGCAGCAGCAGCAAATCAAACAAAGTTGCCAAATTGACATCGGTGAACAATGTTCATGCAAAACACACTGGTGCAATCCCAGGGACACAAGGACTGATGAACAATTCTCTTTTTCATCAGGTAGGAAATTTTGTCTCAAACTAATGAACATGAACATGCTTCTTCACCTGCTTATATTACTTTACATCTCTTAATTATTGGGTAGCCAATTCCAGATCCTGTTCAAGTCAAAGATACTTCTCATATTTGTCCACTACTCGTTTTGAGTTTTTTTATAGTACATTTACACAAGTTTTTATAAACACTGTAAAAAAAACCAAACTACACTTTATGAAAGTAATCTTAAATGTGATGTTTCAAGTTCCTTAGATGTTGCCTGTCAATTGCTTTCAGATGAAACTAATTTGTTGCATTTTAAAAACATAATTTTAAAAGTAAATCTTTCCAGCCTGCCTTGGAACTGAGCTGTGTGCCTGAGCCTGACTCCCTGTTCTGTGTCAGGAATAAACATTCTGCAAACTGGAACATAATGATGCTGATAACAGAGCTGTGATACTATGATAAAATAAGCCTATTATCCCAAGGTGTCATTGACTAACTTCTTAGTAATAACAAGATTAAATGTTATAAATAAAATAGAAACCCTTTTAGTTGGTAAAGTGAACAGATATGCCATGAAGGAAACAGATCTCATGAGTATGTAAGATCCCATTTTAAAAATTAGTTTGGGGGTTTGTTGTTTTTCAAACAAATCTCACTGGAAATGTAGTGTGTTCTGGATTGAAAACCCAAGAAACTTGGTTTTCTCTGCTGCTAAAACCCTGAAACCTGTGTACCCTGAGAGCCAGGAGGTCAGTAAGAGCTTTTTCAGAGTGGTTTCTTAGTTTTCAGATTCAGCCACAGAGGAAGATTTTCACCATTGTGTGTGTTTACTGTGACCAAAAAAAACCCTTCTCAGATGGCTGAATTTATTTTTTTACTTATCTAATAATTGCTGCCTCAACTTTGCAATATAAATAAAGGAGAAATACAATTTGAGTGAATTAAGGAAGGAAATTGTGCCTGAAACAATTTTAACTTCCAAGAGCTTTAGTTGGGAGATGCCAAGTCTTGGAGAAGCCCACCTGTATGTTGGTGGTGTCACATTGTGCCTGAGATTCTCCCCAAAATTTACTCTCTCTGTCCCACAGCCTGGGTCACTCATCCTTCTTTCTCTTTTCTTACCCCCAAGCCAAAAGCCCGTCCCTGATAGCTGAAGGCACCACGGTGAGAAATGAACTGGACAGTTTTCACTACAAGCAAAACCTCCATCTGGATTTCTGGACTCCAAGATGCCTTGAGTTTTCCCAACTTCCCATGGTCCTCAGGTGTGGATATCTACTGGACTGTCACTTAAACAAGGAATTTCCCTGAAGCCATGTCTGTAGCAACGAATATACTAGAAATGGACACTGGATGAAGTTCAGCCACATAATTGCTCTTATCAGTGTTAACAGTGGTCTGGACTGTTTGCTACAAATCTGTGAGATTTTCCTTACAGGAGTACATCATCTTGCCACTATTTGACATAGTTTGGCTGGGCAAACGAATGTTTTCTGGGGGGAAATAAACGTTACTGTGGACTTATTTTTATACTGATGGTGTCTTTTGTAGGTGATAACAAAACCAGACAGACACCCTCAATGGAGAGGACCCCATGACAAGGGGAAAAATGTGGGAGGCACAATGGAAAGAAGCCCTCAAGAAGGGAATATGGCTTTAGTGTTTTTATAGCAATGTTCCTTTAATGGAATATTAAAAAAATAGCACAATTCAAAAAATAGTCTGTTTTGCCCAGCCTTTTGCAGGTAATTTGGGATAAGAAGCTATCAGGAGTTTAAAACAAAACAAACCCAACAAAACCAGAAAAAACTTGTTTGAGGCCAGTGCTCAGAAAACAAGTATAAAAATGTCGTATTTGTGTGATACAAAACCTATTTTCTATTCTTTTGAAAAAGATTTGATTGTGGAAGAAAAGATAATTTTGTTCTTTAAAAATTCCAAAAACATTGAACAGACAAAGGCAAATAACCTCTAAAACTCTATGCCCAAAGAAGTTATTGACCTATACTGTATACCATAGACCTTTGTTATTTAAAAAAAATAACTTATTGGTAAAATTAGGCTGGATTTGTCTTCCAGCTGGTGAAATTAGCCCTTTTAAAACTAAGTTTTTAAAGTATTTAAATATTTTCTAGAAACCATGAAAGTCAGTTTCTTTCTGCCTTGTTTGTGTAACTAAATCATTAACGTGTGACACCTTCCACTACTCAGATTTTTTGGTCAAAATTATGGAATAAACACCAATTTGACAGCAGAATTCCTCTGTGAAGCACAGGCTTGTGCATCACAGTGATCCCATGCCCACCCAGGCTTTATGAGCACAGGGGGCTTTACACAGTTTTATATAGTCCAGTCAATTTTTATGAAATATTTTGTCTTGCTTCAAAACACCTCAAAAGTGAATTCCTCTAAAGGGCTCATTGTATTATGGTTTGACCCGTCTGGATGTTTTTAAGTTTTCAAACATCAGGTAAAGGCTCAAAGCTGACTAAGCTTTTATTAAGGGGGCAAAGCAAAGGAAAATTAATTACTAACCAAGGAGATTTTTTTTTCCTGCCTTAAAGGGGCACCAGCTATTGCTGAGAAGAGACAATCTGAGCCTGTCCAATTGTTCACGTAGCCCAGCCTTCTCCCCATTCTGGTGGCAAGTAGTAAGTACATCAGGGAATCCAAAGCCACTCTGAGTAGCAGTTGCTTAGTTGTTTACCTAATAATGCTTTCAGTTTCACCTGAACTTCCTACGAAATCATTGTTATACAGCAAAACAACAAGAAGCCTCTATGCAGACACTTTAGCTTTGAATTGATACAAAAGATCACACTGAGAAAGCAATTTACGAGAGACTGTTATTATGCAAACCTCAAAAAAAAAATAGTAGACAACTTTTCAGGAACAAAAGGATTGGTATTTAATAGGATGCCCTGTTGAAAGGATTGTTAGAACTGCAATTGGTTTAATGTAAAAGGAACCAAAGCGATGTGCCACAAAGAGAATTCAAAGCGCATTAAATCCTGCACGTTTGGAGTGAAATCCACGCTCTGATGAAGTCCCTGGGGCGGAGCTTCCACTTCAGGATAGCGCCAGTCACAAGTGCAATTTGACTCTTGGTTAGACACAAAGGTAAAGGAAACAAAAATTCGGCAAGATTGGACAGTAGTGAGTTTGTGATCAAACTCTCCTGGTTTTTTAAGGTTCTGTTGATCTGAAAGCAAAATGGCAAATTCAGGATCCTTCAGTAGCAGATGTGTTAAAAGTGAATTCCTGTACAGAGCCAGCGTCTGCAGCCACCTGTGTCACATGGGCTTGAGCCTTTGGGAGCAAAGAGTTAGAACATAAATTCTGTCTGCCCTTATAGACCTGCTTAAATATTATGTTTTAGATCTTGGTTATAAGCAGAACATTGTTCCTGAAGCTTTTATTGTCACATAGTTGTTACTGTAAATAATTAAGGAAGCTTACAATTAATTTTCCTTGCAAAATTGAATTTGCAGTGGCTGGGTTGTTTCTAGACAGATTTTGGTATTAATTTAAGAGATACAGTTTTTATAGTCTTTCCAACTTCTCGTTATGACTCCTGCAGTTTTCTTAACCTAAAAAATTGCTGCAATGATGAACAAAGAATTATACAAGAAAAAAAAAACATACTTTTGTATCTTTATTTTGGAATTTCTTGTTCTATTATAAATATTGAAGTATCCCTATTTCAGAAGACATATTTTGTTAATTGATTGTACATATTTAAATATGTATTTTTGCACAGGTCTTTTTTTCTTATATCCAGTTTTGGTACAATTGAGATCATCTAGTATTTATTTATTAATTAATTAAAAAAAGAAAAAGCAAATACCTTTTTATAATTTGAAGTGGTTCACTGCCAAGCCAATAGTTAACATGCCTACTTTACAACGTAAGGGATGCCTCTGTTTTGTGAAATTGTGTCCCTTTTCCTGTCTTGGAAGTGGATCCACACAAAGGATCGCCCAGTCCTGCGGTCGGGGCCTGCCCCGGGAGCCCGAGCGCAGGATGGGAGCTGGAGTGGTCGAGATGGCATTGCTTATCAGTTGCCTGATTCCCAGAAGATCCATTTAGTTAAGTGACACACTGCTTCTCTTTTTTTAGTGTTGGTGTGCGTGTGTGTGCGTGCGCATCCGTGTGGGTCTCATGTGGTTTAAAACTAACGGAAAAACTGAAAGTGCCTGATATAACTAGTTTTAAGCTTGGACTGTTTAGACAGCTTCTCCTTAAAAGACTTGAATGTTCAGTTGAAATTTTGGAGCTTGCTTTTTCCACCTGTATATACTATATGTGTGTGTATATGTATGTATGTGTGCATGTGTATATATATATATACACACATATATATATATTTCTGAAATAAGTGAAATGGGTTGACAAAAGAAAGCAAATGATGCTGGCAACTTTTGTAAAATCTTTTTAATTCGAATACCTTGTGTTGGAACAATCCCATTGGTAACTGATGATATTTAGTATAATTCTAAGGGTATTGAAGGATGGTTTCAACCTGCAGTTTATTTAACTGTCTCGTTTTGGAAAGGAGGGGGAGTGGTATTCATGAATAAAATAATTTAGAAAATGTCCAAAATCGTTGTTAATCCAAAATAAACAAAAAACCCCAAGTACGTACCTCTTAAAACCATGAAAAAAACAAAGATGTGATTTCCAAATGGCATTTCTAAGGTAGTTGTCTTCCTGTAAGAGTTCTCTTGCCAAGGAATCTCTCTCTCTTGTCTATTACTCATTCTGTGCTGGAGGAGGGAATTGGGCTTAGAAAGATTCTTAAGTGTTTCACTGTTCAGCAGAAAATAATCATTTTTACCTTTTGTGCGAGATATTTTACGTTTTAAAGATAATTTTGAAATGAGCACTACATAATGTCAATGTGAATGTAGGCCTTGGAAGCATCTTGCTCGGTGTTGAGCCTGGTTCTAAAAGCAATCTCCTGTGTAAAATGTGTGAATAGTTTGATAATTTGTATACATAATCAAGAGCATCTGATCAGCTGAACTCTGTGTTGGCTGCTGTATAGTACATGAACAAATGTCATGGGATAGAAAAATTACTTTGGATATTTAAAAGAAAAATAAATATATAGTCTATTTGTTTTGTAACAAGTTTCTGTAAATAAAATAATTTATACTATTTATAAGAAAAAGTTGTGCTTTGCTTCATGAAAAAGATTAGTTTGTTGAACAAACATGTTACTAAACAAGGCAATAAAATTAGGACTTTTCAATAAATGAGGTTGGTTGCATGGAATACATTATATGTTTCTGCTTCATTATGAAATCCTTCACTATTAAAGGAAAACATTATCTGTATTGGTGCCTATGTGAACTAATTTCAGAGAATTGGATGTGGTCAAATTCTGTACCTCGGCATCACAGTTCAGCCTGGTAGGATCGGAGCTTTCCATCCTACATGGGTTTGGTACCTGGTTTTGAGTGGTGCCTGGATCACCTCGGCAGCATTTTCCTGGGCAAAGTACCTTAAGATTCACACTTCATATTATTTTCTCATCAGAGTCATGAGAAGTAGCTTTTTACAGCCCCAGATTCAATATGTTGAATTGTCACGTTTCCTGGATGTTTTTTCATTCCAAAAAAGTATCGTCTGTGTTTTCACAGTTTGAAGATGGAGTGTGAGTTCAGCAGGTTATTCTGACAAAGCTTTTCTCTGCATGTCACTCAGGACTCAGTGTTGTGGAGAACTTCTGAGGAGCAGTTTGTAAAACCAGTAAAACTCCTGCTAGTGGGATGGGACTTGAGAGTGACATCTGTGGCAATGCTTCCTTTATTCTATTTTTTTTTTCCACTCTTGTAACAAGTTTTCCTTAACATTTGGAATGAAGGCTACAAGATGCAAATGAGGTTCAGACAACAAGCAAGTTCTGCTTCTTCTTTTTATAATTAAGTACTCCTAGTAGGTCTACATTTACCTTTTGCATTGACTGAAGATTTTTATTTCTTTTTTTTTGTCCTGCCTTCCTGCAAATATCTTTCCTTCGAGCAGCAGTTCCTGCTGTCTGTGCCATCCCACAGATGCTGTTGGCACTGAAGGTGGTTGTGCTGAGCTGTACAAGTGACCACAGCGTGGAGTGTGCGGGAGACGGGTGTTTGTGCAGCGGAGCAACTCTCGGCTCTCTGCTTGGCATCGTGTTCAGGCAAGTTCATGACTCCAAGTCAGCTTCAAACTGAAGGAGTAACTCTGCATTTAACTGCATTTAATACAGGGTTCAATGGCCTCTAGAACTGGCAAGGTGAAGAAAGAGATAAAAAATGTGCATTTATCCCATGTAACACTGAGCTCTCTGAGGTAACTCAGCTCTGGATTTGGAGCATCCTCCCTCTCCCCTTTGCTGTGTTTGGTGAAGTGCAGTGCCAGGGGAGCCCTGACCCCAGAGCAGAGCTGAGCTGCATTGTGGGTTATCGCTCCTCCCACTGTCTGTTGGTTCAGTAAAGGGGTTTGTGATGAAAAATGCCTTCTGACCAGTGCTGGTGTGGAACCCAGTAAGCACAGACATCCGTGAACTGGGCAGAAAGCAGTTTCCTTCTCATCAGTGATTGTCCCATATGAAAATACTCGAGTTTATATTCAGGAGTTATGTGGTGATGTAGGAAACTGACAGTGCATGCAATGAAATTCCAGTGTCAGAGGCTCCTGTGGTGGGGGGTGAGCTGTGCACTTGTGAATCTTGTTGATGCCCTTTGCATTTAACATGGAAGCTGGTGATGTGTCCTGGGAACCCAAAGGTGTCGGTCGGGCTCAAAGGGTACAACCTGCCTCTGGCAGGAAATCTCCTGAGCCCTGGTCCTGCCCTGCAGAACGTGCTGCTCTGGATGCAGAGGGGTTGTGAGGTTGGCCCAGTGCCTTCCCTGTGCATGGCAATCAGAGGCCGGAGCGCTCCGTGGGCGCCGCTGTTTGTGCCGCTACCAAAACAACCAGCACAAGGCCTGGCCATTGGCTTTATTTAAATGCAAATTCCTGTTGGTTCATTATTATCACGTTCTGCTGCAACAAATAATCAAACACACGTGGCTTGTAGGATCCACCATGGGACTTTTTAATTTGACTGGCTGCCTTTCTCAGTGCTTTGGCTCAGAGCTGTGTTAGCTGCTGGATTTGTTCCTAACAAGCAGCGTGGGAGCTTTGTCATGGAAAAGTGGCATAAGCTTGGGGTTTTTTCTTACCCAACAAACTTCAGGGGAATCTTGAAAACCTTCAGGAAAGTTGTTCAAACTAACATGGATTCAAACTTTATTGTGAAGGAGGAAAACTGGCCTGAGAAATGCAATCAGAAAGCTTTGTCCAAGTCCGTGATGGTACCTGTGGCCAAACTGGTACAGAAGTTTCTTCAGCAGCAGGGACAGTGCGTTGCTCTTCAGGTTCAGTGCTCTCTGATAGTGCTGGAAGTTTTTTGTCCTCCATTTTGCTCTTGAGTTCCCTTCCCCAGAGTCCCTTCCCATCCATGAGAGGTGACTTTTTCCTAAAGCAAGGGCCTTGTCTCTTGCCTGCAAGGCTGGACCTTGAGCTCTTGAGCCCAGTGTTGTGAGAGAGGCAACAGAGGTCAGCAGAGACAGGTGAGCCAGAGAATCTTTACACACCAATGAGATTCCAACTACTTTTTAGCAGAGCTTTACTAACAAACCCTACAACACCCCATCTCCTGCTCTTCCTGCCTGCATTCCCACCCGCTAATGGCAGGGAATGCACTGCAGAGCGAGGTGGAAGCACCTCAGTGTTGTGGCTGTGCCTGGGTCTGGCTGTGTAGTGAGGGTGAAGTCAGCCTTGCAAAGCGAAATTGGAGAATGGCATTAGCTCAAGGAACTGCACAAGCTTAAATTACGAGAGAGAATGTACAACTTTGGCATGTGGACTATAAATCCATGGAAAAGGTGTCAAGAGGGAGGCATGAATGGCTGTGTCTGGAGTGCTGCTCAGAGCTAAATAAAGGGAAATCATGGGATCAGGTAAAGCAAAGGTAAAACTAAAATGACCAGGGGACAGTAAAGAGTAACTTGAAATTACTTCACAGCTTAAAGGAAGCAGAAATTCTAATGCTTCTGATTTGACAGGGAAAGGGAAGTAGGCAGTTAAAAACACCAGGATAGATGAAATTATGCCCTTGATCAGCTCAAGGCCTTGAGTAGATTCCTATTATTTTCAACTTACAGTTAAAAAAATATATGATAATATATAAGCTGAATGGAAGCTTTGATATAGTTAATTAAGGCCAGTTCAAGTATAAATATGCTGGAAAGGAAAATTTATCTGTAGAGCAGAAATGAAATCCCTCAATTCAGTGATGGCATTCAGACAGGATGGTCTTCTGACAGGCTTCACATCTGCACATATGAAAGGTGGAAAAGATATTCCCAGAAGTCAGACTGATTAAAGGCTCCCTAGCTGGCTCTACTTATCTGGTATAGAACAGATCAAGGAAAACAAGAGAGATTCTTGCAGCTCTGAAAGTCTGAATATAGGGTTGTATCAATTAAAACCTTATAGGAAGTGGTATGTGTGTGAACACAGAAAACAGAGGCTCATTTGCTGACCACATGGTAAATTCTGGAGTTCTCATTTATTACTTTCACTATTCTGAAGGAAGATCAGAATTTTCTTCTAATTAGTACTGTCTGAAACTTAAACCTTTAAACTCTAGTTAAGCATCTGCTTCTTGGATGGGGAACAACCAAAACAGCTTCCAGTAAGTAGTAAAAGAAAACCAAAAACCATGAGGTTGTAGTTTGGGTTTCAGAACAGTTAATCAGTTAATGGCCTCTCAACCCTGAGGGGTCCAAACTTGGGCAGGTGGCAGTGATTCAAAGACAGGAGACAAGTGGGATGGGGAAATTGCACTGTCCTGTTTGTGGCACAGCAGCTTCCAAACATGAGGATTGTTCTTGGTGTAGATCTGCCTGGGGGGGGTTACTTCAAGCACTGACACCACAGTGAATACCAGCAGTAAGTGGGTTCTGTTGCCAAGTGCAGTGGCATCGAACAGCTCAGAGCTCAGTCACACATTGTCTTTGGGAGGAAGGAAAAAACCCCTCCAGGCAGGCCAGCAGGAGAAACAGCTGCTGCCGTAGGCTCTGCCATGGCCAGAGCCCACGTGTCATCGGCCTGGCAGCAGCTGAGACATTCATTCCTCAGCAGCTGTGAAGGAAGAATCGGAACCCCTGCGGTACTTGATCAGTTGTGTCACCCTGCAGGGGTCTCTCCCACAGCTCCTGCCATCGCTCTGACCTCTGCAAATCTAACCCAGGCAGGAATTACAAGTGTAATTAATGCTTTGCTCATGTGCTGACTTCCTTTTCCACAGCAAACAAAAAGGTAGTTTCAAGGGAGAGGCTGCTTCAGATAAAGATGTTCCCAAAGTTTTACTCCATACAGTTTCTGTGGTTATATTGTTGCTTCACCCCAATCACTTGTACCATTATTCCTTCTCCCTTATGCTGTAATCCCTTCATTGCAAGTCTGTCCTGTTTGGACAGTCCACAATCTTTACTAAAATTTTTGGCTACTTTACTATTATGCAACTGATTCTTTTCATCTCTGATTCCAATACAAAAGTCTTAAAAAAGCAAGGATAAAAACGGCCATGAGTTCTCTCTGTCCCCAGGTCATGACCCTGATTTGCTATTCAATATTGAACACTGTAAACACAGGCAAGGAAAGGAACAAAGTGTATTACAAGAGATCACCAATGGTATAATACATTTAATAAATGGACTGGGTTCCGTACACCCGAACAGAACAGTGTGTACATAATGAAGTGGAAAGTAAAAACACTACCTCTCCTGCTAGTTATTTTTTTCCCTACAGTATACCAAGTTATACAATATATTTATAGGTTACTTCCAAAATGTTTTAAACATCTAAATTTTGCATTCCCTTGCATTAAAAAAATTACATATTAATTACTCTGGAAAGTTTCTGAATTCTGTTTAGCAGCAAATCTCCTTTCTTGATGGTTTCTTGGTACTGCCAATTCTTGCTATCAGGCCTAGGAATTATAGGGGGGAAAAAAAGGATTAGAAGTAAGAATATGTTACACCAAGGCACTAAACACTTCTGTAGTAAATGTCCTCAAAATGTATAGAGTTCAACTTCTAGGAATTGTTACATACCTGTTGGTTTCTACAATCTCGTTTACTTTGTCTATTTTGCAGTGCAATCTCCCAGCTGCAATAAATCTTGAAAGCTCCCTAAATGAAGAAAAAAAGTTGGTTATATCATGTTTCACCAAGCACTTGTAGACCCAACAGCACTGAAACTGCTGCTACAACACAACAGTCACCACACTGCTGTCAGCAGCAGCCTATGGATTTTCATAAGGTATTTTATGTATCCTCCAATTATTATAAAACTTGGACATTGCACAAAAGAATAATCATTCTAGTGACCTCAACACAAAACCTGAGTACTTTCTTCTCAGGCCACAGTGTGGTACTTGAGTTAGTGAAATTTATCACTGAGCTTGGCATCAACTACTCCTCAAACCCAAAGGCAGCAGTCATGCAGTGCTCCTGGTGGTAAATATTTTTAAGCCAGTCAATTCATTAGAAAAGTCTCTCAATAGTTTTTAAACTTATTTTTAAATGCTTATTTTATTATTATTTTGCCTCATCAGCTGGTGGTCTACAGCACCTGCAGTAGAAGAAAATATTCCTGTGCTCAACAGTAAGGTAAGTTACGACTTGTAACAAATTACTGGGAAGTGTAAGAATTATTGTGACTTAAAAACATTGACCTTTGAATTGATGGGTATTTGGTTTCTGTTGAAACACCTATTAATTTCTGAATATTTCAAGCAGTTTCACATTTCTGTAACAGTTTTCTATATTAGAATATCTGAAACCTCTCTGAAACAAGAGAGTCTTGTGAAGGCATTTGAAACTAAGTGCTTCATGTGCATAAAGTAAAAGTCAATTTCTCATTTCATTCACCACTTAGTTCTTATCACAATCTAAATCTGTTGGTTTTATACTAGAAAAGAATTGCAAACTGAGACTGCAGGGTATGGTTTAAGTGAAAAACATCAGAACTTGCCCATGTACCAGAAAGCAAGCAAAACTAGAGAGGGAGACTGGCAGGGTGCATGAAATGTGTGAATCCCCAGAGCTGTAACAGCTCAGTTTTTGCACAGCTGTGAACTAAAATCATCCTCTAAAATCTGAAGTTGCACAGCACACAGAGGTCAGTAAACACAGCAGTATAAAGAACAAAGTAATTAATAAAATACTAGTTTTCCATGCTCCTCCAAAACATACCTTGGCATATTTATAATCAAAGTAGAACAAAAATCTTTATTCATAATGAGATCGTCATAAATATTTAAAAGGTATAAAGTGAGATCTTTATGTATTTAAAAAGCCAAAGAACTTACTGATCTATGAATTCTACGCTGACTCCAAAGGCTTCAGCCATGTATCCCAAGGTCAGGGAGCGGTAGGACTCGAGGAGCTGGCTGTACGCGTGGATCCGCATCTCCCGCACGTAGTACCGATAGTGAGGGGCAAACAGCCAGTCCTTCTTCATCTCCTGCTCTACTACAGCTGGAAAGAAAAAAAGAAGAGGAAAAAATATAAAAAAAAAGGTCAGTGATGTCTACGAAATGCAAAATATCAATTGTGTCAATAAAACATATAGCACCAGTTAATAACAGGCATGACCTTCACTATATTGTGTTCTTGCACTCCTCAGGATACGAAAGGGATTTTACTCAAAGGTAAATCTGTATAATTTGTATTAGTTCTGTGTAATTTGTATCAGTAATAACATGCAGACAATATTGTGGCAGAGCTAATAACAGCCTGTGAAGCAGCACAGGATCCTCCTTTCAGGAGTGAGTGGGATCACCTCGCTGAAAGCACCATCTGGATTTGCCGACCTGCAGGAGCCCTGTGGAGCCGGGAAACAAGCACAACTCGGCATGTAGCTACTTGAAGAAACGTTACCCAAAGCTGTGCAAGAAAATAACATGAACTTTCTGCTACTAGCTCTTAAATTAGCCACAAGGATTTCCAGGCACTGAAGTGACTTTTTTCCCTGATGGATTCAGTTCCCTGCTACGGATGAGGCCACCAACAGGAAAACGCTGTCCCCTAATTCAGCCTCATCAGACCTTGTCTTCCACAAAACGAAGGGTTCTTTCTTGCTCTTTCTAAATACCTTATTTTCTTGTATTCTAAATCTCAGAGTAGGAAAACAAGCAGTCTGAGAACTGGCAAGAATAAGAGTTTTCTAAAAAGCTTTTCTTTGATGTCACCCTTTTCCACAGAAACCAGAGGAGAAAGCCAGTGGGAACAACACTGAAAACTTTCTACGTACAGGCTGAGATTTCCAGGCCTTCAGACTACAAGTCCTGCAACTTCTTTCGAAGATAAAACCTTTTAAAGCTTTCCTGACCTGCTTTTCAGGTAAGACATTGTTCCATAGCCATTTTCAAAATGCTTTTCCACCTTATCAGACGTGACCCTTCACAACGCTCACTGGATGTGAAATTTTTGTTTGTTTGTTTGCAAAATCAAAGCAGGAAATTTTAGGTCACTGTGACAAAAAAATCTCTAGATTGTTTATTTTTCTGCATGTGGCTCTAGTTCTAGCCTGGAGCTACTCCACAGAAGTTGAGTATGATCTGAAACAAATAACTGCAACACCTGGAATGGTTTTGCAGGACAAACCCAGCCTTACCGAGTGACTGGAAAAAGGCTGCATAGCGGCACTCGTAGAGAGAGAAGAGATACTGTCGTACGGCTGGCAAACTGTGCAAGGCCTCCAGGATCTCTGCCCCTTTAATAACCTGAAAGCAAACAGATGTGTTTAACCCCCACCACTTCCAGCCTGGAGATGGACAGGTTAAGGAAAGGCTCTTTCCTCACCTTCTCCCTGAGGTCAGGCCTGTCCAAGGCAATCATGCTGACATAGACTGTGTATGTGACAAACGTTTTGTAATCCATCAGTTCGTAGGATGTGAATGTTGAAACTGTATCAAGGAACAGCTCTGCTGCTTGTTTGAAGTCTCGAATTGCTACACAGTAAAGACCCTGGTAAACCTTGAGGCGGTTTCTCCTATCCCAGTCTCCTCCTTCTTCTATTAGACTTAAAACAGAACAAAGAATATTTACTTATGTAAATGTGTCATAAGTTACACGAAACAAGCACAAATCAACTGATGCCATGACATTAGAGACAGAATGACTTGGCTTATGTTACAGCTCAGGCTCTGTACACCTGTCACATAGGAAAGTGGCTTCCTTGGGACAGGAGAGGCCAGAAGCTTTTGCACAGTGCAAGTTTAAGCTGAAAGGAAAAGTTACAGCAACAGTCTCTGTGAGTGTGCAGGTCAATATTACTGTCAGCCCTGACTGTGGCAACAGCTTTCCACTGCCTTTGCTGATCAAATCAAAGCTATCCAACTGCAGTATAAAAAAAGCTACAAGTTGCCACTTCTTAAGAATCATATTAACACAAATTGGTGTGGTTGTGAACAGGAGCACAGGCTGAGTCACACTCAAGGTGGGAGCAGAGGGTGGGCTACAAATACAAACTGAGCCAACCACTAGAAAACACTGCCAAAAATATTAACCTTCCTTTTCTCTTTCTCCTCAGAAAAAAACCCCAGGAAGTGCAAGGTAACACCCTCCCATCACTGTGATTGTCTCCCAACCAGTCCCAGTCATTTCTGGACAGAAAGGTATTTATCTTCCATTTCTTTTGTCCCAGCTTGTTTCAGAAGTGCTTTAGTGCAGTCAGACAACCCAAGCAGTACCTTTTTGCCTTTTCAATGTTCCGTGTGATGAGGTCGTTATCCATGTAAAACAAGCCAATCCTCAGGAGATAGAACACGATATCCAGGCGATGTCCCAGTGCCACAGTTTTGTCGTAAGTCTTGCGGAATGCAGTCAGAGCTCCCTCCTGGCAAAACAGTGTTTCTACTGTAAGAATGTTAAAAACACCCAGAACATTCACAAAATGCCTGTGGTAAGAGCAGTGTCTTCTGCTGGTAGTTCTGACTTTGTCAGTTTCCCATAACTATCATATTGTGCATTCTGAATAGTCTTGGAGAATCAAATCAAGTTAAAAGAGCTGATTCTTGTGTATCTTTTAAAGTTAAGGACTATGAAAATCTACTCTGTAATTCGAAATTAAGCTTAGAAAATTTTAAAAGCACAAGGAAAGTGAAAAATTATATCTGCAAATGGAAAATAACTTAGTTCATTGTCAAGAAAAAAGACGTTTTCTTTTCAAGGGCTGTTTTCTTTTCTAGATAATTTAAATTTCAGTCACAGCCTCCCTTATCTGCCATCCATGTCTGAGTTGTGTCAGTAAGAAAAGACACTGCAAGTCCCCCAGCCCTCACTGGGACCTGCCCAGCTAAGAGGGTTACCATGCAGTGGTTTTTATCAATCCATAAAGCCCCTGCCATCACCAACCTTGTCCCCAATCCTGCACAAGTACTCAGCTTTGGCCATCATTGCATCCCGGATTTCGCTTTCCCCCAGGATCTTTTCTGCATCCTCCAATTCGTTGTCGAGGCGTTTTAGCTCCTCCTCATTGGCTTTTTTCATTTTGTTCAGCAAATCCGTGTCCATCTGCCACTCCAGAGACTTGCACAGGGCTTCGTAGTAGGGAGCCATGTCTGAAAGAGAAGCAGGAGGGGTTCTGCTGTTAATTGCTGCAACGACTGCGTGTGTGTTTCCAGAAGGACAACAGGATTGTCAATGCCAGCAACGTCCTGCCTGTAACCAGGTACCTGTTAAACCCAGACACAGCCAGGGTTTGTTTCTGCAGGCCTTGCCCCTCACGCTTCTTTTTGCTGGCCCTTTCCCACCACTGCTCTTTACACCTCTTCGATTTGCACTTTCCCTTCTCTGGGCTGCACTTTCCCTACTCTCACCTCGAGTCCTGGGGACAGTTTTGGGCACTGCAATAAAGGAATGATATTAAGCCATTAGAGAGTGTCCAAAAGAGGGACATGAAGATGGTGAAGGGCCTTGAGGAGAAGCTGTATGAGGAGAAGCTGAGGTCACTTGGCCTGTTCAGCCTGGAGGAGACTGAGGGGAGACCTCAAAGCTGTGTAAAACTGTAAAACTTCCTCGTGAGGGGTAGAGGAGGGGCAGGCACTGATCCCATCTCTGTGGTGACCAGTGACAGGACTTGAGCTGCGTCAGTGAGGTTTAGGCTGGATATTAGGAAAAGTTTTTTCACCCAGGGGGTGGTCAGACTGGAGCTTCCCCCTAGGGAAGTGGTGATGACCCGAAGCCTGACAGAGCTCAAGAAGCATTTGGATAATGCCCTCAGGCACACAGTGGGATTGCTGGGGCTGTCCTGGGCAAGGCCAGAATTTGGATTTGTGAGCCCCTTCCAGCTCGGGATGTTGCACGATCCTGTTTATCCCACTGCGAGCGCAGCAGACCCCGGCACTCAACTCGCGACTCCTCCAGCACCGGGGAGAGCCGAGGTCAGGGCACTGCATCGGCCTGGCCGAGCCCTCCTGTCCCCCTCACCCCTGCCCGCTGCTCTGGGGCTGTCCGTGCCCAGGGGACAGGGGCAGTGACACAGCCGAGAGTACACACACAGACACACCGCCCCGGGGATCGGGGGGCAGACACGGTCACACGCCTCTGGACAGACAGACAGCCGGACCCGGACGGACCGACAGACACCCCGCACCCCCGGCCCTCACTCCCTGAGCAGGGACAGACCCCGCACCCCCGGCCCTCACTCACTGTGCAGGGACAGACCCCGCACCCCCGGCCCTCACTCCCTGAGCAGGGACAGACCCCGCACCCCCGGCCCTCACTCACTGTGCAGGGACAGACCCCGCACCCCCGGCCCTCACTCCCTGAGCAGGGACAGACCCCGCACCCCCGGCCCTCACTCACTGTGCAGCCGAACCGCCGCCATCAGCTCGTCGCGCGCGGCGGGGTCGGGCGCGTGGGGCCGCAGGCTGAGCAGGAAGCGGAGCTGGGCGATGCGGAGGTCGGGGTTCTTGGGCAGCCCCTCCTCCTCCAGGTTCTCCAGCGGCATCGCGGCGGCGGGACAGGAGAGGACAGGATAAGACGGGACGGGACGGGAGCGGGGCCGAGCGGGCGGCGCGGGCAGTGACTCAGCCGCGACCGGCGGAAGAGCCCGAGCGCTTCCGCCCCGCAGCGCCCCCTGGCGGCCCGGAGGACCCGCGGGGACAGGGACGGAGAGAGACAGGGATACAGAGAGAAAGGGATAGGGGGACACAGGGATATAGAGACAGGGATAGGGGGACACAGGGATACAGAGAGACAGGGATAGGGGGACACAGGGATACAGAGAGAAAGGGATAGGGGGACACAGGGATACAGAGAGACAGGGATAGGGGGACACAGGGATACAGAGAGACAGGGATAGGGGGACACAGGGATACGGGGACAGGGATAGGGGGACACAGGGATACAGAGAGACAGGGATAGGAGGACACAGGGACACACAGACACAGAGTTACAGAATCACAGAAAAACAGAGTCACAGATCACAAAAAAGCAGTGTCACAGAAATAGGCACAAAATCAGAGTCACAGAAACACAGAGAGGTGGAGTTATAAAGTCATAGAAATAGAGTGTCATAGAAAAGCAGGTCAGGGGGTCCCCAGGTGTCACTCCACCCCATCTGCCCTGGTCCTGCCCCGCTGTCCCTCCCCACAAGGGGCTGCCCACAAATTGTCTGTGCCAAGGTTTATAGATGGGACATTTGGGCACACTCACAAAGAGTCCCTGTGTGCAGAGCTGTTGAGGTTCATCCCCATGTGATACCCGAAGTCAAGCCCTTTTTTTATCTTTTAGAATGCTGTGAGTATCAGCCACTGTTTTCTCTTATTGGAAGTTTGCAATAAGATAAAACCACAGTTGGTGTTTTTGCAGTGTAATGTGGCCAGGTGGTGGGGCAGCTTCTGCTTGGCTCCTGTAAAGGGCATTTTTGGGTGCCAAGGGCTATCCTGTGGGATGCAGGATCCCACCCAGCCCAGGCTGGACCATGCTTGATGCACAGCTGGGCTCCTCCAGACACATTTTGGTTTTATTTGCTGGCATTTCGGTGTAAATACAACACCTTTGGCCAGTGCCTCTATTCTGGAGTTGTGCTTTGCATCTGGGTGATGAGAGAAACTGTTCCCTTGGCTGTTTTGGCACTGTGTATTCCTAAGATTGGCTTCTGTGTCTTCTGAGTGTGAATTATTTAGAAGTTTGCTGGAAGGAACAGTTGCCTGCTGTGTTTTTGATAAGTGCTAGTATTTTTTGCATTGGTTCTGATTTTTTTTCCCTTTGTTTAAGTCATTGGCTTGTAGTTCTAGTAATTTAGAATAAAATAAAGGAGAAACTCTGTGTTTTAAGTCAGGCAGCTATTTAGTTTTTTAGAAATAGTTTTTCCTTTGTCTTCTCTCTCTTTTTTTTTTTTCACTTGAAATTGCTTTTCCACTGATTGTGCAATGAGGAATGGCTTTGATGCTTTGCAGAGAATGGCACGTAGATCTTTTGCAGCAGTGTGTTTATGTTATTTGCCTGTTGGCCTTTGCATTTGCTCAGAGACCTATTAATTAGTTTTATTTATGACAGACACTTCTAGGCCTCTTGCATATTTTTCTTTTGAATCTTGTCCCCAGCTCTATTCATTGGGCAGTGTGCTCTGGAGCTGAGGAATGCTGTTTATTTTTAGCATGCCTTGTTTGGGAAGAAAGGGATGGTCGGGTTTTTTTCTGCTAAGTAAGGCTGATGTTCCAAACACTCAGGCACTGCACACATGGGTGAGTGTTTCTTGTGTGAGCAGCTGAGATGGGATTAGCTCACAAAAACTGAAGGAAAAAAAATGAAGCAGCTTCAACATCCAGTTATTGCAGATGGTCCCTCCAGCACTGGGTGAAAGGTGGGAAGTATGTGCAGCTCCCTTGTAAGCAGATAACCTGGCTGTCACTGTAGCTGTTTTCCTAAGCCCTAATAAAGATTGGTTTGCAGCCACAGATGGAGGTCTACCCTCTTCCAAAAATCATGTCTTTCATAGCCATTATATCTCTGACCATTCTTACCATCTGTAGAAACACCCACACCCTGTTAACACCACTGGGTTTTGGCACCCTCAGCTCATTGTGGCAGCAAAAGCCACAGATTCGTTACGTACTGTGGGAGAAAAAAGTTCTTCCTCCTCCCATTTCTGGATTTGCTACTCTTTAATTGGCCCCCAAATAAGTTGCTAGGTGTGACAAGGGTAAGGGAGCTGAGTTAATTTCTGGGGTTTAGTTACTGCTGAAAGGTTGTGTTTTGTTTTGTAACCATATGAAATACTAGTCAATTAACTCTCCCCCCCAGCATTTATTGTCTGTAAATATTTGCCCATGTTTTCATATTTATGTATATTTCAGCACAACAGGGAGAAAAGGATCTGACTACAAGCACATTCACAGCTAAACATGAAAGAAAATTCAGAGACAACATTTAGATCACAAATATTTATATGAATAAATAAGGCCTTACGGTGACTGCAATTCTCATGCCATTTTACAGCATTACAAAGGATTCGACTAAGAATTTTTTAAACTTTTTTTTCTGCACAATGGACCTCAAATTATTGTTTCCTTCCCTACAGGATGAGTCAGTGCTGCGAGGATCCCTGTGGTGGCTCCCAGTAACTCTAATGATGCTCTTCCTTGAAGAGTGACAGTATGGATGTGCTGCAGGTTGTTTACATGGCATAATACACCCTTGTTATCCAGCTGGAAGTAGAAGCCAGCCCCTGTTGCAGTTCACATGGGTTCTTCAGAACTTCCCTGTGGCTCTGCACTCGCAGAGCACAAATCCTCTGCACCTTCCTGCTCACACCAGCCCCAGGAGTGGCTCTGGTGGCAGTCAGGGCACCCATCGAGGTCTCCTCTGACTGATGGTGATTTTGGAGGAGGACAGGTTTGTCAGACCCTTTAGTTGTGCAGTCAGGCTTAACCCCAGCAAAATGCAGAGGTATTTGCTGCTGACAGGCCAGTGCTGCCCGTTGTGCAGCTGATGGCTGCACTCCTCTCACAGGGAGCAGAGGTCTGCCATCCACTTGTTAAACCAAGGGATATTGTAGCTCTCTGAGAGGGTTAGATACGATGATTTTCTTCCTGATGGCAGAGGATTCTGTGTCTCAGGGCATTGTGGAGGACAGTGCAGACCCTGCACTCCCCCAGTGATGCTCATGCACACAGAGAGGTTCCTTTACAGGTTTCTGTGCCCTGAGTGGGCATATCTCGTGTGGTCAGTACCCCAGACAGTCACAGGTGACCATGGGCAAGTAATACCACCCTCCTTGTTACCCCAAGTAATACCACCCTCCTTGCTACCATTTTTGCAGCTGTGGGAGGCCACAAACAGGGCTGGAAGCCCAAATACAGATTTCTAGATCTCCTCCTTCCCCACTAATAGCTGTTACAAAATGCCACCCAGAGCAAGGTGACTTTCCATGCACCCGTGTGAGGTTGTTCCTGGTTGTGTCCTGTCCTTGGAGCCGTGCCCAGGCCACCCCAATGTGCAGTGGGACAGTCTGTTGCAGTGTGTCTGGCTGGGGCCGAGCTGCCACAAGGTGCCAGTGTTTCAGAGCAGTAACTGCGCTGCGTCTCAGTCTTCTGGGTGTTTGCTTTGCTGGGCTGTTTTCTCTCTCAGTGTGCCAAGTAAAGCCCCGCTATCACTTATTAAACCGAAAGACTGGGGAACCTCCAGCCTTCTGCAGGGACACAGCTGGGACAGACCACCTCAAACTGCACTGTTTCCCCCCCCCCCCGCCCCATCCACTGCCTGGTGTCCAGGCCACTGTGTCCAGCCAGGCATGCACTTGCTGCTGGCAGGGATGCATAACACACCTCTTTAGGGCAGTGTCAGGATCTGAGTGTTTTGCTTGCAGGTGCCATCAATAGAGCCCGAGTCTATGTCTGTCACCTATCCCTATGCCATCTTCACTTATCCCTCTGCTCATCCAGCCCCACTGGGTGTGGGGGCTCCTGTCTGCCAGCCCGCAAAGGGAAAAGCCTCTGCCAGCAGATCAGGATCTGCAGCAGGACCCAGGACTGGTTCTGAGGGACTTAAATTCCAATCATGGAAGGCATGAAGGGTCCTGAAGCTGTTTGGTGTGTCCGTGCTGTAAGGAAGAGCTCTTTGTGCACAGCCACCATGCTGTGAGCTGCAGGCTCACCTCAGCAATACCAATTATGCTTTCATACCTTGCTGTCATCCTCAGGCCCCTTCAAGGTTTATGCATTTGTTTCATTTGCAGGGCTGGTTTAACTGAACTTGGGAAAAGATGGCACTTGAATCACGTCTGGCTTCATTCTTCATCCTTCAGTAGTGGAAGTGTTGACAGCAATACTCACAGCTGCACTGGATAAACCTACAGGTGTTAGGCATTGATTTCTTCCAAGTAAGCTCCTAGAAGTTGCCTGTTTTCATAGGTAATTATTGCTGGCAGAGATGTGGCTGTTGTCTCTGGAAGTGTGGCTCCCAGAAATTACAGTCTGTATCAGCAAGGAGTGAAAGGCACAGGGTCAAGCCCTCTGCTAGTGCAGGTCACTGGGCTGGCTGGTGTTAGACAAGCCCTGGCACCAGCATAAGGACAGCTAGAAAATGCACCTGCAGTGGGATTTCTGCATCTCTTGACCTCCCTGATGTTCTTTTGTCACCCTTTCCATAGTGGTAATTGCATCTGATCAGCCACGTATCTGTTTCACAGCAATTATTGTCATTTATTTACCTGCATGTTTTAAAATCAAGAAATCCTTGTTTTGAATGACAACAAAACCAAATTAAGTCTTTTACAGCATTAGAGTCAGGGTGTTCCAAAAACAGCCACATCAGGAGAGTTTATTACCCTGGGAAGAGAGGATGAAACTGCATTGTTATTTTGAGATCTCAAAAGCTATTAATATCTAATGGCCATGAGAAATCAAACTGACAGGTAGGGGTGGGACAGCAGGGGAGCCTCTTCCTTTGCTTCACACCTCTGGCAGCCCTGGGTGCAGTGGAGGGTGGTGGCAAAGTGCTGCCTAGGGCTGTATATATTTAACACTATTGCTTCAGGAAATCTTGAGAGGGAAGCTCTTTTTGAACAAATGAGAACCCTCTGTATCTGTTGCTATGAAGAGAAATACATGAAGACACAGCTCCTGGGTGGAATGGCTGTAATGTGAATTAGGAGACAGAGCTGCTGGCACAGGGAAGAGAAATCCTATGCCGTGTGTGTCCCATCATCAAATCAAGAGACACTGGAATGATGTTTGTGGAGATGTGTAAATACAGACACACACACACACACACACACACACACACACGTGTTTTGTGCTTGAATCTTTTGTTTCAGGTCCTGTGTCCCAGCCTGGCTGTTATAATGCAGAGTCCTTGATGCAGATCTTGGAAGGTCTGTAGGAAGTGGTAGCCTGTGAGTCTGAATTACAATTGAGGTCTGTTTGCTGCATCTTTTCTCCTAAGCATAGTTTTACTTTCAGAAAGCAGGTGTATTTGTTTCATACACAGCAGCATGTTTCCCATGACAAATGGTGTCAATATTATCAGAGGCTGGTGCTGGATATG
>JAWWEV010000024.1:6858828-6967348 GCA_035583235.1 Hafferia zeledoni | reverse complement strand
TTTTCCTGTTTTCTCCATCCCACCTCTAGTGACTCACAGCAGTTCCTGAAGTGCCCTTTGATGCATTACCCTTATACATTTCCTCGTTATCCTTATCTATTCAGTCTGGTACATATAACTCTGAGCTTTCTGTATGATCTACTCTCAATCCTGCCAGTACCTTCTCACCCTTTCTGTGCATATTTTTTTTTTTTTTCTCTACTTGACTTCCATTTTTCCATGCACTGACTCCTTTCATTCTTACCTACTCGCATCCTTCCCGCTCACCACCCCCGGTTTCCTCTCCTGAATCCACTTAAGTGTAATCTAAAACATACTGCATGGAAGTGGAAGCCCAGAGAAATATTTGCTCTGGCTCTCACTAGCACCTCACAATGCCAGTGAGCTCTGAGACAGTGGATTCTCAACCCTGCAGTAAAATGAGCTTTTCCCGTAAGTTTAAAATTTGATTCTTTCTCACAAACTAAAATCAAAATGATTGTCAGCTCAAAAAGTGCCTTTTAACTAAATTCAAAGGAACACATTCAGAGCAGATTTTTGAATTTCCACCATGATAAAACTAATTACAATTAACAGCCTGTTACTGAAACAGAAAACATCCAGAATGCCACAGTATTTGAAGTTATATTTTAAAGAACAAATACATATCAGATCAGAGAAAAAAGCTTCAAAGTCCAAACTGATTGCCTTCTTAAACAGTCTTAATTGCTTGTAAGATAAATGGGAATGAAGAACTAGGAGAAAGAGAGAGCCTTGCAGACAATCCATGTGGAGAATGTGATCTGTCATAGCAAATTGTGTGGGTGATTCAGTACTGAATCGTCCCAAATTACCAACCCCCAGCCCAAATGCCACCACCTACCAACAGACTGACTTGGCTCATAGTATAGCAAGGGTGGCTGAGAGCTCCCGTTTCAGGAGCCTGTGGGATAATGAATGCTGCTGCTGGCTACTGAGAGCAGCTCTTCAAAGCCCCTGAAACATTTATTCATCCTTGTAGTTGCTCTTACTCATCTCACCCTTAATCAGGTGAAATGAAGAGTTTTGGAGCCATGCAGGGTGAATCGCTTGACTTGTTCTACTGGCTGCTGGCAGTGATCTCCACAAGTGCACTTTACTAATCTGATCCCTGCGCTGTGTATTGTTCACTGTCAGGTCCAGCCCAACTGCAGCAGTGTTTGATATTCCTTGTCTGACATCTCCTGCCAGGACATGGAGATGCCCTATTGTGGGTAGTCCAGCAGGGAGAGTTTAACCTCACTTTCCTGAGGATCCCTAGTGTTTGATGCCCTCCTGTCCTCATGCTCCACTGTGTATCCAACCCTGACTCCTTGGGACAACCTCAGTAAGAGCTCCATTTGCAAAATGCCACATGCTTAGGGCTGTACCCTGCAGCACAGCAGTGAGTTCTGCTGAGATGCCCAGCTGTACTCCTCCATGTGCAGTGGCTGGTTGCCTGATTTCACAGTGTCTATCTGCACCTCTTTCTGGGCCAGTCTGGGTGTGGAATGGGCTACAGAGATGTCAAAGGGGTGGCAAAAGAAATTAGAGGAGAGGAGGCAGTGAAGGACCAATGCCTATACTCACCAGCCCATTGTGTGCTGGCAGCTTTGTCTCAAAGTATTAGCCAGGAGTATGGCTGGGACCCCTAAAAACAGGGCTGGGGTGAGTAATGGGGAGACAAGAAAGAGAAGGGGAAGGTGGCTAGGCTGGTGAGGTAAGCCTGGGAATTGTGTCTGGAGCTGAAGCTGCCAAAGTACATCTTTCCACGTGTGGTTGGACTTCCCACAGTGCCCTGGGGATGTGGGGTTTTGAGGCAGTCACAGCTCACTTCTTCTCAGGCTGTGGTGTTTATGGCCAGCTATGGTTTTGGCTCACAGTTCCTGTTTCAGCTTCTCCCCAGATGTATGGTTTGGGTATGATGGTTCCCTGTGGCACAGGGGTCTGCTCCCAAAGTTGAAGGACTGGGCAGGCATCATCACTACTGACTCTTCCAGGATGATTTTCCAATTATTATAGAGGCCAGGTGTGGCTGCCCTGCAGTCCCTTCTGTTGATACAAGGCAGAAAATATTTTATTCCAATTTAGACTAATGATGATCATGTTCTGGACACTGGAAAGAGATATCTTAAGCACACAAAGCAGCTTACAAGCCTGAGAAGCAAGGAGGGAATTTTTCATTTGGCAGAACAACACACATTGCAAACGCTCTTGTTTTTAATAAGCTCACAAAGCTTTCTTGAAAGCCAGGGATTTTTTTTCCATCCTGAACACATGAGGTATTTTCATTTCATAATGAATGTATGTTATGTCCAACTTCCAGAAAGCCTTTCATATGAAAAAAAAGAGCAAAGAATTTTTCAGATGCTGAAGTGAGCAGGGTGGAAGTAATCATGAAATAAACTGCTGGAATATTTGGTCTGTGCTCAGAGATTGTGTGGCATCTTGTATTGTCTGAAACAACACTAGATTATAATCATACGTGCAAATCTCTCAGGCTGGGGCAACAGGGAGAGGAGCCAATCTCTGTGTCTCCATAGAGCTGGAAGAAATTTCAGATATTTCTGTTTGTCTGCAGAACAGCTGGGGACTTCTCAGACATGAATCTAATTAAGCTTATTCCTCACCACAAACACTTCAAGTCCTGTTTCTGAGATCCAAATGGTTTTCCGAAATGAAGCTTAGGAATATAGTTTTCATCCAGCCTGCTTTTTTTTTGTTTGTTTTTTTCTATCTTGGTCTGGGAAAAATTACATTACAGTTATAGGCTCAGAGGAAAATTTACTGAAGTCAATAATATTGATTGGTATTTGGATATCAGCAGAATGCCATGTATTAATGGTAGGTGAATTTAATCCACAGGCCTTATTTTGTTTTGTGGCACAAGATTCTCACTGACCTCCCTGCTGCATGTGAAAGCATCTTTGGATTTAATGCAGATTTGAAGGAATCTTTTACTGTGGATATTGCAGGGAATGCATTAATCTGAGGAAAATCATAGTATTGATGCACTACAATTTTTATCTATCTGCTTTTTTTCCCCCGGCTGTCTTTAATTCCATTCTTAATCCAGTTATGCCAAGCATGACACTTGCAGGAGGCTGGTCCTGGGCTTCAGGTCCTGCTCTCTGATGCAGATCACAGCTGTAGTGAGGATCACCAGCAAAGCCACATTCCCTAAGACCATCTAATGCAACTGGAAAAAACAGATAAGCTTTCAGACACATAAGCTCTTCCTTGGGTCTCTTATATGCAAAGTTACTTGTCTAGGCTCCTCAGAGAGTTTGATTTGTGTTCATTTGCATCCACCAAGTATAGCAAATCCCAGTGAATTCTCCTGATATGTTTTCACTCCTGCAAGAAATATGATGGGAAGTGGAAGATATGATCATCTCCCTCCCTAGTGGCATCAGTAAGTATCACACATATCAGATTAAACCCTTGACATTTTTCCAACAGTGTGAAATTTGCTTGAAGATGTTGGAAAATGAGTTATAGATGTGAAAGCAAGGCTTGGAATATGAATGCAAACACGTTAACCCTAAAAGCAGTGCAATTTGCTTTCCCTGACTTCCTGGTGTGTGGAGCTGGAGAGGTTGTGGGGAAGAACTCCCACCACAGAGCCTGGGGGTGAGTAGGATGTGAGCCATGAGACAGAAATGCCTTTTGACTCTTGAGTAGTGACTGATGGCTAAATCCTGCCCAGCAATCCTCAGGGATGCAGTCCAGCAGTGAGGGGGAACATCACCTGCTCTGGTGGGTGCCTGGGTGGTGTCAGGTGTATTCCTGCCCCAAAATTGGGGTGCAAACATCTCCCAGAGCAGAGCAGCCCCTGGGGAGTGCAGCCCAGCAGCTTGTACAGGAAAAATACACTTTTCACTTAGCTGGAAAGACAAAAAATCCCTCAGGGATTACTACAGCATGGACACCCACCTGCAAAATACTTCAGGGCAAGTGAAGGTTGGGGATTTGAGGTGCTGCTATGGGCAGGACTGAGTCTTCAACCTAGAAGTTAGGTCAGGATTCTCACATGTCTTACAATGAGACTGGTTTTTGTTTCTTCACTGCAAAAACTCTCCAGCAGGTTTTCAGATCCATCTGCCCCCAGCATGTCATGGGTGAAAGGTGCATGATGTTGGATTTTCTGTGCTTGCCTTTGGGGTGTTTCAGGTTGTGCCTGTGGAACCCCATTCTGGTTTCAGGGATCCTGTCTGAGTGAAGCACATCCTGCTCAGGTCCCTTCAGCCTCCTCCACACACGTGTGCAGGGCAGCAGTGAGCAGCAGCAGCAGAGCAAGAGCTGAGAGACACCAGAAATACTGTGCGTTTTAAGGAACAGACTAATTGTAATCCAGAGGAGTTGTTAAGGCAATTACGCTGTTCAAAGTGTTTTCAATGCCTCTTATTAATTTCCTCTGCATTATCCTCTTGCCCCCTTGGAGATGACCAAGACAGAACTTGATTGCAACTGCTGCTTGTGAGTGCTACGGTTCCTTGGGAGCCATTAGCAATGCAGCATCCGCTGGAGTTGCCATGGAGATGCCAAGGCTGATTGTGAGCCAGGTGAAGCACTCCTGCTGCTGCTGGCTCATCCCTCCTCAGGGACGTGGTCACACAGCCTGACACTTGAGCAGGAGGAACAGTAGCCTCAGTCTAGGCAATAGTGCTGCTGGAAGGGATGGCTGTGGAAATCGGAGCGTGGGCAAAGTGCTGTGGCTGGAGAGGGTTCCCAGAGTGGTGAAGCTGTTGGGAGTGATACAGACAAGCCTGAGACCTATGGCTGCAAACAGAGGTGGGATAACAGGAAGGGTTCACTATGTCAGACCTCTGTCCCAAATGTCCTAGGTCCAGCCTTTTGCAGTTGCTCTCCAGTTGGCCTCACTGACTTGGCCAAGAGCTGCTCTGAGGGAGCTGTGACTATTGTTGGGTGTTTTTGTCCCTGTCAGAGGAGGAGGTGACTCCTTCTGGGGTTGTGTTGTAGCACTGAGAAATCTCGTCTTTCAAAATTTGGCAAGAACAGTGTGACTTGAAGTACAGTCTGAGCATAAATTAGCTGAGAACACATTTGTCTGTGGCAGAGGGAAGATGGCTGTTTGGCAGCAGGTGGCTTGCTTTAATGCAACAGATATTCTGTCTTCACTTAATAAACATCCACCAGATAAAAAGGTGATGCAGTTGACATCAGGCTCATCTATTTTTAGCTTTGGCATTTGGAAACAGGATTTCACTGCTTGGATCTGCCTGGAAGCATGTACCATTTTACAGGCAGGAAGGTCCTTCACTGTTAATAAATTTTGACTCTGATTTAATTGCAAGATAAGAGGACATCCTCTGTGCCCCCGCTTGTCATTGCAGTGTGTGCTCAGCCACTGCCTGCGTTGGTGTAGGTTGCTCAAAAAATCAAACTTCTCAAACTCAGTGCTGCCCTCTCCTTCCAGGGTTCAATTTCAGGTAAGCCCATCATACCACTGTGGCACTAAATGGAGTGTATCTGCTCTATGGATGCCATTACTTTATATAAACCCTATTTTTATATAGATGTATTTATACACTTTATATATATATATATATATACCAAAAATATGTATCTCCTACTTTGTAGATATCCTACTCTAACACTGTGATCATCTCCAAAGTTAAAACAGTTCTTACAGATTTCAGACATCTGAGTGAAGGTCAAAAATCCTTTTTTTTTTTTCTTGTCTTCTTTTGAGAATGGTAATGGCAAAAAATATTAACAGATATGAAAACAGGGTCAAAAAGCTGCAGATAAATGGGGCAGAGCATCAAGTGAAGTGACAGGAGACCTAATTATGGAATTGAAGCTACAGGATGAAATAGGTAAAAATCTCACAGGAATTTGTATCCCCTTGTATTTTTTTTTCACAAGTACTTGAAATGCTCTTTTCTCTTCCCACCTGATCATTTTAGAAATCAGTATATTTTTAGCTGAAAGTTGGAGATAAGAACCAAATGGCCTTGGCATTAAACAGAACATTCGAGTTGTCCAAGAACAGTTGGAGAGATGTTCGTGTTTCCCTCCTCATATTCAGGACTGACCTTGGAAATGTGGGGCAAATCAAGGAAAACCATTGGGCTTTTTCCCCACTTTTTCAAACTGGGGGTTGTAATCATCACCACCACATGTCCAGCTGTCCTTTCTACCATCTACCCACTTCATGTGCTTCACTTAGAAGGGCAAAATAATAGAGCACTGAGATATTATACCATGACTGCAGCAGTCAGCGCATCCTCTCCAGGTGTGGGTGGGATGGGCCATATGGATCTCTAGTGGAAGGTGTCCCTGCCCATGGCAGGGGGGTCGGGACTGGATGGGTTCCTCCAATCCAAACTGTTCTGTGGTTCTCTATTTGCAGAGTCACGTTTGCACACCCAGGAGCGAGTCTTCACCTTCCTGCTCAAGTGTTTGCCCATCCCAAAGTTCAAACTTGCAGGTGCAAATGGCATTTGGCAGTATGGATGGGTCAGCCAGCCACAAACCTCAGAAAATCAGGCTTCTGAAAGCCTGAAATACTGGGACACGTAGTCTGAGGGAGGAAATTAGGAATCAGGTTGGGGCTGTGTTGAGCAAATGTCCCCCATGCCTTGTGCTGTGCTCTGTGAGAAGAATAAGGAGTGTTTGCTCTGCAGGTAGGCAGAGGCCTGGGAAGCTGCTGGTGGGCAATTCATTTTGTGCGAAAGTGATGGTAATGCATCACTGAGAGGAAAATATTAGTTTGTGGGTACGTAGTCTGCTCCCACTGCTCGTGAGGCTCCACATTCCCCAAGGTGATATGAATAAATAATGCAGTATGAAAATGAAGGCAATGCAGTTATCGGGACTGTGAGATGGAAACACATCAGGAGCTGATTTGGATCTGAATATTCTGCCTATAGTTTAATGTAGTGACTACTGGGAAAAATCACTTCTCTGGAAGACCGTGCATGCTGGTGGGGAGAGGGTATCACGCTGGTCCTGGGACATGCTTATCTTTAGGAAAGAGTACTGGGAAATTTGCTTCACGTTGGTGAAACTTGATTACTGTCATATCATTCAGAGCTCAAGGGATATATCCATGCTGTTATTATAACATGTTATTTCCTCACAGTTGCTCATATAAATGATGGAGGCTGTGATGTAGAACTCTGTGTGTGTGTAGGAAAAGGAGAGCCTTGTGCCTCTGTAAACGAAAATCCACCTGCTTTCCGTGCTGGAGGTGGATGCTCAGTGCTGGGTACAGGCTGTTTGCTCTGGCTGTCACAGTGAACAGTGGTCAGTGAAGGTGTAAAGCTGCAGGCACCAGGAATGGGAAACTTCCAGTAACTGATTGAGAACAGAGATGTGGCTCCTCTGGCAGCTCCCCAGATTCTAAAGCTGCCCAAAGCAACAACTCAGGGTCCCTGAGAGATTCCCTGTTTCTGCAGCAGGGCTTGTAGCCAGTTCTGTGGGAAGGGGAGCCAGGGGGAACAAACCAGAGCTGTGCTGGGGTGCTCCTGATGCACATGCCAGCACTCCTGCTGCTCCAAGTGCTCATGGGGAGACACTGATCCCAGGCCAGAACCTCAAACCAGGGGCTTTATTCCCAGGGACTTGAACTCCACTTTGATGACAACAGGCAGGGAACCTGCTGATAGAGTTGCAGGAGATCCAAAGCAGTTCCAGCACATCCCAGTTCTCCCAGTCCTTGTTCAAGTGTGGAGCTGGAGGTGCCTTTTTGATTGGTGGTTGCACTAAAGCCTTTCAGGCTTTAGCAACTTCTTCAGTGAGAAAAGGTTGAGTTGGGAATTACTGGGGGAATTTTTGCCTCCTTTGCCAGGCACAGAGTGACAGCCTCATGCAGGCACCTGGGGGAACACTGTGAGCACTCCAGCAGGTTGTGAAAAAAATAATTTTCATTAGGAAGCAGAAGTCTCACTGCTGAGAAAGATTCTTTAATGTGAGCAGATCTGGGCTTGCTAAACTGAGATTTCCACTTCCAGTCAACCCATGGTGGATGCTCTGGTTGTCTTGCCAAAAGATGGGCTCAGGCCACACCAAGGGGAGAATGTTTCTGTGGGCACCAACCCTTTTTTTTTTTTTTTTTACCAAAAACAAAACCTCAGACCTCTGGGGTCCACATGTGCAGGAGCAATGGCATATTTTCCTCTGGAGAGGACCCCATGCTCAAGCCCTTGGTGCTTACAGCACCCCTAGAAGTGTTTGATCTCAGAGCCTTGGCACAAGCTCCTACTCAATTTTCTATTATTTTTGCCCATTTTTTATCTAATTTCATTCCGCATCCCAGTTTCCTCCTGAACATGTGATTGAATCTAATGCTGCTCCCTACCCAGTTATGTAGTTCTGGAATATTGCTCTGAACTATTTGGTTTTCAAACTTTGTCATCTGTTAAAAAAAAAAAAAAAAAGCATTACATGTGGAAGTAAAATAAAAATTAAAACTTCATTGACAGGAAAAATGGTTTTTGAGCAATTTTCATTGTACTCTTTATGTCTTAAAACTGCCTCAATATTCTAGCAATAATTTTGGGTTGTTTTGACCTGAAAGAATCAAAGTCTTTCTTTTCTGACAAGGCTGACAGATGCTTTGACTGATGATAGCAAAAATCAGGTCTTTTAGACTAAGAAATGTTACAACATCATTTGCATACAAACAGGGACTGAGACAAGCTCTTGAAAATCTTTGCAGTTGCAAATCCTGACACTGGAGACGAATAAAAGGAATTTTACTCCCTGAGCCCAGCGGATGCTCAGCAATAATGACATTGTCGTCAACATTGGTTTGAAACTCCAAATTATGAAAGTGAAACTGGGAGATTTTTGCTTTTCCTCCCCCCAGACAGGCTCTCTCCATCCTCTCCCGGCTGTTAACAATCCAGGAGCATTAAAGGCAGGGATCTCTGAGGCTGCAGTGAAGCCCCATGGGGAGCCAGGCTTGTTTGTTCCAGTTCTCTGTGCATCCCAAATCAACTTCTCCTCTTTGTATCTTTTGCCATAAACAATTATGTTCATAAATATGCAAAGATTTGCTTCCTCTGAGCAAAACCCTCCACTGTCACAACTGGGCCACGCAATGAAGCCACATACACTTATTCCCATCATTGTGAATTCCAAAATTAACTGCCAGAAGGCCAAGTATTGGGAGAGGAGGCTGTGGACAGGGATAGGGCAGTGCCTCCTGGGGGCCTGCTCTGCTTCCACTGCCCTAGGGAGCTGCTTACCACCCTGCTGTGTGTCCAGTGATGGGAGAGCTTGTCCCCTTCCCCTTCCTCTTTCCTTTTGCCTTTCTTCTCTATTTTCCCTTTCCCTTTCTTCCCTTTCCCCTTTTCCTTTTTCCTTTCCCTCTTTCCTTTTCCTTTTCTCCTTTTCTTCTTTCTCCTTTTCTTCCTTTTTCCTTTTCCTTTTGCCTCTTTATTTCCCCTCTTTCCCTCCTTTCCTTTTCCCCCTTTTTGTTTTCTTCTTTTCCCTCTATTTCCCTTTGATTCCCCTTATTACCATTTATTTCCCTTTTCTCTTCTTCTTCCCATTCATCTTCCCCTTCTCTTTCCCCTCCCTTTGCCATGCTGGCACTTCTGAAGGGGCTCTTTGAGGTCCCCCCCCACTCAGACCCTGCCATGCTGGGGTCTGGCCTCCCACGGCACATAAGAAAAAGAAGAAAAATTGCAATTTCACCCATGTGTTACCCAGGAACAAGATTTTAATTTAACTCTTCAGAGGGGCATAGGCTGGACAGAAATCTAGCAAATTTAGATCTAAACCAAGAGGATTTTGGACTGGCTCTCCCTGGCTCCCCTTTCCTCCCCTGTGGTCACATGAACAGTGTGCTGTGTGGGACTCAAGTATTTCACTCAGCGTTTCAAAGCTGTTTTTTACAAGACTCCATGAATTTAGTAAAACTTCCTAAATATTCACAAACTGCTCAGCAGCCACATGAGCTGATGAAGGATGGAGGGGATTGCTGGGGGAGGGATTTACTCTTTTGAGGAGTCATCACATAAATTATTCAGCAGCCCACTCTGCCCAGCTGTATTTACTGTCCTGGGCCAAGAGCTCCAGAGGCTGCTGCTCCCAACACCAACCAGCAATTTTGCTGCTTTGGCTTTTGGTGGGGAGTCAAGGTCAGACCTGACCCAGGCAGACTGCGGGGGAGGATGAGGAGCCTCACTGGAAGCATCCATCAGGAAAAATCTCCACTGGCCAATATGTGAACGGCCTTTCCAAGAGACACGCTGTGCATGGCAAACAAGTAGTAATAATTACAGAATTGCAGTGGCTCCAGATGTTTTGTGTATGTTTCAGTGTTCATTTACTTGTTTTCTGTGCTGAGTTACTTGGGATACAGAAAAGTGTAAATAATGAATATGTGATGAGCAGCAAGAATAGATCTCTGCCCTGCCTCCCTCTTCCAAAAAAGCTAATTAATCCAAATACCAAAATAAAAACTGCTTGAGTCTGCTCCAGCATCAGCCATGAAAGAGTGCTCATGAGCAAATAATTGACAATTAAAGCCTGACTTACAGAAAAGAAGAAAAATTCCCAAGTTGTATAGAGCTAAAGTGAGCTCTTTCTAGCAGTGAGGATCTAACAGAGGGATGTGTCTATTGGAAACAACTCTGATAGAAATTGCTGGCACCCAGATGCCAACAAACTGTCTCAAACCCTGGGCTAGAGCCACTGGTTTAAATCAACTATTTTGGCAGCCTCCTTCACCCCAGATTTTTAAGCTCCCTGTTGTTAGAAGCATCATTGTTGTGGAAGTTTGGGGATGGGGAAACTGAGGCACAGAGGGCAAGCAGGGCTGGCTGCTGAAGGGATCTCTGTAGCTGCGGTGGGAGCAGATTGCTGGTCTGGGTTTGTTAAAAATCAGGGCATGTGATAATATATACATTGCCTAATATACACCCAGAATGGCTCAGGGTTGTCCTTCTCCTGGGTGTTGATATGGGATCCCAGTCCAGAGGACTGAGGATTTGACTGCAGGAATTATATGGGGGATATATATTTATATACACACATATATGTGTGTATGTATGTGTATACTGTGATCTGATGTGTACTTTTCAGAGCTTAATGCTTTATTTAGACTGAATTAACTTGCTTCACAGGACTTTGTTTATCCATTTCAATAAATCAGCTCTTTCAGATAAATCTTGCCTTAAGAGTTGATCATATCCAGAGCCTCTAAGAGCACAGCAGATATAAATATTTGCTTTTACAAGGGAAAACTCTCCTGAGAATACTTTAGCAACTGACTGGGTTTGCCTAAAACAGGGAAGCTGGTAATTTGCTGAGTTGTTGATAAGAAATGAAGAATCAGAGAGGCAGAGCTGCAGATAGGTCTTTGGTCCCTGTTTTAGGTGTTTTAAGCCTGGGAGCTGGTTTTCTCCATTCCTCCCAGGTGAGGATGGAGCCTGGAGGCAGTTGAAGCTGACACAGTAACATGGAGGGAGCACACAGTGCAACACTGGAATCCAGTGTGGCTGGACAGAGACAGCAAATACAAATAATTTAAACTTTCTTATTATTTTTTCCTTACTCAGAGGCCCAGACAAGCATTCTCGGCACTAGAAGTGACTATAACAGTGTCTTGCTGTCTAATAAATGAAATGTCAGCAAATAGCAGTATCTGCCTGGTAGTCAAATATTCCTTCCTTCCTCCCTTCCCTTCCCCTTCCTTTTCCGCTTCCCCCTTTCCCCTTTTTCTCCTCTATAAATGCACTGATATGTCACAAGTTGTGGATGCTTTTGGAAAGGGGCCCCAGCTCTCTAGTGACTTGTTTGTGGCCCTTGGCATCCTTGGCCACCAACTCCCCTTTGTGCTCAAACAGGAACTGAATTCCTAAGTAGTTTCAAGGATCTTAGTTGAAAATGTGTTGCATAAAAAAAAGGATAATCTTTAAAATAAAATCCTCTGGAATTGCTCTTACCTAATGAGCTTTCCTGGCCGTGGAGGATGGTCATCTGATAGGTGGCAGATAATCTCCAAGAGAATGAGGACAGCCTAGATTTCAAGAATAGCATAATTGTATGTAAATGCAAGGAACAGGGAGCTTTTTTTAGCTTGAAAGAGCAAAGTTCATCAGATAACATGGCAGCTTGAAGCCCAGGAGTTCAGATTAGCTGGGGGCTGGGGAGGGGGCTGGGGAGCAGGCACAGCAGAGCAGTGCCAGGGGGGGCAGCCCCATGCTACACAGGTATAGCTTTTTGGGGTATTGTGAGGATAAATATCCAGATCAGGCTGTTGCTGATTATTTCTAGCCTCACACTTAAGTTCTCTGCATCCTTCTACAGATGCTCTGCTGATCTTACTATAATGTATGTGCAGTGGGTTCAAGGCTGGGTGACTTTTGGCTTCCCGAAAAACAAGCCTCAGTGTGCTGGAAGCTTCCCTGCACAGCTTTAGTGGCTTTTGAGCCAACGTCCTGCCTATGCTGGTGTGTTTGCTGTGTTGCAGTGGCCTCACAGAGCTCCCCAGCCTGCTGGGGAACACGGATGTGAAGGATGCTGTGCTCCCACTACCACCCTGGCCAAGTGTGAAATGCGGACGTTTGGCTTTGCAACAAGGGTTACCTTCAGCCCATCCCCTGGGGTCATACTGGGCAGGTCTTGCCAAGGACTTTGGAAAAAAAGGGTGAAAAAAATAGATATTGCATGGAAGAGAATTGTGGCAGCAATAGACCAGATCAGCTTTAATTATTTTAATATTTTTAAGCAACAGTGACAGTGTGCCAGGCTGTCTCTGGCAGCACAGCTGTCTGGGGGAACCCAGCAGAAAGCTTCCAATTCTCCAGGCCAAACACTGGCCCCAGAGAAACTGGACCCACTGACATTCATTCCGAGTTTCAGGGAGTGTCACCTTCACTCAGTTGTTGAGACATGAAGGCAAATGTCTGTGTGTGTCCCCTGCTCCCACGAGGCACCGGCATGCGCGCGCAGCAGGCAGAGAGGGAAACCAGCAGGGCCAGATGGTGACGGAGCAAGATTTTACAGACTTGTAGCTCCATCCCTCAAGCTCAGTGCGTTTGTCAGAAATGGTTAATCATACTCCAAATGGGCTAAGAAGACAAAAAAGAGCATTCTTTTTTTCCCCTTTTTTAACCATGTGTCTCAAAGTGTATGGGACTCCTGGAGCCCAAATGAAAAATTGAATAGGTTTGAAAGATACATTTGCACTTTTGTTGCTGAAATTTATACCTGTCTTTCTTAGAAAATGTGATGAGACCTTTCCGTCGTGCTGGTGAAGGGCCCAAGAGAGGGGAGCATCTCCCCTCTTTGTCTCCCCATTTTGTTGCCCACCTGTTCTGATTCCAGCACTGCATTAAAGCTGAGGTGTACATGAGGCATGGCAGGGATGTAGTGAGAACCAAACCTTGAAGAGCTGCATCCAGCAGCAAAACAATCCTGTGAATGAGGTCACTGTGCTCTGTGTTTCAGTACAAAATTACAAGGGGAAAATGCAGTAATTCTGTTGCAAGGAGTTTCTACAGCTTGTTCCATTCCCCCTGGGGAGAGGCAGCAAGAGAGGGGAAAGGCCGGGAATTAGTGTTTTACCATTTGCTGAGTGATCCAGGCTCCTGCTGTACAAGACCAGCTCAGCTGTACCAGAGCTGACAGACAACATTCACTGTACTTCTAATCACTGACAATGAATTAAATGGCACATATTAAATGCCAATTATATAATACCCTGCAGTTACAGTGTCATACTTGTTGCTGAAAGCAGTACCCCTGACCGACTTACCAGGTCTGTTTTGGAAAACATGGAAAGATCTGTGATCTTCCTAAGAAAAGGGCTATTATTTGCAAATTCCAGGTTGAAGTCTCTCCCAGACTATGCCAGAGGTCTGCCAGGGATTTTGGCTGAGCTGTGCTGGCTTTTACCAGGCAAAGACTTCAAGACACCCTGGAAGTGTCCAAAAGGTGTATGGATGTGGAATTTTGGGGATATGGTAAACACAGTGGTGTTGGGCTGATCTTATTCAATGATCTCAGAGGTATTTTCCAACCTTAATGATTCTATGACTTGGCTTTTTTTACACCAAAAAATGCATCCAGGTCATCAGCCCTTGAAGGTGCATGGTGTGCCAGAGATGTTCTGCCAACTTTCCATGCCCACCACAACCATGTCAGGGATGAGGCTGAGCTGGTTCTTGTGCTTTTATTGCAAAACAAGCTCAATCAAAACCACTTTTCTCCTCATGACAAACCAACACTCCTTAAGAGCAAAAAACATACACATGAGACTTTTCCCTTTGGATGAATACTTCCATTTATTCCAACTGGAAAAAACGTGTTTTTTTTCTTAAATATACTTAAGTGTAATTTCTTTTTTCTTTTTAAAGGAATAATAATTATCACATTGTCCTTTACAAACAACAAAAAAATTCCTAGCAATAGTCTGTGGTATGGAGACATCCATCTTCCAGATTTTTCTGCATCTGCTGCTTTGAGTAGGCATCAGGGTGTCCCTTGGTGTGCCCAGGGCTGTTGGTGCCATCCCTGCAGTGGGGCCCTCATTCCCAGGGTGCAGGGCAGGGGCTGGCTTGGAGGTGTAGGATGCCAACAGCACACAGAGAGAGGGTAACTCTGCCAGTTAAGCTGTCAGCCTTCCTGTGGCTCAAAGCTCAGCCTTATCTTAACACCCTCAAGTGCCTACCTGCATGTTTGGGTGCCAAGAGCCCCTTTTGCAAACCTGCTCCTTTCTGGGAAGCACTGGGACAACCTGGCATTGGCTTTCAACTGGGACATGCTGGGATGGCAGAACCCCAATGGATTAAAGCACATAAACTCACAGCCACCATAATACAACACAGCTGAGCCCTATTTATAGACCCTCTGCCACGTGAGGGCTGTCCTGGCTCTGTGGCAGGGGCTGAGTTTCCCCCCGGCCCCAAATGGCCTCAGAGGGGTGAGGGCATCTCATCAGGCAGGATGGGGCCCATGGGGAGCAGATTGCAGGTGTTCTCATATCTGTTAGGCAGTAGGCAATATTGAGACTTCCACTTGGTAATGAACAGCAGTTAACATAACCCAGGAGACTAGAGCACCATAAGACAAGTCTATATTCAAAACAACGTCATGCTGACATCACACAATTGCACCATTTACACTTTATTTACTCCAAATAATAGTTCAATGTTTAGTAACTTCAGCGTTCTCTACAGAGGTGTGAAATTCCTTCTCCAGCTTTGGTCATTTACAATGTTGCAGACATTTGGTAGGTCTGTTTTTCCTACTTAATAATAATAATTAAAAAAAAAAGTGCCTTTTGCAGCTATCAGGTTTTCTGTATTTGACTGATGGAGTGTACCTGTGAATTACAGGTGTGAGCAGATTCAAAATGCCACCGAGGCTTCATCAAGATCTAATGAATTAGAAAATGTTCTCTTTATTGACCAGGATCAAAACAAATTAACAGAAAAAAGGGTTAGCACAAAAAAAAACCAACTCAAAAAACAATGACAACTCAACTCTCACTGATATAGTTAAGGAATTTGGTGATGAAATGGAAAGGGGGATCCATTTGGTTTGGTTTGCTCTGGCTGAAAACAATTCTGAATGTGTATGCATTTTCCCAGTGACTCCTAAGATATAGAAATTCCTCTGATATTACAAAATACAAAAATATTTTCTCCAAACTGTCATTTACATCGCATTTACAACAACCATGGAAATAATTTAGGCTCCCACACTGTCCAAGAGACAGATCACCCACCAACATGGCTAATGGAAAACAAAAATGTGGTGGAAAGCAAAAGCTACTGGCAAATTGATGCTGAGAGTCAACAGTGGCAACCAAAATGAATGGACAAACAGAGCTCAAAGGGGTGGCAGTATCTGGGAGAAGGAGGAGAAACTACTGGGTAAATATTACAGGCTAAAGTGAACTTCTTTAATTCTTTTCTCCAAAGTAAGATGTGCAAAATATATTCACCGTGCCCAGGATTATGACTATTTATAGAAGCCAGTCTACAACCTTCTTACAAATCCCCTCTTCGGGCCTTTTTTTGTTACAATAAAAGCACTTACATGATCTAAAACAGTGCAAGATTGTGAATTAATTTACATTCTCCCAAGGTGCCTGGCAAGGATGCCATTAGGATATGATACAGTTTTTGCTCTTCTGTCTTTTCCGGCTGTGCAACTGTCCCCTGGCACCCACCGTGGAAGACTTGGGCATGCTGTATGAGCCATACTTGTGCAGGAGCTCCTCACTGGTCACGTACCGAAGGCGGGTGGGCTGGGGAATGGGCTCCCCGAGGAAATAGCCCTCGTTGTCGGACTCTGAAGAGGAGGAGCAGGTGGAGCACCAGTCGTATTCAGCGAAGTAGGGCCCCCATCTCTCGCCCAAGTGGTTCTGCAAGGCAAGATCCGACACCGTCCGGGGACAGTGGCCGTAGACATCCCTGCGGGGACCCTGCTCCACAGTCTCTCTGTAGCTCCTCTGGTGCATGAACGGGTCGTAGTCATCCCTGGCTCGGAGCGAGGGTCTCTCCTTCAGCCGGTAGCACTGCTCGCTGGCCAGGTGCAAGGCGTTATCCGACCGGGAACGCCGAGACCGCCGGGGCCGATGTGGGCGGTAGTGCCGGTCATCATCCCGGAGGGTAGTTCGCCGGCGGGTGCGCTCGCTCATGGGGGCGTGTCTGGGGACCTCCTGTGCCCCCAGGTTGCCCCCGGGCACCCCACTGCCGTAGTCGAAGCTCTGGTGCATCCGGCCCGGCAATGGCCGCTCTCGGTAGCCGAGGGGGCTGGCGAGGTCGTGCAGGGTGGGCTCCATGTCCTGGTACTGCTGTGCTGACAGCAGGCTGCGCACGGACTCGGCGCTTCGAAACTGCATCGAGGAGTTCAGGGTCCCCATGTTGCTCATCTTCTCTGAGACATTCATACCTGAGTCTTTGCTCAGGTCAGGCATGGAGAACCGCGAGAGATGCTCCTGGCGCTTGGCTCCACCATCTGCTGAGAGGCCTTTGCAAGGAAAGGGCAAAGGAAGGAAAAAAGAGAGTTAAGAAGGAGAATGTTCTATCAGCAGAGATGCAGGGTGGGGGCTGGTTTTGGCCCAAGACTTGCTTTAAAAAATAACTCAGTGGTTTCAATGCTGTCCTGAAGAGCCCTTTCAAAAGGAGCATTTTTATTTTTTTTTAAAGAGCAGGCAGTTTCTCCTTTGGGGAAATCACACCAATTTAAGGTGTTTTGAGTTGGACTCCAAGTTGTTTTTCACGACTTCCTTTCCCATATGTCTACACTGTCTGCGACTTGATAGGAATAACCAGCGATGCCAGGGAGAAATCATGCGTCAGAGGTAACCTGAGGCCTCCTGCACGCTGAGATAACTGGGGTGCCATGATCCAGCACACACACCTTGTGCTTGGAGAACTGAACCACGTCAGGAGCGGATGACAACAAGGCCACTGACTAATTCAGGCTTGTTACCATGCTGCACTGCACAGATCCCCTGAATGACACCTGTGGGGGGCCCAAAGGTACAGCCTTGGCCATATGCATGTAGTTGGGTTCCCCTGGAGGCAAGGAAACACCCAAGCCAAGAGGGTCTTCTGAAGCTTCCTGTAAGCAGCAGGACAGTGGGAGGGTCAGGCTGTCCCTGCAGATATCCAGGGAGAAGTGCATGGGCAGAAGCCAGAAACCTCAGGTCCAGTTTGAGCTGCCCTGCCTAGGACGGTGACTTACTGGGTCTCTCTGATGTGACAGCCAGCCCTGAGCTCCTGCAAGGTGCTTTCCCTCCAGCCCAGAAAGCCTTCACCAGGCAGCAGGGAAGTGGGGTGTCTGCTCAGTACCTGCCCAACAAGAAGAAACAAAGCACCCCTCACTGTCCTAGTCCTTGGCCTGTTTTATGGGTGTTTCCTGACTATTTTCTATCTTCCCGTTGACTTGACAACCAGCAGCAGTCAGTGCTTGCATTGCAAGCTCAGGACAACATGTTTCGCAAGTTATTTCAAAGGAAATCCATTTCATCCCAAATCAAACGCAGAGTGTTTGCTTTGGCATTCTTCTCCCCATCCCTCTCCGACAACCTCTTGGTGCAAACCCAATGAGGAGAGCTGTGCACCATCAGCAGGATTTCCAACGTGACGCACCACCTTTATGCAATCATTGAGAATTTATGACTTTGTAAATTAATTAAAAAATAACAACCCAGCCCACAGCTCAAGAAAAAACTTCTTTTTCTCTTAACAAAAGCTGTTTGCATTTCGTTGAGAGCTCAGCTCTTTCGGCATTAGCTGCTGCTGCCAAACCTGAACAAGGGCTGCTGTCACTAACTGCACTCATGATCTGCTTCAGGGTTTCTTTGGATTCAGCCTTAAAAAGATCAACAGATCCTGCAAAGCTGGACAAGATTTTCCAAACCCTCCCCTCGGTGGCAGTATGGAGAACTTTAACTATGACCAGCTCTCACATAGTTTGGCTTTGCTTCCTGATCCCCAGTGACGCAAACATTTCTCCCTGCTCTTTTGCTTTTCTGCTGTTTATGGGGATGTTTCTGGAGTTTATAATTACAGAAGAAGGTAAAGTGAAGGTGATTCCTGAACGCTGCAGGAAAGGGGAGGGGCCTGGGTTAAAAAAAAAAAAAAAAAAAGGAAAAGCCTTGTTTTGTTTTGAAAAGGACACACTTTCCAAGCCAGCTCCTCCAGCCTTTTTCTTTTCCCCTAACCCACACTGATCCTGAATTAACAAACCCAACCTGCCCACTGCCCTTTGGGAACAGTTCTGTCCCCTTTGAAGACCTACCCACCCATGCTTCCCACTCCTATTATGGGAGCGAACAATTCCTGGCATGTTTCTCCTCCCCGCTGGAGCCGTGATCTGTCCCTCCTGTGCCACTGTGAGGAGCCCAGCAGCACCCAGTGAAGGAAAAGTAACTCAGTTACATGTGCAAAGACCTCGTGAAAAGCCAGAGCAACAGCAGGATTGCTGGCATAGCTCATCCCAGCATGAATCATGGGATTTATGGCAGCCCAATGTGGCCTTAATCAGACCTGTCAGACAATAGCTGACACTGAGGAAAATGACATTTACACAGCCCTTCGTTAAGAGAAGCAGCGCAGCTCCGCAATAAGAACAAGTAATGGCAGTGCTGGGCAGGAATGCAGCTCCAACAGCACAGGATGATTCTGTGGCACCAGAAGGTTAATTTTGGCAGCATCTTTTAAAAGGGATTGACCTCATCCCACTCACAGGACTGAGAGTTAAGCTGGTGCTCTGCCCCCAGCATGAGCTGCATTGGATGGTACCTGCAGGTCTAGGCTGCTCCTCACAGCCATCTCCCTCCTCCAGTCCTGCATCCAGCAAGAATAAAAATGAGCATCTGGGGAGAGGCTCTGGAGATATGGAAAGAGCAAAACAATATTTTTAAATTAAACAAGACACATCTGCTTCTCCACATCAAGGGCAGGAATGATGTGGTCGAGATTGAGCAGGATGACCAGCAGTGAAACCTGTTTCTTTCTGCCAGGAGTAAAGCAAACTGTGATAAGCAGGGTGCTCAAGCTCCGAAAAGGCAGAGCCAGAGCTTCACTACTTTAGTTTGTGCAGGAGGGGGGATCTCCAGCCCCTCATACACACCTCCAGCAGAGACCATGAGTCTTTTAGTCTTTTCTCTTTGGAAGTGTTGGTCAGCAGGAGCAGCGAGTTCAAATAAGGAGCCTGCAATACACACATGGTTCATGCTCAAAGCATGAGGTTTAATCAGGGGATGTTTCTGGCTGTTCATCCAGACAGTCTGATTATAATTATGCATACACGTTTTAAGATCTTGAATTGCTGGGAAAATGTTGATTGTAAGAGGAATCCAGCACAGAGCACGTCCACCACCATCACCAGCACACAGAACTTGAGGTGTGATAAAGCCTGTGCCTGGGAGGCTGCAGCAAAGCAAAGCCATCCTGACATCCAATGGTTTCATTTTTCCATACGACAGAGTGGGAAAGACTCCTCGCTGAGGACCAAATGCATCTTCCCAGGCAGACTGTGCAGGCTGCACGGGCACGTGCCTTTTTCTGTGAGCCACATATGAAGTGACAGTGCAAGCAGTGGGACTGGGAGAGAGAAACTTAATTTTTATCTGTTCATGGGAACAGCAAAGGATTCATTCTGCTCATTCAGGAGCAACGTTGTGCTTTTCAAGCATCACTGAAGGCACCAAGAGCTCTCCATGTCTCTTATAATGCTGAGAGCAGGTATCAGGTCAAGGATGCAACTTATAATCCTCACAGAACACAAAGAAGCCTCCAGGCTGAACTTTACATTTAGGCCAATGCAAGGTGTAAAGCATCATAAGGTTAGGCCCAGATTAGTCTTTCCTAAATGTTCCTGTCCCTCTCTGTGGAGCCACAAAGTCTCAGCAAAGCCTAGTGGGAGCAAGCCAGGATAGCTCCAGTCTGACTGCAGCGAGTTCAGAGGACAGCAATAACCATCTGTCTAAAAAAATTTCATCTAGAAAATATAACCTGAGAATAAAGTTTGAAAGAGCAGAGATTGTTTAGTCTAGAAGAGAGAAGGCTAAAGGGAATATAATAACAGCCTTCAAATATGGAAAAAAATGCTTGCAAGAGGAGGGAATACATTATTCTCCAGGTCTGCTGACTCCAGCCAGGAAAATTTCAGCTTGGAGAAGAAGAACACTCTCCCTGCGCAATCACAGCAGGAGGCGGCTGGGGCAAGGTCCAGCACCAGAGGGTTTCCCTGGCACCTGAAGGCCAAGGATGCCCAGGAACACACAGGGCAGCTCCACTGCCCTGGACAGTTCAAAGGTGGCACCAACCTTTTTCTCCCGAGGTTATCTGCCATTCCAGAGCTACACTTGTGCACGAGGCCCCATCTTCTTGAATTACCAGTATTTATTTACAACTGCTGCAGCTCCCTCTTAATGAAGTGTTTCATCTGGGAACACAGCTAATAACCTGAGTGAGCCCCAACCTAAAAGAAAGAGCATGCGAGGGGAGACACAGCCCTGACTTTTTCTAACAAGGAAACCTGAGAATCTGTTTCCCAAGGCCATCCAGGGAAGCAGGAGCCCTGCTCTGGCCCGTGGCGTGGGATGGTTGTTACAACATCACAAGACCATACCAAGGGTGCAAAACCTGGGGCAACGAGGTGACCCCCACAAAAATTTCCTGCTCTGAGACACTGAGCACATCCATCACTGGCTGCCCCAGAGGCTCCAGCACTGTAAGAGGAGAGATGGCAACTGCTGCCATCAGTGTGGTGCATCAGCTGGTGGTCATCCCACAGCCAGACTGGCACCAGCACCGTGGCACACGTGGACACAGCAGGTTTTTTTGCTGCCGTTCTCCACTGCGTGGGGCTGCCAGGCTCAATATTTCACCCTGGAGCCATGGAAACGCACGCCTTTCGGATGAGCACAAGTGAGAGCTGCAGCTCGTCTGAGGGTGTTCGATATAGAACTCGAGTTGGTTACAGCGCCAGGGACACAAAGCAGGTTTCTGGTTAACATTGAGGTTTGCTAAGAACACTGCACAATCCCCTCTGAAGTCCTTCCCCAGCCCTATTAAGAACCATGTTTACCCCATAAACATTGCCAAGGGAAATAACACCCAAATAACAAAGTGACAGCACAAAGTTATCCCTTGTGAACATCACCTCTACAGCCTCGCCACAACAAAGCACTCGGAGGCACTTAAATCCCACTGTGCGCTTTGCTAAACTGGGGCTGCAAGTTGCATTAATTATGAATTATTAAACCACTCAGCAATGACAGCACAGAGGCCACAGAGAGTGCGTAGGCTGTGTGTGAGGCTGGGAACGGAGCCCCCTGTGAGGGGAAGCAGCTCCCAGCCCCCATTAAATCAAACTCCCCATGAAGCTGGGCTAACACGGGGTGAGCCAGCATCCCACTGCAGAGAGAGCATCAGCTGCTTCACCCCGGCAGGGGAATGCAAAATGCCCTGACTTAGGATATTGCAAACAAACAGGGCTGTGCTGACGCTTGCTTTTTGCCTTTACATTTATCACAGTGTACACATACACCTGTGCATCACAGCCCTCACCACCTGAGCCCCACAGAGGTGCCTGCCAGCACCAAAAGCTGGCAACCAGCCCTGATAGCCAGATTTTTAAATGCAGCTATAGAGGCTAAGGAGGGGACAAGCACAGCATCTCTTGTGTCCAGCCTTCTCTCCCAGAGCATCAGGCAGGCGCATCCTCACCACCTCTCAAACAGGGTTTATTTCAAGGTCAATCCCAAGAACTAAAAAGGAACTTAAGGAGAAACAGCCTGCCCAGGGCTTTGTTTATAATTCAGCCCCATCTCACTTTTGAGTGACCTTGGGGTGTGCAGAAATAAAGCAGAACCCTTATGTAACTAGAAATTGTGGAAACTAAACAATTTGGGGGAAGGCAGAGCACTCGCCAAGTGGGTCACAGTCCCAAAAGTCTCCCATGATGTGCCCCCATATGCCACTCATGGGCGTCAGGGCATATTTTCCACCCAATTAGTCCTTCTCTGCAGGTTGGTGAAACAAGTCAGCTAGTGCTGGTTGGGAAAGGGGTTGGATTTTAACCTAAAAGCTTTCCTGTAACCCCCTTAGTAGCACCCCCAGCTCCTGAGCTGTCCACAGACAAGGCAGGACAGCCAACATGTTGGGTTAGGGATGATGTGCTGTTGCTTACTCTGACAACATCTCCTTCTAGATGTCAATTTTGGTTCTCTCTCTGGTTTGGCTGTTACCCCTCGTGCTTTGCACCATCATGTGTGACACCGACGGGGTGAAGCCATGCCTGTGGTTGATCCCTGCAGCAGGCACATCAAACCTCCCACTGCTCAGCCTCAAGAGACGAGTGAGGGGGAGAAGAAACATTCCTGACAGTTTTGTAGTGTTTTGGCATTGGGCTTTTGGAATGGAAAACCTCTACCTTCACATGGGTTTTGAAATTATCCAGCTTGGATTGGGACATGTTATAGCTGGGTCTCAAAAGTCCTCACAGGGATCTCATGGCCCGACTTGGAAGCAGTTTTGCGCTGCCCATGTCCGGGAGAAAGAGAATGCTAAGAACATACTGGAGAGCTGGAAGCCTCCTTTTTTTTCTTAGAAAAAGCCAGGAACAGTAAATGTGTCATTTCCTGGCTTGTCTAACTCAGCTGGGGCAGCTGCCCTCTCCAGCCTACAGGAGAGAGGAGCCTGCATGGGATGCAGTGCTACTGAGGACATGGGGATGAGGACCACCCTCTGGACCCCTCATACCTCCCTGCTGCTCCTGAAGGTGTTCAGGAGCTGCTCCCAAGCCCTCAGTGCAGGAAAGGCTGGGTCAATGAATGTTTCTCCCGAAAATATAGCCCTGGCCCTGAGGAACATGGCTTGTTATTCCCCTCACCTGCCCTGCAGATTTCAGCTCCTCCTCAAGCAGAGGAAGAAGAGGGACTGGAGACAAAGAATGCTGTCAGGTCACTCTGCAACTCAGACATGCAGGGGCCAGCCCTGACCCATGTGTATATTCTTATGTTCTTTCTCTCCACTTGCTGGGTATATCACAGTTGCTGTCTAATCCTGGAAAAACAAACTATTTGGGGCCTTTGGGTATCTCATAACACTGATGACAGGAGCAACGTGTGCCATACAACTGAAATCACATTCCACTGTGCAACAGCACTGCTGTTTAACATTTTTCTTAACTGGATTTGTGACTGTGACAGATGTGGCTGTTCCTTTCACCTAAACTCATTTTCTCAAGGAACCCTTAAAATCTATTCCTCCTTTGCATACAACAGTGTCACCATTCAATGTGACTTCTACTTCCATCCAAAGGACTCCTGCTCTCTGCAAGGGGCACACAGAGGCTGTTCTCAGAGAATAACATTTAGCCTGCAGCTACTTTCTTAAGTGGGCTACTTGACCAGCTGGCACTTTGTGGAACTAACTGCTCGGAATGAGCAGAGATCAGTCCTTGATTTCTCATTCCACTGCCAGGCACATACAGCACTTGCAAAACCCTCTTAGAGGGGAAAACAAGCACAAGCACTAGGAGCAGGGCAGAAGGACTGAGTATCTTCTGGGAAGTGATTAACCTCTGGTAGGTTCAGGCTTCTCATCATGAGCAAAGCTTCCTGGACAAGTTCCATCTTAGCATTGTCCTGATTGCTTAATGCAGGGAGCTATGAGGTAAACATTGCTACAGGATCTGTTGCTTTGTGTTGTTGCTAATGCCATAAAAAAAAAAGGCAAAAGCAGCCAAAAGAAATAAAAGATAACATAAAATTATAACATCAGCAAAACTGACTCTCTTGGAAAAAGGGCTGGGAAATATATTTTGCTCTTTGCCTCTCCATCTAATGGACATATTGGGCAAGAGGAGGACCCAGTCTCCAACCTGTAGTGGATCAAAGTCTGTTGTAGCCTTCAGCTGACAGCAGAAAAGGGATTTTCAAACAGAAACGTGGAAGGGAAGGAGAGACGCCCTCCACCAGTGTATAAATCACATCAGCATTTGTGGCAATTACACAAGCACAAACCAGAGATAGGAGAGACACTCCCACCTAATTCAAACCCCAAAACTGAGCACGAGGTCACAGCCATCTCTGCCCCTCCTGTGTCTGCTGGTGCATCACTGCCCACGGTGACAGCAGAGCACAACCCAGCACTGGAAGGGCACGTGCCCAGGATTAACACAGTGTCTCACCTCTTTACTAACCCATGAGGAATTGGCTTTAAAGCGATTAAACAGAGCCTTTTGGTAAGGTAGAAACCTGGGGTCTTGCAGGAGATTGGGGTCACATAGATCTTGACCCACACAATGGCTGACCCTGAAATATTATAGGGAACAACATCTGCTCACAGCAGGCAGCCTTCCGGCCAAAGGACAAGGATTATGCTGCACACCCTGTAAGTTATCCGCATTTACTGACGTCTCCGGATAATTAGCAGTTAAGTTGTAACAGCAACATCACAGCAAAATCTGCTGCCAGGGAGGGTCCGGCTTTTAACATGTGCTCTGCAGGTCAGGGACTGTTTGCCCTTCAGCTCCCTATAAAAACCAGAACATTTTCAGCGATGCCATAAAACCTTAGATGGATGCAGTGTTAATTATTTCACTTTATAAGGTGGAGCAACTGTGCAGCATCGGTAGCTCAAAGGGACCTCATATGTGAATGCCTAGGAGCTTCTGGCAAAGCGGAGCTGGGGAATGCAGGGTGGAGGGAAAGGGGGTGAGGCACACTCCCAGGCTGCGTTGGAGGGAGCTCTGTGGGGTGCTTGCTGGGCAGCTGGCTCGGCCCCAGCAGGGACCTCAGGGATGGGAAAAGCCAGGCAGCAAGATGCTGTGCCCTGACACCACCTGCCCAAAGACCTGCTCTCCCACAGAACTTGTCCAGGTCACTAAGTTTCCCTGTCCTCAAAATGCTGCCAATTAAACTGGATGATAATTGTATTCTCCATAATTGCAGACATGGCCCCGGGGTAGCTGCCTGTTGCTGCTGCCATGCCCCCAGCTCAGCTGAGCCAGCTCCCAGAGCAAGGAAAATTATTAGAACCTTACAAATTAATAAAAATGTTATCACCTCACTCTGCAGAGGAATGGTGTACACTCACTGCAAGCCCCATCATGCTGAGCATCTGCTCCAGAAACCAGGAAAACAGTGAAATGTTAAGCCAGGCACTGTCCATAAGGAAACTCATACCTTGGCTCTGTATGGAGGATGGCTGCTTTTGGGAGGTCTCCCTCCCAGCATTCTAAAAGGGTTTCTAAAATGAAAGACAGAACGATCTTCACTCTAATACAAAGACATTGCCACATTTCCTGTCTCTTGACGTGTATCCCCAATAATTTGTTACACTTCAGTTCCAAAGCATGCAACTACCCCTCCACTGCTCAGGGACTGCTCATTCGAGCTTGGTGTTGCTCAAGCTCTTTGTACTGATGAGGTTTACACAACACGAGTTTTCAGGAATACAAGCAGCTTTGGAAATGTGGAGCTTTGCTTAGGGAAACCTTGTTTCAGAGAGCAATTCCCAACTCCCTCGCCATTTCACATCTATTTCTCCTCTGTGTGTATCTGAGGCTGTTTGAGTAAAACCCTTCCCAGCTCATTAGCTTCTCTCCCCCCTGTTCTGCCACTTGCTGGATAGGGAGATTCTGGCTGAACACGAGGATCATTTCACATCTTGGCATGGGGCTGGCAGCTTCCCTAAACAAATACAGCAACCCCTGGGAGTGGGTGAGGAGGCATGAGCATAGCAGAGCAAATCTGTCCATCCAGGCAGGGCAGAGCTCAGAGCTTTGGTTCAGCAGGACTCAGCTTTCCATGGGCACAGTGCATTCCCACCACACAGTGCCAGAGCCCTGTGGGGGACCCTTAGGACCAGGTACCAAACACCTCACAGGCTGCTCACTGCCTGTGACAAGGCAGAAAGAGTCCATTTTGCAGTTCAGGTGCAGGACCTGCCCAAACCCAAGTATTGCTGGGCTGGAGCAGGGAAAAACCAGGGGAAACGCAAAGCAGCAGCAAGGCAGTGCCTCTGACGAGCAAACCAGGTTCAGTTTTTCTCTTTTCCAAGCAGTTTTCTCTGCTGAAGGACTCAGAAGCAAGGATAGCTGTGCCATGTGAGTGGAGCAGAGTGAGCTGCAGGAAGGACTGAGACTGCCCAGTGCTGGCTGTGGAGCAGAGTTCCACACAGACACGTCCGTGCACGCACACCGATCCCCGCAGCCACAAATGAAACCCAAACATGTTTGGGGTGAGAGGTTTGAGAAATATGACCCTGGGATGTGCTCATGAGAAACGGGCTCGGCCTGATGGGACAGGCATCTTGCCTGGCTTTTCCCTGCAGTTTCTTCCAAGGGACTGGGGAAGAGGAGTTAAAGAGCTGTGCATAGAGAGGGAGGAATTTCTTTTAACTAGTCCCATGCTTGAGGATGGCATAACATTCAAAAGGAGTTAACTGGGCCTATTTCAAAGCATTTAAAAACACTTTTACCCTTCAAGGGCAGCTGACAGCAGTCCTTCAAGCACTGAAGCCTGAAATCTTGTCTCTATGTTAGCAACTGGCCTTGATTTTCCTCCTTTCTTCACAAAAGGGAGGATTAAAGAGCTTGAAAACACTTGTTTTGAGCTGCACAAAAAGGCCATCCATCTATAAAACTGCATTTGGTAAACAAGCAAGCAAAGGGAGAGAGGCTGCCAGGCACACTGGGGCCCGTGTCACCGAGCAGTGGTGCCCAAACTGTCAGTCACCCTTGTAAATGAGAACACACCTGTCATTGCACTGATCCAGAGCACAAAGGACTCAAATCACATGGAGGGCATCCTGGGGTGGTCTATGGGTGACAGGAGCAGAGGTGACATACCTGTTGCATTGGAGAGTGCGAGGGACTCCATGGAGCCCCGGGGAGTCTGCTCGGTGGGCGTCAGGTCCTCTGTGAACTTGAGGGCATTGATGGGGTGACGGGTGCGGCACTGTGGTGTTGGCATCCCACCCTCCTCTTCCTCCTCGTATTTGGGGACTTTGACACTTCCTCTGGCTTCAGGGAAGCTCTGGTTGGACATGTCACTGTAGCTCTCCTGTGAGCGAAGCCTCCCCGAGTAGTAGTCTTCTCTGCAGTCCTGGATGAAGCTGCCACCGTGGCTCTTCATCGCCAGTGAGGAGCTCCTCTTTGGGTTGCTGAAATGCTTCGCCCATAAGTCTTGCTGCGAGCCTGGGACCTGGCTGGGGTTATAGGAGGTCCTTATGTTGCACTGGCTGAGAAGCTGCAGGGGTGTTTGGGACTGACTTTGCTCCATTTTGCCACCGTAGTGATAGAGCTCGTCCCGGCTCCTCCACAAGTGGTTCCTGTTGAGGCTCGGTGTCTGGCTGGCCAGGCTCAGCAGATCCATCTGCAGGGACAGCGGGTCCACGTCAGTGGAGAGACGGTTGGAGGTGACCTGCAGCTGGTTGCATGGGCTGCGTGCTCCCTCCTCGCCTTTGCCCTTGTTCTTGCCAATCTTGGCGCTGCGGCGCGACTCTTTGGCTCGCGCGCTCTGGAAAGCCGAGTCGGAGGAGTCAGAGCCATTGGGGTCATCACCGATGCTGCAGGCCCTGGAGCAGAAGATCTGCCCCTGCTTGGGGAGGAAGGGCCGTCCCAGCAGGGACTTCTTGCACTGGGCGCAGCAGAAGCAGGTCTCAGTGGCGTGCCAGTGCTGGCCATCATACGTCATCTGGCCCTGGTCGATACCTTGAGAAGGAAGATGCACAGTGTCAGGGCCACTTAGCACTGCGGTTAACACCTCCATCAAGGTCAGGCTGGACTGGGTTTTGAGCAGCCTGGTCTAGTGGAAGGTGCCCCTGCCCATGGGGTAGGGTTGGAACTAGATGACCACAAAAGTCCCTTCCAACCTTAAGCATTCTATGACTCTCTGATTCCCTGTGAGTGACATGCACTTGGCCTGAGTCTCAAAAGTCCTTTTTCAGGGCTTCTCCAATGCATAAAGTTAATCCCATTTCTAATTCCTCCCAATTCTAATTCCAGGCCTTTGCTTGGGAGTTACTCAGTGTTGGGAAAGGCAGCAGAACCATGCCTCAAGCTATTCTGTATTAAATGGGGATATTTCCGATCATAAAGCAAAGGAATGCAAGAAGTTCTCCATAAAGTCCTTGAAGTCAAAGAATAATATGCTGCCTATTTCAAAAAACAAAAAGCCTCCAACTGAACCATAATGAGGAATTTGTGCTGCCTTGATTAAGCATGTAACAGAGCAGATGACATCCCTGTCCCTTGCTGCTACTGCGGCCCCATTTCAACTGTATTTTGGCTTCTGGAGCCCCTGTTCCAAAACAGAATGGAAAGAGCTGGGCCCCAGGGATCAAACACACACCCTTGTCTTACACCTACCCACATTTCCTGGGTTGCTTCACCAGTCCCCCTTGGGCTCAGTAAGGGAATTAACGCAGACAGTCTGTCCCCTGCCAGCAAAACCCTAGGGAGCACACATCTCCGCGATGCTCTCAGTAAGAGCTGCGAGCAAAGCTCCTGAGGTTTCAATTACAACATTTATCCACTTTTTTAAGCTGCTGTTCATGGCAAAAGCCCTCGTTACCTGAGAAACTGCCGTGCATGGTGTGGGCTGGCCAGCACAGCGGGTGCTCCACACGCCCTGTGCACAGCATGTGCCTGCACATCATCCGTGCCCATGTCACTGGGGGGCCAAGTGCTGCCAGGTAACTTGTAAATGAGCAGTATGCTAATGGTCTGTTTTATTCCAAGCTAAATTAGGTTCAGTGTTATCGTGTTTTTTCTCCCCTCATAGACAGAAAAATGCATTTATACAGATTGGAATGCTACACTTGTGGGCAGGAAAGAGACTCTGGGTGGGATTTTATCAGCTCCTTTTTCAATGCCCAAAGCCATCTTGCAGAGGAAAGAGTGAAGCCTTCTTACTCCATCCTCACCTCCCCAACCCAAGCCTTGCAAGCTATAAGCACATGCTTACCTCTGATTTACAAGGTTCTTAAGCACAGCACTCAGTGAGTACTATGAGCAACTGGAAGCAAAATGGTGCAGTCCATCCTTTGCTAGAAATGTGCAAATGCATCAAAACAGGCATTTTACCCTGAAAACCTGAAAGTCAGCAGGCTCCAGCCAGCCGGTCAGAGCGAAGGACAGCAGATGGGGGAAGCACAGAGAAGGGAGTAAGCAGGAAGCGTTAACAGCTGCTTCTTCACCCTTCTGCAGCTGAGCTTTCGGGAAGGATGTGCTGCAGGTCACAGCAAACACATTCTCCGAGTGCTTCACTGAAGCCCTGAATTTCCCCTCCCTGTGCCATCTGGCTGCTGCACAAGAGCAAAATGGTTGTTTTTTCTTTCCCTGTAGCCCGTGAAATATTTGAACATGTGAGCTCACCTCTACGGACAAAGGAAGAGCTGCCTGTGTGCTCACAAGCAAGTGCTCAGCCAAGGGGCAAAGGGAACTGGGGAGAGCAGCAAGGTGCTTCCCAGCCCACCCAGCTGGGGGACAGCGTAGCCCCCTGAATAAAGTGCATTTTCAATCATTGTTCTGGAAACACAGATTGACCCTGATGCATTATTTCTTTCTGTCTGAGAACATCTATCTGCGGGTTGACCGAAAAAGGCAAATAGAAACAATAATGATGCCTAATGAACAAGCATCTTTTCTGACAGAGATCCTTTGGCAAGCTTGGATGGGAAAAATCTGTGAGGAGCCAGGCTGTTTACAGGGAAACGCAATTTAAATGAAAAAAGCAAGCATTGTATTAGGCCCGAGCAAGCCTCCACCAGCTGCCACAGCTCCTGAGGTGCCTTCTGATAACCCTCCCCTCTCTGACTACAAAAAAGGGATAAATAGCACTTTAACCAAACAAATCACTGTGCTACCTCCTTGGTGGGGCAGGACAGGGACATGAGAACCTTTGGATGCCCTAGGGCTGGAGCAGATCCCAGCCTGCCTGCACCCCCATGGTGTTGTAAAAGACTTAAAGCCACAGCTTTAACAGAAACAACCCCCCAAGCAGAGGTTTGCCCGGCTGCCCTCCGGTACGTACCAATGTGCTGGGCACAGGTGTCGCAGTACTCGGCGTAGAGGGACTCGAAGCAGCTGCAGCAGTAGGGCCTTCCATCCTTCATGATGTACCGCTGTCCCCCCAGCACTGTCTCGCACTCAAAGCAGCAGAAGTGCTTCATGTGCCAGTGCCGCCCTTCGGCCTCGGTGCACTCATCAGCAAAAATGATCTGAGGAGAGAAACACAGTCGTGGAGCAGAGTTAGTCAGACAGGGGCTCTGGGACATGGGCACCAATCTTCACGTCTCCCACCTGTGAGTGGCAGCTGTGCCCATTCGCTCATACAACCTCCAAGTTTTACAGCTGGCCCCTTCAGTCCTGCACAAGAAACTCCCATGGTTTGGCTTGTGGCAGGGGCACCCACCATTCCTTAGGAAAATCCATTAAAATGCAGATTCCTCAGAAGCACATTATTGCCCAGACTACAAAGTGTTAAGACAGAGTAATGTGCTCGTAAACTCATCCATCACCTGGAGGGGTCGATCAGGGTAATAAACATGCTTATATACAATCTATTGATCTGATGGACTTTTGAAGACCAGAGCAGCCACTTACTGGAACACATTTACCCATCTCTGAAACAGGGACCTGAGCACAAAGGATGAGCAAAAACACAAGGAGAAGTGGCAGCTCTCTGCTGGGGAGAGAAGAGGGGGCTACCTGGCTCCTCATGGTCACTACCACCCCATCCTGTGTGCTTATAAAGGTGACTGCAGTCATTATACCAGCGGGAAACTGAGACTCAGAGCACTGATAAGGGGTGGGCTGGTGAAGCAGCCATCTAAAATGTTTTCAGCAGATGCTTTGTTGCTCTCTCTGCTACCCATTCCCACTCCATCTCAATGCCCAAGCCAAGCCAAGGAAGCAAGAAGGCCCGGCTCTGCTCCTCTGGTTCTGGCACAAGACACACTAAAAGCTTTTCACCTACAGATCCGCTTAGCCCTGAATTACCCTTTCTCACCATTAGCACTGGATGTTTCAGGGGAAGAAAAGCGTGTTAAACAAGGAGATGAATGAAAAACTTAAATGAGAATTTGCAGCGATAAAAAGTACATGAAAAAAAATTACTGAGCCTAAGCCACAAAGAAATAGGGCCACTCTAATGGTTAGGGGTTGTTTTTTTACTGGTAATGCTACAAATTTAATTGGATACATACGTCAATGCTCTTTATATTTGAAGTGCATATAGCCTTGGATATTTACTATTACACGCTTACGAAGATAGGACGTGGTATTATTTATAGTATGGATGGCTTGCCACACTATGGTTTTCATAACTCTAAAAACCAGAACAATTTCCTTCACCAGCCTTTTAAACAGAGATTGACACTTGAGAAACACTCAGAGACGACTCTGCATGGTTTTCTATATTGGTTTTGTATTCCATTTGTTCAGCTTCCCATAGCCTGTTAATCGCCCCTCTTAAGACCTATTTCAGCTCAGCATGTACTCAGACACAACTGACTGTAGGAAACACAGCACTCATCTCAGCAGAGGCTTCTTCTGGGAAAATGGAGGAGAAGGGAGGACCACCACACCACCATGGGCAAAAATCACAGTGCAGGGGCTGTGCTGCAACAGGAAACACTCACAGAACTCCTCCAGCTGCCTGCATGTAGACAAGGACTGATCTCAGAACAGTCCCAGGCAGACTGCAACTAAGAATACCTGAAACCTCAGGAAAAGCTTCCTTGAACCCTTGGCAAAGCCAAGGCATCATATTTTGTGTGCATGCTTCCATGCAAAGGCCAGGGTGGATGGAGGGGAAATGCCACTCAGTCAGCAAGAGGAACCCTCTCATGCCACCCCCACAGGCAGCAGCATCCGTGGCAGATGATGGGGTGAGCTGGCTCTTACCTCGTCACACGCGGCGCAGCGGGGCTTGAGGCACTCAGCATGGTGCCTGCCGCAGTAGATCTTCCCATCTTGGTAGAAGTAGATCAGGTCGACCAGCAGCTCATTGCAGACACTGCAGATGAAGCAGGGAGGGTGCCAGCAAACGCCGTGTCCTGCTCGCGAGGCGAAGACAGCGATGTCCCCTCCGTTGATCTGGCCACCACACTGTCCAAAAAGCCAGTGATTAACGATGGCTGTGGGTGAGTCCATTGCCACCCATCGCCAACCAGCTGCCCTCACAACCTCCCCCATGCATAATGCCAGGAGCTGAAGTGACTACTCCACATCAAATATTGCAGGCTGCTCTTGAAACGCGCCCTGACAGAGCCCAGTGCTCATACCTGGTGGGGTCATGGGCAGGTGCTTCTTCCAGGAGCTTCAGAAAATCATAGAATGGTTTGGGCTGGAAGGAATCTTAAAGATCATCTTGTTCCAACTCCCTCTGCCATGGGTGGGGACACCTTCCACTAAACCAGGTTGCTCCAAGCCCTGTCGAACCTGGTCTTGAACATTTCCAGCAACAACAGCTTCTCTAGGCAACTGTGCCAGTGCCTCACCACTCTCACAATAAAGAATTTCTTTCTGTTATCTAATTTAAACCTGCCCTCTGTTAGTTTAAAGCCATTCCCTGCAATAGGGGAAGTCTCTCTCTAGCTCTCTTGTAGCCCCTTTTGGTACTGGAAAGGGCTCTAAGGTCTCCCTGGAGCCTTCTCTTCTCCAGGCTGAACAATCTCAAGTCTCTCAGCTTGGCTTCATAGGAGAGGTGCTTCACTTAACTTGGGTGATTCAAGTGCCAGTTTATCAGCCGCTACTCACCTGCTCACAGATGGCTCCTGTCATGGTTACAGGGAATGGCCGAACATTGCCTCTCCCTAAATTTTCCCTCTTCCTTTGGTTGCTGAAGAGTTTGAGCTCCCTCTTCTCCTCCTCATCCAAGGAATTGCAATAGCGGACCTAAAAAACACAAGTGATGCTCAGTGTTAGGAGTGTCCCTGTCCCATGGGCCCTGCAAACCTCTGGATGGAGGGTATGCAAACTCTGCCCTTGGCCTGGGGGAGACTGGAGAAATGCAGGTGTCTGGGCTTCAGTCATTCTGGGGGTTTGGTCAGAATTTCAAGAGGTTGAGATGAGAAGAAAGGGCAGGATGAAGGTTGCTCTTTGGGTGCTCAGTTTGTAGAAAACTCTTAAAAGTTGGATTCTCAAGAGTTCCACCCAGACCAGCAATTGGACTGATGGTTCTCCTGCCTTCTCCACCGGCCTCCCGTGGCAGAGGTCTTCAAAACATTCCATTGGCATTTCCAAAGCACAGCCCTTTTTCCCTGTGCAACTGATGAAGTTTCAGTTTGTGAATTACTCTTCCAGCACGGGGTCAAGTCTGTACATTTCCAAAACCTCTGCATTGTAAGGTAATAAGGAAATAAGTAAAACAGAAGGATACAAACAATGAATGATGCAATTTCACTTATAAAACTCTGAGGTTTTCCTGGCTATTTTCATCATGCAGGCTTAGCTCTTGGCTGGTTGCATCTCAATGGAGAGTATGAGTGAAGAGCCAAGGTGGCCACATGGAACACCAGTACCCAATCCAGCCTCTGTTACTTGGGAGAGCAGACTCATGGAGCTCAGCAGGGTTTTCAGTGAGCAACCAACACACCTTGAAAGGTCAAAGGGGCAAAACTGAGCACAAGGGGAAACTGGATGCAAAATCCGCCAATTTGCAGAAAATACACGTGTGTCCAACTTGCAGCAAAACGGGCTACAGTAGCAGCACTTGTATTTATTCTCCCAGTTTTGGCTGTCAGAGGCTGTGGGTTTCAAGTAGATGCCAGGGAAGGAGGCAGGCAGGTTGGGGCCCGAGGGTGTATGGGAAGAAGCCCCTTCCCAGTGCCTGGAGCTCTCCCTGTGCTGGCAGCGCTGCGCTGTGCCCGTGGCACCCAGCCATGCACAGGCAAACTTGTTAAAATCTGACCTAGATCAAACAAGTTACCTGCATGTATTTTCCAGAGCGGCTTCTTCAGAAAGCAGCATGAAGATGATTCTTTTTGTTTACACAGGGAAATTCTGTGGGTTACCAAAAGCCAGTGTTCTCACTGGTGAGATCAGGACATCAAAGACCAGACCCTTTTTGCTGCCTCACATCGTTCTTGTGAGATGTAAGGTTTATTTGCTCTGACTGGTCTTGACTCAACCTCCGGCTTGCCAGGCTCTCCCAGCTCGTGAGGCTCAGCCCAAGTGAAGCCCCTCCTTGGCAAGCTCACTCCCACTCCCAAGGTGAGTTGAAACAGCACATGGGAAAAGGCTTTTGCAACTTTGGATCTATCTCTAGATGATCTCAACAGCATTACAAGCCACTTTTAACAGGGCTCTGGCCTCCAAGGGCTGATAAAATGCTTGTACTTCAGAGAACTGAAGAAAGATGATTAAAAAATCTTAACTTTAGAGGCAAACAACTCCCCACTTCCAACACAACCAAAGCAGGAAGCAAATACAGCCGCTTAAACAGCAACATGGCCAAAATTCAAGTAAACCCCCCTGAAAAGCAAAAGGAGTTAAGAAAGGATGAGCCACGCTCCCCACAAGCAACCCCAGGAGGTGCATCCACTCTCTCCCCACAGCCCTGCTGATGTCCAAAGACATTTTTTGGATACTGACCTCATTGTCATGCGGTGGCAGCTGGTGCAGAAGTTGCTTTATGCGAGATTTTTCTCCCGGGCTGTTGACGTAGGGGACCTTGTCCTCGGGCAGGCAGCTGTAGTACTGGTGCACCTACGGAGCAAGAGAGGGGACTGCAGAGGGGTTCCCGGCCGAGCCCGTGTCCCCATGCCCAGCCAGCAGCCACCCCGAGCCAGCAGGCACTGGGTCTTCCCAAAGATTCTGAGCACAGAAACACAGCCAGGAGCTGCATTGGTTTTAGTGCCTTTTCTCCTCCGAGGAAGAGGGGTGGCAGCCCCGGCGAGGCAGCGGGCGCGTTACCGTTTGCTCGGTCAGCCTCCATAGCGTGAGCATGTTGTGCCGGCTGCGGGGATGTGTCAGCACCTGCCTCGGCAGGGGAGGTTAAGAAGGCTGCACCCCAGCAGCCTCCGAGTTGCCGGCTATCTCAGCCTCCATCTCCATCAAAACCCTCCGGGCTTTTTTCTGCAGCAATTTGTGGAAGTAAATCGCAGATAAAATCTGTTGGAAGGCTTAGTTTTTCGCTTTTGTCTCCGAGCGTGTAATTAAAATCAGCTATTAAAAAGGCTGGGGAACGGCGTGCCCGGAGCTGGGAGTGCAGTGCAGCCCAGAGAGGAAGCACACCCTGAACCCCAGCGTCTCTCCTCCGACTGCCACACCTGAGACGTGCACTCAAGGGCCGGGCCAGCACCGGGAAGGGACTCACTGACTGAAGATCTGCTCTAAAATGGCCAGTGTGATGATGAACAGCTTGGGAAGAACCAGGAGAAGGTAAAGGTAAGGGAAAACTCAGCTGGGATTGGGATTCACTGCAGACTCAGATGCCTCCAGATCCTTGGGCAAGAGCAGAAGGCTGGCTGGCTTCCTTAAATCTGCTCTTGGCTAGAGAGATGCAGGCTGTTTTGCCAGCACATACAGCTTTCTGCTTTTGCCACGGTGGGATTAGACCCGAGATGCTCCCTCAGCTCTCAGCAATTCATTTCGGAGTGGCTGCACCGCCCGCAGCTTTTACAGGGCTTTTCCCAAATGACACTTCCTTTGCAGTGGCTTCTGATCAGCTTTTTCCCTTGCTGTATGTTTTGGACTTTGGTCTGGAAAGCACCACCTGGGCTGGGTCTCCCCAGAGAAGCCCTCTCTGCCCACACAACCCCACAGCAGCTGTGGATGACAAGCTGCTGTGGGTCACAGGAGGGATGAGGACACAGAGCCAGGTCACACAGGGCTGGCTGGCAAGAGAGCTCACCTGCAGGCTCGCAGGCTGATGGAGGTGGGTTGTACACAGAGTTCCTTCCACAGAAAGAAATATCCTTTTATTCCAGAATAAATATCCAAACCTGCCTTTATTCAGGAATAATTGCTTCACATTCATTTTACTCCCTGGTGTCGTTCAGAGCTACCTGCAAGCAGAGCTGCTCCAGTGCTTTTCTCAATTTATGGTTCCTCCTCCCCAAACCGATGTCACCATCCACCTTTTCTCATCATCAGGTTTTTCAGAAAGGGAGATTTTTAGCAGATTTCCACCCGTAACTCTGCAGCGTTGATGACAAGGGAACTGCTCATGTCACGAAGCTGAGGAACAGGCTGAGCATATGCCACTGCAAACCCCTAAATTTGTTTTGCTAAGGCACAGCAGAAACAGACCCACCAGCTATGAAAACTGTCAAAGAAAGAATGGCTGCGAAGCATTTTGTTATGTTACAAAGAAAACAAACTACATACATTAGAATACTTACTTTGCATTTATAGAGCATCCTTCATCCAGGGACATCAAAGCACATTAAAAACACTTAAATTCTTATGATGTGCTACAAAAGGTAGCAAATATACACACTGGAAAGGACTAATTGCAGCATCACGACATTAAATGAGCTCCCTGAGTTCATGCAGCAAGTCTGTAGCAGAGTTTGCAGCTGAAAATCTCCCAGTGATGCCCTGGCTGCCACATCCTTTACCGGGCTGCCAGGCCTCCGCACCGCCACGCTGCGCCTGCCTGGCCGGCACACGCTCCAGCTGGCTTCTCCTGCCAAATTCCCCACGTGCGGACAGGCTGCTCACTGTGCCTTGTGCTCACATTGGTTAGTTTGTGTTTTTAGTTCTTACAACGAAGCTTTTTTGCCCACCAAGTCCTTGAAGTCGGGCGGAGACCATAAATTATTCTTTTTTTGAAGAGCCGCCAAATTCCTAAAGCAATGAGCCCTAAAACGCTCACCCTGGGCAAAAAGCAAGGATAGGGAGTTCTTCCTTTGGCAGACTGGGCGCTGCCTTCCTGGAGCCCAATGTGGTGGGTCGTACGTGCCCAGCTCTGCTCCTGCTTCCGCTGGGAAGTTTTCCATTTAGTCTCAGCAGGTCCACGTGAACTGGTTCCCATCACACCAGCAACATAGCTCGGCAGGGATGGGCAATTTGGTTTGAGAAGCAAAACAAAATAAATATAACAGGCTCCAACCTGTGTTCTGTTGCCTGAAATAACCTGGAAGGGTTTGCTTTGGATCCATGTCAGCCAGGGGGACCTTCAGCAGGGCTGCTCATGGAGCGGATGGAATGGAGACAGCTGCCAGTCTTTGCCCAGCGCCTGCAGGATGTATCATGGGGGAAGAAATCCTTATGCCTGCCAATGGTTTCCTCCAGTCACCATCCTTCCTGGGGACAAATCTGAACCTGAGGGATGCACAGATCCTCTCACCTGGGGCATTGCTCCAATCCCAAGAGATCCATCCAGAGTGCAGATGAAGAGCAAAAGGAAACCCATGCCCAGGCTGACTTTAAGCCAGGCTTGTGCAATTAACACTCTCCCATCCATCACCCATTCCCATGGCATGCACCCAGCTCCCTGGATGGAGAGCCAAGGCTGGGAGGGACAGTGTCCCTGCCTCTGTGCTCAGCCGACTGCATTTCCAACCTGGCAAGTGAGCAGTTGGCTCAAGAATAAGCAAAAATAAAGAAGGAAAAGGGGATTCTCAGATCAATCTGGCATTTCAGGGAAAAGGCCTGTAGAAAATGTTAACTTGCTGAAAAACTAAAACTGCCCAGTCTGCACTTTGCTTTTGTACAAAAGGTCACTGTTTTACATTAAAGTAACTCCTCTGTCCAGCTCTGGTTTGGAGCACGCACAAGCCTTGTAGCTGAGCCTTGAAGGGCCAGGTCCAGACCCCCCACACGCCAGCAGACGGCTCCTCACTGCCCTCACAGCTCTGCAACATGAGCTGCACCCAGATAAGGATAACAGTGAGGGGCAATGACCCTGGATGGATAACATTTCCTTTTTAAATAGTGCAGTATCTGTAACTGTTTTATAATTAAATACTTCTGCCGTACAACACAGCAGCTCTACACACTCCTATTTCTCCTTGCATCAGATCTGCTCTGCCCATGATTATCCCAACAAGCATCATTAACACACAGGAGTCACTTGTGGGGCTGGACTAAGTTCACCCTCAGTTTCTCCACTTACCCTGCTTCGCTCTGACCTCTGCTCACATCTGGATGAGAGAAATCCCACAGGAATCTGGAACACAAGCCTGACAGAGTTCAAGAAGCATTTGGACGATACTCTCAGGCACATGGTGTGACTCTTGGGGATGGTCCTGTGCAGGGCTAAGAGTTAGACTCAATGATTCTGGTGGGTCATTTCCAACTTGGCATTGTGATTCTGTGAGTTAAAATAAGGCCTCAGACAACATCATGAGGTCACAGATGCCTGAGGATGGGCTGGACACCAGGCCAGCTGTGGGTGCTGGGTGCCGTGGGACACTGGCCAGCTGGGCAAGCCCCATCCCGCCCCAGGGAGGTGAGGTCTCCCAAGCACTTGGACAGTCTCTGTGACGCCAGAACCCAGCACAGCAGATATTCATCTTCCCAGGGTGTTATTCTCACCTTCAAAAGGAAAATGTCCAAACACCAAGTTTCACTAACAAAAACTGATACACATTTTGGAAATTAATAGCTGCTCAAAGCTAAAGTGGGAGGGGCATGGGACAAGGGAGGGAGATAGAAATTAAAAAAGAAAGAAACCAGGAGAAAGGAAAGAACATAATGTAAAATGAGGGTAGGAAAAAGCCTTTAAAGTGGAGCCAACTTTATTCAAAGGCACTGAGGAAAGTAATTACAATAGTTTACAAATGCCTTTGTGTTCTGCAGTCTTCCTAGGTTTGGAATATGTTTCCAGTTTAACTTTGACTGTTTACAAACCTACGCTGGCTCTGCTAAATAAAGGCAGGACTGTAGCTTGTCCTGACAGTCCCAGGGTGACCAAAGACAAAATCCACATGAGCATAACTGTGAGCAAAGTCTTGCACCTCCCAGAATGAAAAGTTTGCAAACATCCCACAAATTTAAGCTAGTGGATGAAGCATCTCTTTGATCAATGAATTAAAGGAGGTGGAGGGGGAATGTCATGTTTCTTATGCCCTGAATTGCTGTTGGAAAGTAGCATTTGGTTGTACTCACCCTGAGTACAACACCCCTTCCTAAAGCCCCCACCAAACCGGGCTGTTTGGGATGACTGTGCCACTGGGATGGACTACAAAGGAGCACACGGTGTCCTGGCACGGGTGCTGACTTGCTCAGCCCTCACAGCTCCAGCACATCCAGCTGGGCAATCCCGCCTGGCTTTCATGAAACAAAACGAACTGCAAAAACATCTGCAAGGTTTTTGCAAAGAGCACTGCAAGGGCAGGACGTGTTGGCCTGTGTGCACACGGATGTCCACAGAAATGGGACCTTGGTGGGTCAGCCACTGCTCAGGCACAGCACAGTAGATCATCACACACTGTTCAAAATACAGGCAGACCAGCATTGTTGGACATCCCCCCATGCCCAGGACAGCATCATTTCCCCTGGGACCATGCTGGGGTACCACAGCCCTGGCAGTCCCTCCCACACCACCCAGGGATGTGCTGCAGCACTGCACAGGGAGCTGTTGGCACACTGATGTGTGTGTTCTCAGTCGTGGCCCCATCCCTGGCTTGCTGTGTGTGAGCTCCCACAGGATTTGGCTGCAGCGGGAGGAAGGCAGCCAGTGTCTCTGACAAGCCCAGGCGAGCAGGGCTGCTCCTGTGGCTTGCCTGCTCCTCCCCAGTGCTGGTTTCTGAACAACGCGCATCAGGCATTAATGATCTTTTACACTGAGCACTTAAAATTGACAGAGAAACAAATATGATGCTTTAGTATTTCTCTCATTCCTGCTGGCCTCACTTGGAAAAGCAAGGGGGAAAAATCCCAAACAAGACACATGCAAACAACCTTCCCAATGTGACTGTGAAATGCTGCAAGTGTTCATACACGTCGGCTCACACACGAGCTCCACAGAGGACAGCACGTGTGAGCCTGGAAAACGGGTTTAGTGTGCTTTGGCCCGAATCTGGCACGTCCTTCTTTTCCAAGGCCATTAGAATACAAAGCACTTATTTATTTCTTGAAGCAAACAATTCTTACAGCAAGGCCAGATGCTCCAAAATGGCGAAGAGAGTGGAAACTGCTGGCTGGGTCTGCCAAGTGTGGGGACGCAGCCAGGCACGCATCCCAGAGGGATCCACAATGCCCCCCAAGACCCTGAAACCCCAGCAGGGAGAAGACCTGTATCAACCCCAGATTCAGGAATGTGCTCATGTGCTGGCACATGGTGATGGGAGGCAGATGCAATCCATGGCGCCGGGCAGTCCGGCATCCCACAAAGTTGGGTTTGCTCTTGGAAATCCACTCCCAAGTCAGAGGGACAAAGTCAGGGAACAAAGGAAAAATCATTTTTCTAAGTACTATTTTTTCTGGCATGGTCTGAGACTCTCCACACGCTCCTCTCCCAGGGCTAACAGCAGCCGAGGCGCCTGAGCGTTGCTGCTCCCCAGTTGAGAATGACATCCATTCCTGCCAAGCCTTTGGAGCAGTTCTTGGTCTGTAAGAGATCCCGTGGAAACATTGCTTCCTGCTGGCATCAAAGAGGAGCATTTAAATGAAGGCCGTACATCCACACATTTTAGACTTGTGAAAGCGTATGACATGATTTTCTTTCTTAAAGCAGAAATTGAATTTGGATTAAAAGGAGCCAGATCAGTCCTTTCAGTAGCATCCAAGATGAGTCTGTGCTGTGAGGTCCTGACCAGCAGAGCCACTCTTCTGGGGCTCAATGTCCCCTGGAGCATCAGGAGTGATAATGATCATCTGCTGCACTGATCATCACTGATCATTCCCTTGGGTATCACAATTAAAATGCTCTTGGATTTCTAAGGCATAGGGTAGTACAATAGCATAATGCTGCAACATGGAAAGGCTGTACCTGCCTGCTGCAATAAGGCTTCAGGACAAGTTTATATTGAGTAGTCCAGGGTTTTTTAGTTTACTTTTCCACTGCCTTCTCCTCCCCTGCCTCTAACCTCTGCTGACCACCACACAGCTGCTTCAAATTTCAGAACTGAGCAAACCATGTCAGGCAAGTGGCTTTACTTCTGTGGGCCCATCAAAACCAGTTGATTCCCTCCCTAATAATAAGATTGTTCAAGGATTAAGTAATTTTAACAGCTTCCATCAGCTCACCACGATCAGGCCAACATCCCAGGATACAGAAACGGAGCAAAAGCCCAGACACATGGTTTTGCCATGTTTTCTTTTGCAGCATGGGATGTACTCACACCCCAACATCCGCTCTGCTCCAGGGTGGAGGGAGTAGCTCCAGGATCTTCTAACACACCCCAGCTGCCCCGAAGTCACGCAGCAATTGCATCACACATGGAAAAAGCATTCCATGTGCGGGATTGCTGCTCCATCCAGCAGCTGGGAAGCATTCGGTACAGTCCGATGCCTGGGGGCTGGATTTAGACAGCTCCAGCCTTGAAATAAGAGCCGCTAACTGCCAGGCTATTTAGATACCGAAAGAGTTCACTGGAAAGGTGATGGACTTACCGCTACCTCAAAGTGAAACTGGAGAGCTTTTAAAATGTGCTGAAACGCAGCTTTTGGGTTAAAATACTTCAGCATGCACGTATGTTAGGGGGAAAAATGAGAGGCAGCTGCAGCTCCTGGGAATGTGGTTCATGAGTTACAGCTTCTCCTCAGCACCCTCAGCTTCCCATCTACCCTGCTCTGCCAGGAAGGTAGAACTCTTCACGGGGCTTTTGTCCTTCCCCTCCTGGCTCATAAATTAGCTATCTGCTCCCATTATTATACATGTTTGGGGCACAGGAGTGCTTTCATCTGTTTTACTCCTTCCTTGCCGCACACAAAACTTTAGTCTCTTGAGGAGTGAAACAGTTTGTTGAATTGAGAGGTCTCAAGAAAGGACGAGAAGGTACAATGCACTTGACCGTGACACACAGGCACAAGTGAGACACACGTCCCCCTAGAGATGCCTGGCCCAGATAATGCACCTTCTACCACACCAGGGCAGTGAAAATGGGTATCTTTAGATAAGGTGTAAATGCATGTTCAGTGTAGGTTCACCTCCACTCTCCTTTCCTCACTTTGTGACCTGAACAGCAACTGATGAACCTTGGAGGTTTTGTAGCTCAAGCCCTGGCTGCAGGTCATGCAAAAGATCCAGAAAAGGAATTAACATGCACGTTTACCCTTGAATAAATTCCCTGTGACAGACATGAGTTTCACACCACTGCAAAGCTCTTGAGGTCCAACCTCTAATGGCGACCTTAGAGGAAAACAGTCCCCTGAACCTTCATGCTGTTAATTTTAGTTCAGACGAGATTTTCGTAACTTTTTAAGGAACTCAACCAGAGCAACTGTGCTGACTACAGAGGGACAGAAGTTCTTATGGCACGTGCAAGGGCCCCAAATATTGGTATGCTGGAGCCACACAGAAAGCTGCACCACCACTGAAATAGAGCCCCATCTTTTGTTTAATTGGAAATCTCTGCCCATAATCAGCTGCTCCTATTACTGAGACACAATAAAGACAGAAATCCTCAAAAATCCCGTGTATTCAGAAATTCAAGCTGGCATGTTATAACCCCTTTGGATTTCTCCAAACCACAGGCCCAAGGAATTCAAGGCTGCAGATTCACATGTATTTACACATGCCTTCCTTGCCTAAAAATGTGAAAAACACATCACAAAAGGACTCCTTTTTAAGCATCTGCCCTCAAACTTATGTCAGTGCAAGGAGAATCAGCTGTCGGACTGCCAGCCCCAGCAGACAAACTGACTCACAAAGTTGCCTTCCCCTGACTTTGCAGCCAGGCTTGGTCTGGGATCTGGCTTTGCCGAGGACACGTTTCTATCCATGTCTTCCCATTTCAAAACTTTCACACATTTCTTTATCCAACCATCAAACTACAGGCAGCAAAAAAGAGTATTTCTCAAAGCCTATGTCCCGAGCTTCTGTACTGCCACCTCTGCCATTCCGATCTGCATCCTTATCCTCTAAAAGTCCCTCTCCTGTCATAAGGCAACTTCTCACTGAGATCCAATCCAAGTGGGATTAGACTCCACAAGGGCCTCCTGGCCATCCTGTGTAGCTGATTGATACTACAAGAAACCACATTTTCTAATCACACTGTAATTTATGGAGCTCAGTCTTGGTTTTTCACCCATCTCTCTCCCTGTTGGCAGGTTGCCGCTGAGCCTTACACCTCTGATGGTTTGAAATCTCTTCCAATTTCCTGCCTGAATGCATTTGGAACCAGTTTATATCTATTTTCTTGTGCCAAAGCTGGAGCTTGAATAACTGCTCTTCCTCCTCTAATACATAGGGAGTGATCATAACCCTTCAATTTGTTCGGCTGGACAAACCAAGCTCCTCAATGAAATAGCAATTCCACTGTCCTTTCAGTTTATACCCCTCTTTCTTGAGCAGAGATGGGCACACATTTTATCTGGTTTTCCAGATGAATTTTTATCCTACCTTAACACAGTGGTATTATAATTTTTTGTATTACTATCTTAATCTCTGTGTTATAAACATATTTAGAAATACATAATATTTACAGCTTTTGAGTAGAGCACTTTGTAATGTTATACATTGATAAGATAATGGACAGCTTCCAGCTCCACTCCTCATTGCAATGTCTGGATCAATATCTATGAACACTGGACCATTTTTTTTTTCTCTTCAGTAGTGGGCATTGAGTAACCAATATGAGTTGAGTAACCCTAGCTGACAGGTACCAAAGACCAGCTGATGCCTGAATTAGTGTCCAGGAATCTGGTGAGACCTTATAGGTTTGAGTCGATTTTCCTTTAGATGACACTTAGCAATTTAAGCTTCGGATTGAAGAGACTCTCCAAATTCTGAAATGACCTGTGGATACTGCCAAAACCCGATGTCATTTTTTCAGGCCAACTCCTTCCCACTGAAATCCTGTAAATTGCTGCGTTGAGTGAGACGTGAGCGCTGTCTCCCAAGAATAGTGAGGTAGGAAGGCTGTTGTCCAAGTATAATAAGAAAATTGCATTAGTCTTTCAGGGGAACACTTACCTCCCCAGTTCATATGCTGTGTAGAGATTTTAATAAAGTAGAATATTGCAGAAAAAGTAGTTTCATTTCATCTGTTTCATGTAAAAAAAAAATATGACAGCGAAAGAGCAGAAGGCAGAGAAAAATTCCCTGCCCACAAATCTGTGTTTTCAGTCCAGCCTGACATCAGCGTCCTCAGCCAGAGCAGAGCCCCCCAGCTGCTCCGTGGCAGACACAGCCTTGCAGAGGCTCCACATCATGTGCACACACCTGACTCATTGACCAAAAAGCCACGTGTCTGTCTCTCTGTCTGCCTCTCTGTCTGCAGCCTTGCACGGCTCCAGCGAGTCACTGCAGAGGTACCTCCTACCCCGTGGGAGGCAAATGGCCCCTCCTGCACCCCAGGGCACCCCCAACCCTGTGACACCCTCACCATGTGCTAACTCCTGGAGAAACTCCTCATCCCTGGACGTGTTCAAGGCCAGGCTGGATGCAGCTCTGAGCAACCTGATCTAGTGGGTGGCATTCCTCTACTCATGGCAGGGGGCTGGAACCAGATGATCTCTAAGGTCCCTTCCAACCCAAACCATTCCACGATTCAGTGAACTTCAGAGTGCTGCTCTTTACCCTGGGACAAATCCCAGCCCTGTAACGTGGCTCTTGCATAGCCCAGGGAAGTCACACCTCGTTTTTGTCTTCGTAGTGGCTCATCTAACATGTGAAAAGTCACGAAAGGGCTGGTGAATGAGCTCTGCTGGATGGATTTCAGTGCTTGTCTCTGGCTCTGTTTACGGCTGCTCTTCATCTCCATGGTGATTAGAGACAGGTCTGAAGTGGCAAATCTGCTAAAAGGCCCAGCATCGCAGACAGAGGACCGTAATGAGAAAATGAGTGTTCCTAACGAGGAGCACTGCGCCTTCTGCAAGAAATAGATGCTGAAAGAACCTAAAAATACATCAACCTGGGTAATGCATGAGATATCAGTAACTACTGATAGACCTAATGTACTTCTATTTTCTCCTGAGCATCCCAAACCCCCTGATAGCACAGTATTGCTTAAAGAGCACCTGAGGGATCAAAGAACACACAGGTCTTCTGGAATATGTCACCACCATGCTCAGAGTGGATTTCAATTGCTGTCCATGCCACGCTGTACTCATTAGAGTCCATGTCTACCTGGCCAGGTGCCACCTGTCACTAAATGCCTGTATTTTCCACTCAAAACTGCAGGAACATTGGCCAGCTTGGGCTCCAGAAGCCACTGTCATGCCTGGACAGAAAACAGTGCAGAGAGCAGGTGGCACCAGCTTGGGTCTGGTCTTTCAACAGGGCTCCCCAAATCCAACTGGTTCAGGTCCCCACAGCATGATGGACCAGCAGAGCTACTTCAGGACCATCTGCAGTTCTCCACACACCGTGTCTCGTATCTCCTGGGAGGCACAAAGGGAGCCTCTAACATAAGGAAGGTGACAGAAAACAAGGCTGCTGCCTGATTTGCACGGTTGGATGGCACCAAATGAAACACACGGTGCTGTGGAGTTTCACATGAGCACTGAGTGAGGGCTTATAAAGACAAGGGAAAGAAAACAAACCACGAAACAACTGGATTTTCTCTAATCAGACAGATAATATTTACAGCCTACGGGTAGTGCCAAAATATTTCAGGAAATGCCTAAGCCGGTCTGAATAAAAGCTCAGGAAAACACAGTATTTAAGGACAGCAACTACAACAGCAAGAATGAAAGCTTTCCACCCTCTCCCAGCCTCCTTACACAATTTAAAATGATTGCCATAGCAATTATCAAGGCTAAGCTCATTTTGCAATCTCCTCTGCAAATTAAGTTCTGAGTTGAACATGTAAAAGACCAGCATAAAAACCAAAGAAATCATGTAAACTGGAAGAAGCAGAATCAATGCTCACTCTGCACAGACAGCACACTGAGGTCTAATCCATCCAGCTCAATTCCTGCACCAAGAGACCTGAGCTTTATTTGAGCTGTTCCTTCCAGTAAGGCATAAACATCATGCTTCAAAAACCCAAACCACAAAGCCTTTGGCCCATTTTTCAGAGTAATCCACCAGCTTTGACTGTCTGCCCTGGACTTACCGCAGGGCAGAGTGGTCCAGGAGGGCAGAACACAAGCACTGAGTCCCTGGGGAACACTGGAGTCCCGTTGCTTTTTTCCCAATGAAACATTAGTAGATACGTCTATATCTTTTCCCTTGCACAACCACAACAAAACCCATCCTGGAAGTATTTTGTTTCCCCTCTCTCAATTACCAATTACATCTACAGACGCAGAAAACCACAGGTCCTACAAGGATCACATGTCTATTTGGTTCCATCTGTGCATTCAGATCAGACCTGTCTCTGCAAGTCTCCCAAGAGCACCCAGAAACAGCCACATGCAACAAGTGCTTGTGCCCCTAGAAGAAAAATCGGGGAAACTATTTCCAAAGAACATATTAAAACAATTATTTTCTGTTAACTGGGTGGTGTCATCATTACCTGCTCAGGCTTCAGGCCGGGGGGGACCCAGGCATACTCCTCCAAGGCACAGCCTGAGTCGTCGTCAGAAGTGGAATTCCTCTGGAAGTCAAACATGAGCTTCGTGACTGTCTTCTCCATCTCCAGAGGCATAACTGTTACGATGTGCTCTTCCTGGGAGCACTTACAGTGAAGGCAAATCTTCCTGCAAGGTGAGGAGAGAGAAAAGAGATGTCTTGGTGAGCTGCACTTTAAAATAAGAAAGCAGAGCGATTCTTGCCAGTTGCTGGCCTGCAGAGACTAAACTCAATCCTTTCTTATGCTCAGGCATTTCCAAATGCAGGATTTGTCTCTTGCAGGGAGGAAATAAAAGTCCATGTTTGCAGTAACAACACTTGGCAATTCAGCTGAGTCAGACTGCCCAGCGTTTGGGGATATGCAATTGCTTGTCCCTTTACTGCACCATGAGGAGCATTTCCAGGGGCCAGCACAGGCAAGGGCCTGGTGCAGGTTGACATGGCAGCTGTAATTGCAGAGTTGTTACCGAATTTAGGATGGCTGAGCACTTTGCTAATAAGGAAAATGGTTGATTGACTGGGAAGCTGTGAATGACAAGTCCCTTTAGCATGCTGATAGCATAAATTTGCTTATTAAAGTAGCATAAAAATTGATTATACTCTGAACATATAAAGCTAAATTAAATTAAGGGAGGCTACAAAAACCACAGTCACACTACAATGGAATCTTAACCACCCTGCTCGGCAGCACTTGCTGCAGCTGAGCAGAATAGGGAGGAAAGCACAAGATGAACTGAAAGAACAGCCCACAGCTTGCAATTCAACAGCTATTAGATTAATTCACTGCAAATATCACTTATTCTTAACACATCTTTTAAGGGGCTGCTCCTGCAGCTTAAGGTCTGTGAGAGATTTTCTTCACAGGCTTGAATCTCAGCATTTACCTGCAGGGCTGCAGGGACATTACAGAACCACAGAATGGTTTGGGTTGGAAGGGATCCTTAAAGATCATCTAAATTCAACACTCCCTGCCATGGATGGGGTCACTTTCCACTAGAGCAGGTTGCTCATAGATCCATCCAGTCTGTCCCTGAACACCTCCAGGGATGGTGCATCCACAAGTTTTCTGGGTAACCTATGCCAGGGCATCACCACTCTCACAGTAAAGAATTTCTTCCTAATATCCAATCTAAGACTACTCTGTTTCACTTTAAATCCATTCCCCCTTGTCCTATCACTACATGCCCGTGTAAAACATCCCTCTCCAGCCTTTTTATAGGCTCCCTTCAGGTACTGAAAGGCTGACAAAATACTAATAAGGTCACCCCAGAGCCTTCTCTTCTCAAGGCTGAACAATCCCAATTGTCTCAGCCTTTCCTCATAGGACAGGTGTTCCATCCCTCTAATTATCACACCCCTTCACCAGGGTAACAGTGAAGGACAAACCTGGCTGAAAACATTCCCCGAAAAAGAGGTTAAAGGGAATGCTGATAAATTGGCTTCTATTTCTGAAAACTCAATGCTCTTCCACAGTCTGGGTCAGTGGTATCTATTTTAAAGCAACCACACAGGATTCTGAATTAATTTGCACTAATGAAGCACCACTGACTTCTGAGGAATGAGATAAGATTTCACTTGGGTACCAGAAGGGAGACATCTCAGAAATAATAAGGCAGCACACAAAAAGCAAGGGAAAAGTTCCCGCTGCCACTGTGGGTTTCTCTGCTTTAAGGTAAAACAAAGGAATTCAGAGGAAAGCAAGAGTTAAACCTGAGGGCTGGAATTTTCAAACACCTTTCCTTCATCTTCACCACTGCATACAAGCCAGCTAAGCATACCAGTGCTGGGATCCAGCTTCAAGTCTAAATTTCCATTTGGCCGTAACAGCACAAAAAATGCACTCCAGCAAAAGTCAAGAGGCTCCGTTAAGTCAAGCCAGAGAGATTTGCCAGATTTTCCCATTTCCTGCCTTTCATCAGATCTAAACCACACAGCGACCCCCACACACCCCAGTGTCTGGTTTGCGTCCAGTCAGAGAGTCTTGGCATCGCCTCTGGCTGTTTCCTTAAAAAATAATCAAGGTACCATTTCATGTGAATACTTTAATTAATCAGCTACCGTGGAAGGGCGCTCTGCCTCAGCAAAGCCACTGGTGTCATTGCTGTTTCCATCTCATTTCACTGTATGATTCAGAAGCAGCTCAATAGGCAACAAGATATTAATTCACATCTCCAGAGCCCCAGATTCGGCATTGAAGGCAGTTACTCTAATGGAGTTTAGGACTTTTTAGCCAAATTTTAACTTTCAGGACATCAATCACAAGCTTCAAAGGGGGACAAACCCAACAGTCCATGCTTGGATAGCAGCAACACTGGGAACATAAGCACTCCAAAGGGGGAAAAGCCAGCCTGCAGGTTTCTGCCTCCTTCCCGTCTAGACACATCCTGTCCAGGAGATGAGGGATGGCAGGAGAGCATCGGAGGTCCTGGCTTTTAATAAATGAGGTAAATCAGGACTTGTAATAACAGTGTCAAAGAGGGAATAGGTGAGATGTACGACCAAGTAGACCTCAGATGTCATTCCCACCACCACCACCCCAAAGCTCACTCAGCCAGGAGCTTGAGGACTGGGTCAGGAAGCTGATTTACCCCACCCTCCCTCCTGCCCCATCTCAGGCAAGGGTGTATTGCTGCTGAGTGGCTTCCCTGGTCAGGAAAACAAAGGATGAAAATGACACAGGTAGCCTGTCTACTCAGCAGTGATGTCCCCAAGCCAGGACAACTTTGCACCATTAAAACTCAATCATCTCCAGACATGGGGATTCTGCCACCTCCCTGGGCAAACTGTACAAAACTCAAGATCTTGCCTCTGAGATATTCAGTTCCCTTCCTTTCCCCTCATTAAAAGCAGAAGATTAACAGCTTTAATTACAATTTTCTTTACATTAGGATATGCTGTTTCATGGGAACAATACACAATGTCCTAGGAGTGCCTTTCCACTTCTATGATCAGGTTTCCATGACTTCTTCACATATGTCTCACTTACTCAACTTTATTTTATCCTCTTCCAGCTCACTATAATTAAAAATAATTCCCCACAGTAAAAATTTAATATAAAAATGTACATTTCAAATGTGAGATGAAATTGAAAAAACATTATTCCCCCACGGCACTCAGAGCGGAGCGGCATGAAGTGAGACAATGCACGTGTCAGTGACCACAGTGTCAATGTGCTGTGGGTGCTGATGCCATGGCAGAGAGCTGGTGGGTGTTGGAGAGCAGCAGGGCCATGGCTGGCAGCCTGCCTGGCTGCTCCCATCAGCAACAGCTCGTTAGTCATTAATGCAGGAAGAGCAGCAGAGCCTGGAGATGCTCAGTGCAGAGCTTGGAGCAGCCCAGTTAGGGTGGCACCACCTGCAAAGGGAAACCCATTAGCTTGGCTCTGGCCAGACACAAGCCTCACCTCACCACCACCAAAGCTTCAGCAACAGCAACTTCTGCTGCCTGCACAGCCCTGCTCAACTTGAGAAGAACGTGGGCAGGTGTTTTCTAAGCACAGATAAATTAACGCCAATCACTGTCTGGAAATCCTGTCTTCATTCACAAGCCTTTTCATCTTGCCCTCATCCCAGATAAAGGTCTGCAAGCTTGTCTCCGGGAAGTGACTCAGAAAGATCTTCAGCATCAGGGAGAATACAAGGCTGGAGATACGTTGGATATGTTACTGAAAGCTGGGGACATCCTGAAGCATCACTTGATTCCAGGAGCTGAGAGCTGGTGAGGAGAAACTCAATGAAGTTGTGTTTCTCAACAAAGCAAGGAAATCTGACAGCACGACTGGCTTCAGGCATGGAGGGTAAATAAAGGAGCTGTTAAGCAGGAAAGAAAAGGGGGGACAGAAGAGCAGGAGCCAGCCAGCAGCCAGGCTGCTGCTGGAGGCACGGGCTGGGGAGCATCAGCAGGGCTGCTCAGCACAGAGCTGCACACAGAGCTGTCCTGTAGCAGGGCCAGGACAGCGGAAAGCAAATGGGGAGAAAAAGAACATTTCCTGGTGTCAGATTTAGCTGGAACGAAGCCTGCTTTGAATTGACTTCACATGGTACAAAGCAGTAACAGCTCAAAAACAGACTGAAAAATTTCTTCTCCTCAAGGCCAGAGCTTCATGTGATGAAGTTACAAGATGGATGTGCTCTATTTTGCATGGGCTGCTTTTACATGGTGCTCTTGGCACAGGGGCCAGTCCTCTCTCAGGAGACCCTGACCCCCACCCCCAGTCACATGTTCATGCAGGGGGACGGTGCAAATAGATCCACCACCCCACACCAGCCCTATTCTCCCTAGGGATGAGAATAGGAAATCTGAAGCAAACAGGATCCAACACACCAAGCAGAGAACCTGGCTCCCGAGTCCCTCTCATTTGGGATGCAGAAGCACACTTCCAGCCCAGGTCCACCCACTTACAGCTCAATGTGAACCCAACTGACCCGCGAGCTCCCTGGGATGAGGCAGTCCCTTGTTGTACACCCTGTGGTTAGCACAGCACAGCCTCTGCCATCTCTACAGCCTCCCACAGCCCTTTCATCACAGCAATGGCACCAACAATAAGCTAAACCACACTGAAAACACTAGTGATGTGCAAGAGGCTCTGGAGAGAGCTGTGAGCATGACCCCAGCTTTCTGAAGAGAGATGAGGTCTCCCTGCTGTGAAAAACCTGCAGACTCCAAACAGAGAAAGCAGAAGCAGAGCTAAAAAGGAGGGCAAAAGGGATGGGGGCCAGCTTGAATCCAAGGTAAAGGGGGTCCTTGCAAATCGTGTGTAGCTCCAGCAGAAGAGCCATGTGAGCTGGCCTCTCCCAGTGTGTGCTGGAGTCTGGGCTGGCACAGGCAGAATGGGGTTCCCTTGGTTGTGAGGGCAGCACACCCCTGCCTGCAGGAGAAGCTCCTCGTCTCAGGGCTCTTCTCTTCCAGCTTGGTGGACGGGCATGCAGAACACAGTGCAGCAAATTGCACCAAGGCAAAACTTGCCCAGCCTGGGACCCACAGATATTCCAAGGAAGGGCAGCGCAAGAGCCCAATCCCTCCTGGCAACAGCAAGAATGAAGTGAGAGTTTAAAATTGTGGCAGAAATGTTAAAATTCCTCTCGGACAAAGAAGGAACTCAGTAAACAGCTCTTATCACCCACCGGCACTGCTTATCTCTGCTTCTCACTTGTTTCTTCTGGGATGGAAATAAATGGGCTGTATCAGGGAGCAGCTCTGTCTCCAGACAAAGCAAGAAGTAGAAATACCACAGCCTTGCCGGGCCATGCAATGCTTCTGCTGTGCTCCCTAATACAGGATTTGCATCCATTTGTGCACACATTAACATGCAAGATTTGGAATCCCTCAAAAAGCAATTGTCTGCTCGGCTCAGATGGGGTGTGTAAATGCAGACAGGCAATTCCCTTTCCACTTGGCTTAAGACATACAAGACAGTCTGATTTCTTTCCAGTGTTGTGCCATCATTCTGACTGCAATGATGCTCTTGGGTCATCCATAAGTCAGTAAATCACAAAATCACAGGACTTCTCGGAAAAGGGAGAGGCTGAGGATTTGGGGCAGCTCATGTGACCCCTGAGCCTCCTAACAAGGGCGTCTTAATATACTTGCCTGTTATCTCCTCCCCTCATTTGAGAGCTAATGAGGCGTCTTCCCACCCTGAGCGAGCTTCAGCTGCACAGACCCGTTTCTCCAGACCCCACAGGCAGAGCAAACATTTACCTAAATGGACAAATTCACATAGTCCTTCACTGCCATAGGGAGAGCCCAGCAGCTATTCTCCAATACAGTCACTGCTGTCTAATTCCACAGATGGGGAAGCTGAGGTGTGGAGCAGCCACAGGCAGCAGACATGGCTTCCCCATCATCTCCCTGACCATCACCTCCATCAGAGAAACCTTTGAGCTTTTGTGCACAAAACAGAGTTTGGGTGGAAGTTCTGTCTCCTTCTCCAACTTCTTTAACACTGTACTTTGAACCAAATGCTCCCAGCATCCCTCAGCCAGCTGCTGCTCATGGTCCCAAGGTTCCCATGGACCGCAGTGACAAAGCAGCATCTCTCTGGACAAAATATTTCTGCAACTTCCCAGCTCTTGCAGTCACTTCAGCTGAAAGAAAACCCCAGCTATCAGTGGGAACGAACTGCAGATTTTGTGCTGCCTGGGCTGAAAAGGAAGCTTAGCAAAAGCTTTTACCTGCCTTGCTGGGGTGCAGGAGGAGGAGGTGAATTAGACACAGGCACCTACAGTAGCAGCAATTCAAAGTCTGAGGACAAGGTGCCCTTGCTGGCCTGCAAGGACAGCCAAGGGAGGCCAACGTTCACTTGACACAACATGCTGTAGGAACAGCTGGCTTGAAAGATCAACATCAGGTGGTAGCAATAAAGCAGACAGAACAGCAATGCCAGGAAGCCAAGGAAGAGGGAAATAATCCAGCAATCAAATTGGTTGCATCCTATGGATGCAAGTCCCCCGGATCTCTATGGCCATGAGGGAGCATGTGTAGCCACCCACCCCTGGTAAAGGTCCACAGTAGGTAGGGAAACACTGAGAGGATGGAGGAGTTGCAAAAGTCAGACTCTTCTCCATCTTCCCTGTCCATCTTCTCCACCAACTCAAATTGCTTGAGGCAAGTCAACTTTCCAGTATTGTTTTATTTTTTAGTTCCTCCTTGATCTCTGCAGTGCCAACAGCAGATCTGGGAAGGTATCCAGGATGACACTGAAGCTTTTAAGACAAACCCCATTTCCACTCCTGGAAAAATTCTCCTCTATGGGTGATGTTGTCCACGCTTGGTCTCAGGCTGGAGACTAATTTTATTTTTAGGACTCATTCTTTACCATTGCCAAAGCTATTCTTGCCTAATTAAGAAAAAGAAGGATTAAAAAAAAGAACTATCCCCAGTATTGCCAGTTGCAGCCAAATCTGAGCAAAAGCAGTCTCTGAGGATTTTTCAGTTGCTCTGCATTCCTGGTGAATCAGGACCATCCATTTCAGAAGCAGGTGGAACATCTGCCTATGGGGCCCCATTGCCCTGTTCCCAAATCACTTCTTCCCCACAGTACTGCCTGGGGCAGCCTCCAGGCTGCTTCCAATTCTGCTGTCTGTGGTCTGAGGCACAGTCAGCACAAGAAATTAGGACAAAATGCAGCACAATGCACAAAGCCCCAAATTCCTCATCTAGGGTGTCTTGGTACCCTCTTAGGCAAACAAGGAATCACAGAACCGCAGCCCCAAACTGTGGCCAGATCTTGCCGCAACATCCCAGGATGAATTCAAACACGACCAACCTGACCAACCTTTCCAATCTGTGGCTAAATCACAGGGGAGGATCTGGGGCGCATCACAGGGCATTTTGGGGAGCTCAGGTGCACCTCAGTGCTCTGCAATGAACACACAGGTCCCTGCTTGGGCTCCTGTTTCTCCTCATGAGCTAGGTGAGAGCCCCAGAGTGTTTAAACACTCTCCTGACCTGAACCACACTGCCAGGCTGCTCCCATGAGCTGCAACCCCTGACACGATCCATGAAAATTCTGATGCATAAAAATGAGATGGTTAAATTAAGGGATATTAATAACTCAGCAGCTCTCAGAAGAACTCTCTACTTAGAGCTCTCAGGACATTTTGCAGAAGATTCAATATTTTTTTTTCGTAATAGAGGTTAGACAGAGGTGGACAAAGTGCTACACATCCATGAGAGCTGCAAATCAAGCAAGTGGGAGAGAGAAGAGACAAAGGAAGCTGCAGTAGGCTCCAGCCTGCTGCCCAGCCATGCTACCAGGAGAAAAGACATCCAACAGGCTGCTCCGTCACATCCAAGACGATGGAGGCAGCCTGCCAGCTCACAGGCTTACCACTACTCTCAGCATATTTATATTAGGGATTTTTTCCCCCCTTAAAAGTCCAGCTCTTAGCATACAGAAACAATAACAACCACATATTTTCCCCCAGTCATGGAGAAATGCAAACCACTAGTTTCCAAGTTGAAGAGAAGAACAGGCTTGGTAACAGTGGTAATAACCCTGAAGCTGGTGGGCAACAAACAACGCTGAAACCAATCTCATGGGTTTGAAAGGCAAAAAAAAGGTCGAGAATGGGCAGATTCAGGAGTGGTGGACACCCAAGAGGGGTTTGGTGTTCCCCATGGCAGGACAACTACAACCTCAAAGACCCCAGAGACCAATGTGGCCTCTGGCTGATGGGGATGGGGCAGCGAAGGGAGCAGGCACAGCAGGACCATGCCAAACTCTCCCTCTGGGCTCCCCATCCAAGAGCCAATGGGGGTCTATGTGACAAAGCCCTCTCCTACCTTGAATGTTATCTTGTCAGATTTTCCTTATACCATTGGGTGGCTTTCCTGCCTAACAAGATGAGGAGCTGGGTGTTCTTTCTGCTTTGCTTGTAACTGAATGAAGAAAATTTTCTCCAAGCATGGGGTTCTAGCAAGATTTAGGCTCTCCCCCTGGATCCAAACCCAGCTTTCCATTGAGAAGTCTGCCTCTGTTCAACATGTGGATCCTCACTGTCTTCTCAAGTTTGCATAATCCTGGGCTCTCCACAGGCAGTATTATCTTCTTGCCCCTCTCCTTCCCCCATCCCAGTCCAGGCTCACAGCCCCTCTGGATGCAGCCCATCTATCCAGACGGGGCTAAGCTAAGCAAGTTCCCAGCAACCTGCCCTGGGGCTGTACATGCTGTTTTAAGGGCCTTCACCAGTTTGTATTTGTAGCATGACAAGCAGAAACCACGGCAAGCAGTAGACACCCTGCAATCCCAGCAATTCCCAGACTCTATGTCTTGAAGGAAAAATCCTGGCTGATAGGCAAAAAGCTCAGAAGCAGGATGAGCTGGGCTATAAATTGTCATTACTTCAAAAGTTAAGGCTTAGACAGTGTCCCCTGAGACAGGCAACATCGACCTGCTTGTGAAAACAAACACTGCCAGCCTGATCTGTGCCTGTGCCGGCTCAGCCCGAGCCAGGCTGCCAACAGCAAGTGTGCAAGGCTGGGTCATTCTCTTAAGCTGAGTCTGGCTGATAGAAAACACAAAACAGGAGGAGATTAAAAGAAGAAGCAAAATATAATCTTGTTAGCTGCAGATAGTTTCTTTACAAATCTTTATCAGAGGCTCAAGCTGGCACCCTTATAAACACAACGCAGTGATGCGAGACATGTAAGTGCTCCCACAGTAGGGGAAATAATCACTGAATGAAAATAAGTCAGATAAGTTACAAGATAAGAGAGCTAAAACTGAAAGGATGACACTGCATCTGGTGCGAATAATTATTTTGGCATTTTTCTGTCCAGTGCTAATCCTCAATGGCTTGAAAAGATTCAATCTGTCTTTAGCACCGCCAAGGAATCATGACTAGAAAACAAAGAGTAACTGGATTAAAATCTTTCTACGGTCACAGGTCATGTCTGTGTCACATCTGCTTAAAATGTTCCTTCAAGGGAGAAGGAAAAAAAGGAAATTGGACTTGAAAAGATTGCACCGAAAAACATAACCCTCAGGTTGCAGTTCTAGGTTGGTTTATAGTTTGGCATTCTGGCATGAACAAGGAAGGGCATAGAAAGATTATTACTTTAAAACTTTCTAACCTCAGGAAGGCAAAACCACCACAATAAACATCTAAATAGCAATGTACTCATTCACAGCCCCAGTCTGCATGCAGTCTGCTCAAAAAATGAGCAGAGAACACAGCCTTCAAGGAGCTGCATTTACCAGAGCAATAGAATTAACACCGAGAGAGGATTTTTTAATTTCCTATTAGAGCCAACTGAGCCTTCCTGATTATTTTGAAAATGCAAAGTCCATTACGGTGGCATCACTGTTTCTCCCTGATGTCCTGGAGCTGCAGAAATGCAATTTAACAATTAACCTTTTACATCCATAAACACAGAGAACAGCAAAGGCTGGAGAAACAGCGCAGCGCCTCGCAGCTCACCACCACCAGCACACTGAGCAAAGTTAGCACACAGCTGCGTGCATCCATGGAATACTGCTTATTCCTCCTCCCTTCTACTTTCTATCCCTCCTAAAAACCCACAACTTTGAGGTCACTGGCAAAAGGCAGCTTTCCTTACCTGTTCCCACTGACAATGGCAGTGCAGGAGGAGAGAATCCGTCGGGTTTCCGAGCTGTCCTAGCTGTGCCCGTTGGCTCTGGGCTGGTGGGCTGCTCCCAGGACCAGCTGGAGCACCGCAGTGCCATAAAGCATCCCGAGCTCCCGGCACAGCCCACCGCCAGCGCCTGCTGCCAGACGGGGCTTTGTCGGAGCCTTTCAGAGCAGGCACGAACTGACCGCGGCACGTCAGTTCCGAAGGAAACCTGCCGTGGAAAAACGTGCCATTCCTGCCCCGAGTCCTAAGCTTTCCCTTCAACTGCCTCGCTCTGAAATCCAGCTCTGGAGGGTGCCCCTCTCTTTGCTCCCAATCCAAACGAATCCAGCAGCTCCCCCCTCTAGCCTGCCTTTCACTAAATGACCCTTGGAGGTGGCAAGAGGATGTCCAATTTGCTCGCCGAGCGCAAGGCATTAACGAGGAGCGATGCAGCCCGTGGAGAATAATTGGCGGCGCGGGAGCGGCGCGGGGCTCTGCTGTTGCATTGCTCTCCTCTCCTGCATGTTAATGAGCAATGATGTCAGCAAGCCAAAGTCACTGCATCCCATCCGGACCGCGCGGCGCGGCCCGGCCACCCGCCCGTTTATTTACATGGAAATCAGCCCACTCTTCGAAATCAATAAATCCTGTAGGCTGCTTAGGCAAAGGGAGAGGGCGAAAAGCTCTCCTCGCTGGCTTGCGTGTGCGTGTTTCAAAGAGTTGGCTCCACACCAGCAGCCCAAATTGAGCGGTGTGAAGACACTAATTATCTTTACCCAGCTATCATCTTATTTGATGCGACCGAACCTCGACTTGCTGTCAAACTTCAGGCATCGTTCCTTAGGTACACGAGCTATTAACGCAATGATCCGCTGGCTCCAAGCACCGTATCCTTTTTCTCCTGGCTTTCAATGCCCTCTTAATTATTTTCTGTAGTCATTTGCTATGATTCCCTACTGGTTTTTAGACGCAGCATGTTTGTGCACCAGCAGGGCTAAATCTTCTGGGAAACACAAGTTATTAGCATGGCATTTTGGTCACTGCATATTTTAATACATTTTCTTTCATACGGCCACAACAGATGAACGATTCACACCTTTTATGTGTGTCTCAGGTGAGTACTGCGAGCCCCAGGAATACACCACCTCAACGGGAATGATGAAGCCTCTTCCCCCTGTGTTTCCCTCCCATTGGAAAAGAAAATGCAGGGAAGGAGCTACACTGCCAAATCTCCTCTGCTGCTCTTGAAGTTCATTGCTTGGGAATTTGGTGGTCACCAATGAATCCTTAAGTCAATGTACAGTGCTTCCTATTGAGAAATCCACCTAGTCCAGGAGCTGGACCCCCAAACTGCATATTGAGATGGAAATTGAAATGGAACTTGAGCTCTGGGTGAGAGCCCAAGACAAGAGGTTGTGCACTGCCAACCTTGGGATAACAAAGGGCATGAAGATGGGGGATACCAGCCAGGTGAATGGACAGTAAGAGACACAGGAGCCAAGAACTGCCGATCTTTTGGATAACTCCAGATTTCACAGAGACCTTGCTTTTGGCAGTATTAGCTATGTTTATAGAACACAGAAGGATGCAGAAACTACAGCTGTGAGTCTTTCTGCAGCCTCAAATGCCTTAAATTATTATTATTAGGGCTCATAAATTAGATTTCATTACATGGAATTATGCTTAAAATCTCAAGGGCGAGATCTTTCGGTCAAGTGGGACAAACCAAGAATGTGCAGGGATCTGAACTGCCTCAGACAACTTCAGACAAAAGAAAATATTCAGGGACATTGATTAAACATTTCAGCTTTTACAGTTCCTTTTAGTATTATCAGTTGCAAGTCCGAGAACTGAGCACTGACCCTGTTACTGCACCCAGCCAGGTCAGACCTTCCTTTCATGGAGGAAGAGTTTCTGCTCGAGATGGCTGCAGCACTGAGGATGGTCCCTCCAACTCCTACAACTACACAGAGCAACAGAACTGCTAGGAAAAATCCCCCCATATCCTTCAGCTTCCTAAACTGGCCCATTTTGCCCCTTCCAGCTTGCACTGGCACTGTGGGCAGGCTGTCAGTTTGCCTCTCTGGTTAACATGCCATGGCCCCAAGATGATTCATTCCTCTTAAACTCAGAACATGTTAATTACAATACAAAGGAAATGAGACAAAACTGAGTTGGGCAAAAGCAAATAAAGAAGCCTGCTTATAAAATGATAATGTTGAGCAGAAAAGCTGCAGAGCAGAAATTACCCGTGTTCCCTGGGAATGTATTGCTCCGAGTGCACAGCACTGACTCAGGGCTACGGCCAGCACAAGGAGTATGAGCCGGTCCCTACAGCAGGTCCTGCAGGCACTAGTTTTCACTGAACACATGAGTAAAATGTCTGACTTTATCAGCATTTCCTTTAAAGAAGCAAAGGCCATTTAGACACTGGAGCAAAGTGTCTATTAGCGCTCCAAGTGTTGTTGGAGCAGGACCACCACTCGGCCTTGCACTTGGGGGAAAGGTTGGTAGGGCACAAGCCCGAGTGTCCAACCCCACCTCTTGTACAGTGTGCTCTGTGTGACAATCGACAGCAGCTTCAGTCACCTTGCACCAGCCTGACATGATTCCACCCCAGGGTGTGTCGCAGTGTCATCCCCACACAACCAAGCGTCCTAAAGCTGAGTTCTGCTTGGCTTTCTTGGCCAACTGATCATCCCCAACAAAGGAATCACACCAGCAACTGCAAACTTTTAAGTTGAAACACAAAGATAACATGGGAGTGAGAATCATGAGCTGAAGTAAAAGACCAACACTTACAACACCTCAGCTGCATGCCGAGTTGTGAGCAGAAGAGCTCTGTGTCTCCAAACAGCATGTATGATCACCATTGCTCCTGGCAGACTTCTTGTTCCAATACTTGCAAATCTAAATATCCACAAAATCCAACAAAGAGGCTCTTCTGAGACAAGAAATCAGATTAGAAGCTGCCACATTTGGACACACAACTGTCTTAGAGAAATGGAAATGAGCCCTTCCTGCTTTGAAAGCTGCCGGTTCGTTGGCAATTGCTCCATATTACTGTTACCTACTGCGAGGCTTGTGAAAAGGTCATGTGTTGGAATAGCTCCAGAAGGCACACAAGATTTCTTGACGGATTCTGCACATTATGCAGGTGAAATGGGTGTTTCATTAAGCAGCAAGGAGAACACTGAGCTGGTGGAGCACATTACCAAAGGTCACGTGAAGGACTTGCACCATTACAAGGATGGATGCTGACAACTGCCAGCAAGGAAGCAAACAACCAGAAGTAAAAAGCTACTGAAATAAAGATCAGAAGCAGAGAGCCCCTGCCTAAGCACAGGGTGTGAGATGGACAGCTCTGCTTGTAAATGTAGCACCATCTTTCTTCCCTTTGTTGCTAGTTTTAAAGACAAAGAGTCAAACCCAGTCAACTTTAAACTTTCTGCCATTTGCACTCATCCCTACGGCTAATTTAACAAATTACTGTAAGAGCCCACATTTCATAAATGCTGTATTTTATCACCTTGGTGCATTGATTGTCTGTCAACCAATAGGGCTCCATGTGACAATGTTGACTATCCTGATGACAATGGGCTGCACAGCATGGCCACACACAGCAACAGCACACTGGTGTCCTCAAGGTCACTGGGCTACTAACCTGATGAATGTCAGATCAAGTTGCCTTTCTGAATTATTTAGTGAGCCTCCTCTGCTGCAGCGTGGCAGGGCAGTGCACACAGCACTGCTACCTGCAGCCTCTGCCACCCCAAAATGCTGCCCATGGGGATGAAGACTGTCCCCTGCACCACACACACCACCAGCCTGTCTGGGATCAGAGGGATGGCAGGTCCCCCTGCCCCCATTGAGCCTGTCCTGGCTCATAAACAGGCACAATAACAGATTACTTTCCCATTGCTCTTTCTGACCACAGAAATGCAGAACTGAATACTCACAGTGGTTTTTTTCTCCTCTGTTCCCACACTCACCCCTGTAATTTGCAGAGCTATCTCCACTGGCCAAGCCAGCGTTCCCACCCCAGTGCCAGGACAGGATGAGCCCAGTGTGGTCCCTGGGCACCAGGCAGTGATAAGCATCAGAACAAGAGGCTGGAGAGGGCATAGATTTGCAAGCACCAGATGGGAGAGGCAAGGGGACTGCAAAAAGCTGTTAGTAAGCAGGGAAGGGAGATGACCCTACGTGGTAGGGTACAGCCCCACTCCTCCCAACCAAATGCCTGCCTCTTCAGGAGACACACAGATATGCCCAAGGTATGGGTAAAGCTCCTTGGAGAACTTGAGTTATGAAATACAGGTCAGGACTTTAAATGAGGTTGAGCTCCCTTTTTTCTTTATACCTTTTTAGCAAAGCAGCAGACCCTCCCCACATCTCTCAATGCCAGAAGCAGGGATGTCTTATCTCAAAGAAAAATGGGATGGAGGGAGGGGCAGAGAGAGCAACATCATAAGCAGATCATTAATCCCCAAACTTGGCCTCCGCCGCTTTTCCTCAGGGCTGCCATTTGTACCTTCATGCGGCTGCTGCCTGAGACTGACCAAAACAGTCCCGCTCCTCCTGCTGTCACTGCTGCTGCTTTCCACTCATTTTTGGCAGAGCCATGGGTAAAGATCTGTGCTGTCAGTTTGTGAGGAGGAATTTAGTTTTTAAAACACCATTGAGCCCAGCAGCAGCTGACGCAGAAGGGAAGTACAGCCCATACGCACTGCGGCTGATTTTAGAGGCAATTTTCTGTATTTCCTACCAATTCACCCAGCGAGACAGGCCTGGCCCTGGCTGGCACCCTCCAGTGCACAGCCAGAGCTAGACAACGAGGCTGTGGCCATGAACTCAGCCCGTGCTGCCCATGTCCTCTGGCAGCTCTGAGCATCACAAACACAGGGATGATGCCTCACAGGACCCAGCACAGTGTGCAGATGCTCATGAGCATCACTGCCCTGCACCCCATCCCCTCCATGTCAAGGCACTCCAAAAGGATCCTCATCCCTCGACTGTCTCTACCCAAGGGCTACAAGCCCTGGTGCAACCCAGGGAGCACACCGACAATGGCGTCTCATCAATCACAGTATCTCTTTCTTTTCCTTTTTTTTTTTTTAATCACCTTAATGCAAGAAGCTTTAGAGAGCTTAGCACAGTAAGGCTTTCATAGCCTCCAGCTTTAACTCGGCACTACTATGTGTTTTTACTTTTATATGTTGAAATCAAATTAGTAACCAAATGCGAACAACAACCTGGATGCCCCTGTGCTTTTCTTCCCTTTGCTAGCCTGATAGGCTTCTCATCTGAAGACTTTTTAATAGTGTCCTTTAATGATGTCTACAAAAGCCTCATTAAAGCACTATTGTAATTTAACCTACATAAACTCAACACAGTTATTTTTGTAATCATGTATTTTTCTTGGGGCCTTTCCACAAACAATAAAGCTTTCACTGAAAATATGTTACAAAAGAAATGCATAAATCTTCAGCTTATCTGGTGGTATGCTTTCCAAAGATCTAAACCTTTGATCAGCAACAAATTAATTTTCCATTTACACAAAATAGAAGATGTATTTTCAGGATAACCAACTAGCCCTGCAAGTCTGCACTGACATGTGCCTTGGCAGCAACTCAGGACTCCCTCGCTGCCGCCCTTCTCGCTGCCTGACACTGTCAGGGTCGCTGTCACATCAGATGATTTTTATTTTATTTTTTGGCTTCAAACCTGTCTAACAGAGTGTTTCGGGTCAGTGGTTATGTCCTGAGGATTTCTTGTCTTCAGACACTGAGCTCCCCTCTGCATTAGCCATGCATTGCCTGGTCCCACCATCAAAGCTGTGCATCCCCTAGGACTGGGGGCTCAACCATCTCCGTGCTCAAGAGGTGAGCCTTGAGCCAGCCCAGAGTACTGGACAAGTAACATAAGTTTGGTTTTTCCCTCCTTAAACCAGACTGTGCAAACCTTTGCTGGCTGCCAGCAGGACTTTGCTGCTTCCCTTGCCCTGGCCAGCACCACAGGACACCCTGCACCCAGTCAGGTGCCATTGGCAGGTCCCAGGGCTGCACAAACCTCCAGCCAAGCTCCCCTGAAACCACCAAAGGTTTGAGATGGCCATGTTTCTACTCCCACCCAGGAGACACAGCTGCCTGATCTTTGCCAGCTAAGAGAAAAGACCCATTTGCTGCTCGAACCCAAACTATGTTAAATGCACAGGGAAGTGGTAAATCCAGCATATTTTTGGACCCAGCCAACTCTCTCATAACACGTCAGGGAGGAAATCATGCACATTGGCTCATGAACCAAAAGGGGCTTTTGTGATGTCTTCAAGTCTTCTTCAAGTCTTAAATTTCCCAGTGTATCTGCAGACACAGGGAGATCAGACATGGCCAGGAATGCACCTGGCTCCTCACCTCCCAACTGCTCAGTGGGAAGAAAGATGCCCAAACGCGTTTTTATTTCAAGAAATAGACCTGGGTGACACAAACCCAGATAGTGCCAGCAAATAGACTGGATGTGCTGTTTCAGTCCACCCCAAACTCCAACCATTACAAGATTTCCACAATCAAGCTAACCTAAAAAAAACCCCCAAAACATAAAACCCCCAGTAAAATTATAAAAAGTGGCATCGTGATTTAAGCTTGGGTGGTTTCCCATCCCCAGCCCTCTTAAGACCATGGCCCAGTGCCCTTCCTAGAATGCACAGATAGGGTCGTTCTGTGGCAGGCAATGGCAAGGTTCCCAGCCTGGCTGTCCTATCAGTTGAACCTGGATGGAGCTCCAGTGTCCCCCAGACAGCCTGGCACTGCACACACATGACAAGAGATGTTTGCTATTCTTCCCTTTGTTTTAATTAGTAATAACAACTTGTTTTTGTGGCTTGACATTTGTTCATACTTAGGAATAAATTGCTTCCTTGAACGATACGCTGAGATTACAACGGGCTTTCTGTGTTTGTGTTGGTTTTAGTAGCTCATAACAAACCATGAAATTCATTACTCTTGCCACAAGCACCCACGAGATGTGCCAACCAGGGTGTGATTTATACACAGCTCAACTCATGGAAATTAAAAGGTTTTAATGTTGCCTGCAAGAAGTCCAGGGTTTGAAATTCTATACAACTGAATTACAGAAAAAAAGAATCCCAGATGCAAACTACTGAACTGTTTTATCTGCCTAAGGACTGAACATTAAAGTCAGGGTAAAAATAATTCACTAAATATTAAGTGTATAATTTGGACAGCCTTTTTAGTGATAAGCCTTCTGGCCGGCAAGTTACTTCATTCTCATCTGTTTTTAACTGCTTGGAAGCTATTAAAAGGAAGATATTTAAGAGCAAAACTTCTCTGCTACAATATAATTCATCAAAGCATTCTCACTGAAAGGAATCACTAGAGAACAGCCTGTGCGTCACCATCCTTAATGGGAATGGGCTGTCAGTCATACTCCAGTCCCATTTCTCCATGCCGTGTCAAGCCTTGTACATCAAACTCAATATACAAATCGCCAGCTCCATCAAGATCATTAGAGCTGCTCAGCCCGTCAGGGAAAGGTCAGCCCGTCGCTGGCTGATGGCTGCCTGCTCCAAACACAGCATCAATCACAGCCCTCATCAAAGGCGGCCACGGCGGCAGGAACGTGCAGCTGGAAACCTGCATCCCTTTCTCCTGTAACCTGTCATCCTCTAAACCTGCCATTCTCTTGTTGTAAAACACAGCCAGGCTTTTATCTTATCGTCATCTATAGGGAAATGCAACTGTATCGTCTGCTCTAGGAACAGGGGGGATCAGGACCTGCAGGGAGGGATTAAGATCGTATCAGGAGGGGGCAGGCCAGAAGTGTGGCCCCTGACTCCAGCACTGGCTCTCTCCTCCACAGGGTCCCAGACTGTGCCCACTCCCTTGGGTGGGTCCAATACAGGCAGTATCACAGGCACATCCATCCCTCCTCACTGAGCCAGACCCAGACCCAGACCCACACACCTGGTGACAGTCCCAGGGAGGGGTCAAAGCCATCCTACTATAAGGAGATGCTGCTTGTTTCCAGCATAACCACACTGAGGCATGGCTTGCAGATGTCCTCAGCCTGGGGACATTAGGAGTGCCCAACACTTGCAGAGATGCTACAATCAGCATGCCAGGCTGCTGCTGCCTTCCACCAGCTGGAGCCTCAGCCGTGGGGCTCCCGGCTTGTATAAGCCCATGAGGGCATTCCACCACAGCTCAAGCACCAGGAGGGGTGGACAAACCCAATCGTTGGTGATTAACAGGAGGACACCAGCATTACAGAATGCTGGGGCTCCTGCCAGCCACTGCTCATCAAACATGCTGAAAACACAGACCATTTCTTCCTCTTTTTTCCCTGCCATGCTGTGCTGCATGCAGCATTATCTTCAAAGGGCGAAGCAAACATGTTTGCTAAACATAAGCAGACTAAATACATCATCCTTTTAGAAGCAATTATTGCTGCTAGGGACTTAGTGCGTCTCATTGTTTTGTGGCTCAGGAAGAATTTTGCTGGCTGTTTTGGAGTGGGCTGTTTTCCAAAGCAAGCACTCTGTGAGACAAGGCGTAACCCCTCCCCAGGGAAATAAAAACCAGGTGGGCATCCAAAGGAGTGGTGCTTTCTTTCTGCTAAGCATTTAACTCACAGTGTCTCCTTGGAACAAAGGAACAGCAGCTTGGGGGTCAGTTTGGCTGCTGCCAGTGGGTACACTGAAGGCAGGCCAGCCAGGCTCCTGCGACAGAGGGATTTGGAAAACAGTACATGGGTTAAAGCTGGGAACCTTCCTGTGGCGTGCCCAGACTGGAGGGGATTGCTTTGACCACTAGTTAGACTGGTTACACTGGTAGAGAGCAAAGAACCAAAATACAGAGGAAAGAATGCAACGAAGCAAGTGCTGGGCATCGTCCTCTTCCCTCCACCCCAAACAAGTGGGATGCTCCAGACTGAGGTGGCTTACTTGGCTGAGGTCTTTAGAAATGTGGAGTTGCAAAGTCAGGGCAACATCTCCCCCTCCCATGGCCTTAATTCAGGGCGAACAGCTCAATCCTCAAAATTCCTTCTCTGTACAAACTGCAATCATTCCCTTGTGTCAGTGTGGAGGGGGAGTGCTGTTGGGTTCCCTGTGGTACTAAGCACTTCAAACACATCTCAAAAAGATGAGCAACCATGGATGGCCAAAGCGACAGATGGGGGAAGGAGAAGGGAAGCTCATGATACCAGTGAGACTATTGTAATTAGTGTAATAAGCCGCAATCGCAGCTCAACAGCTGCCTTCCCCTCCCTGAGCGTCTGCTGCACACACCAGCACAAACCATGGCCAAGGATTTTGACACTTGCTGTGCTCTGAACATCTCTGCTGCGAAAAAAGCTTTGACTTTGGTAGTTTTCATTTCACATAAGGCACAGAGCAGAGCACTTACCTGCTTACCCAGCCTCTCCACCTCTACCTGAGCGAGCAGCACTTTGTGCTTACAGAAGAGATATGAAACTGGGTTTAGTTTTGATATCAAATATTATTTTGCATGTGACTTTGAAGAAAACCTTGTTCTCCCTTATGTTGAGACAAACCTGCCATATTCAACCTTCTGAAGTGCCTGAAACCTCAGAGATGAGCTGTTCTACAGAAAATGGCAAAACATGACAAAAATCATTTATGGTGGGCATATACAACCATCCTCCTCTCATGGGTATGTGTCTAATGTTCTTCTCTGAAGCACTTCTAAACTAAATTCCCTTGAAACACAACAACAAAGCTGGCAACAAGCATATAGCACAGAAAAATTGTGTGCAGCTTCTACTGTGTTCCTCCACCACTCTCACCCCTAACCACCAGTTTTACAGGCTCTATCAACATACACACTCAGCACAGGAGTTGCAAAGCTGCTGATGTGACAGGCTACAGGTCCTACATTGCAAAACTATGCAGTGGCTTAGACTCAGACTAATTCTGACTCATTTCTGATGCTTGTATCCAGGAGGGAATGCTCTTTTCACTTCCTTTCAGCTGTCCTTGGTCTTATGGAGGTGGTCAAGGGAAGCAGTCAGATCCTCAGGGTATCTGCATATTTTGGCAGTAGTTAAGAATTCGCTTTCCAGTGATTTTTAGTGGGTATTAGACACTCTGAAAGTGTCTGCTGAGAAGATGTTTGGAGGTGTGAGCTCCAAGCTCTTCAAGCAAGAAACTATCTCCTGCAGAGTTTAAGAAAATGAGAGTATGAAGACAAGAAAATAAGGACAAGCTTGGAGAGCAGAAAAACGTTTATGCCGAAGAACTTTAACCCCTCATGAAAGAATGAAGCCCAGGCTGGGCAAGAGAGCTGAGGAGTAACTGCAAACAGGAGGTTTGTTGAATGTTTCCTGAACGACCAGTTAGGCAGCTGAAAAGTAAGTGGCAAGTTAATCAAAGCCATCTACGTGGGGTGCTACAAGGCATCGCTTCATGCGAAATGAAAAACAGGACAGACCAGAGGCTGAGGTGCAATGAGAAGCTCTCTGTGCTGAACGCCTGGCACAAATCACACCACTGTCGTGACTGCCACTGGGGTTGGCCCTCTCCTTTCTCGTGCAAAGTATGGGGGAAAGGTATCAGAAAGCAAAGAGCACAGTATACAGTCAAACCTTTCACTTGCTGCTCTGCTGTACGGTGCCAGTGGAAATTAATGCGGGCTTCAAGTACATGAATGAATTGTGGAGACATCCGCAGCGAGTCTATTAGCTAATTAGCCAAGATTAGCATTTATTTTATCCAACAGGCACTCAGGTAAAGGAGGTAGTTCTCTCTCTGTATACGTCCCTTTTACACTTGTTAAGTAGGACAAAGCAGTGTCCTGGCAACAGTAATACAAAGAGGAACTTTCTCTCCCCCGAGGGGGATGCCCATGGGCACAGCCTGAGCTGGGCATGTCATTTGCTGTGGCTGGATGGGGCCAGTATCATGTACCTCCAGCCCCAAAGCCCAAATGTGGCAGACCTATGCAACCAAGTACAGCTTTTGATACAAGCGTCAGACCGTTCTTGGGCTTATGGTACAGGTCTAGAACAAGGTATCCTAAAATCTGATAGATGACCCTGTGTTATCTCAAAGGAATATTCGATCCATCAGGCTGCTACTGTTTCAGACCTTCCCATTTATGCTGTGAGAAATCTAACACACCTTGCCACAATCCTGTATCTGAGGATGCAATGGCCAGCAAATAAATGTATTTCAACCATTTAAGTAGCTTGACTTAAAAAATGTGAGAAACACTTTCAATTTATATCACCAGAGTAATCTGATACTTTCTATGCTGTTAATGAAGCAAGCATTAATATAACTTTATAATCAGTTCTAATCTTCATGGCATCATTTCACACTCATGGATAACTCACTCCCTAACTTGGTACCTACAGCTCATGCTGGATGAGAACCCCAGACACAGCCAATTTCCAGCACCCTGAGAACTCAATCTCTGCTAATCCCAGCCTTTTACAGCAACTCAGACCGGAGCAATCTCAAAAAGGAGACACATGAAGTCACTTAGGCTTATCTCTCTAATTGCCTGCCTGTGAACCAGGGGTTCAGTGTCAGCCACTTGCACTCACATCAGACACGGCAGCCAGAAAAATCAGACCTAAAATATTTACTGCGAGCATTTTGAGAACTGTAGTAAAATGAGTGAAATCCTGCTTACTGCTGCAATTCCAAAGGAAGCGCCAGCTATGGGGGACTCATCGGGTAACAAAGCCAACGTTCATGCCTCTCCCCTGCTGCAGCCCTTTCCAGGTCTGTGGCTGCGTAACACAGACTTCAATTCTCTCAACAGCTTTCTTGCACTGCCCAGTGCCAACAGAGTAGAAATGTTAATGAATACTGCCCATAAATAATTAATGCACATTTTCCTGTGAGTCCTGCTGTGATTAAATAGCCACCTCGTTACTCAGGCCCATCTTTCTTTCTTTTTTATCTTTGCACAAAACACCAAGAGTTGAAACTATACCCATGTGATCGAGCTGCTGGAAACATCACTGCATAAACCAACACCAACAGGGCAAAATCCAAACACAGATTTCCAAGGAACGTAAAGAGATCGAACCCTGTCAGAGCAAATATTTCCTCTCAGCTACCTCCTCCCAGGATCAGCAGAGAAAGAAAAGCAGAGGAGACAAGCCAATTATATTCTTTCTTCTTAAGTGAAGTTATTTGTCTGGTTTTATTGTCTTTTTCCATTGCATTTGGAGGTCCTGGCCACAATAGGGATCCAGTGCAGGTACTATCAGATAAGGGCATCTCTGGGTACCACCCTGGGGCTGGCTCTGCTCTGACACCAACCCCTGGACAGCTGCAACAGGAACTGTGCTGTTCCCCTCCATCTGCAGCTTGGAGGATGTCCATGATTTGTTTGAGGTTACACAAGCAATCCAGCACAGATGTGGAAGGGAACATGGATCATCCAGAGGCATTGCTCCATCAATGACGCTCACCCCTGGTGTGCAAAGCACAGCTGACCACAAGATCCACCACAGCTGCATTTGCAACGTCACAACAATCATTTAGGCACCATGATATAGAAGCACTAGGATATTGTTTTCTGGACCACTAGAATTGATGCATTTGAGTCCTTCCCACCAACCCTCAGCTATTTTGCAAACCAAACCAAGAGCTGCAATTCCCCTGGGATACTCAAGAGCACAAGAATAACTCTGAGCACAGAGAGTCAGCCAGGGCTGGCAGCACCGGGACTGGGGTTTGTGCACGCTGCCAAACGTGACACGTGGGATTTTGAGTGCTGCCATCCAAGCACGTCCCGGCTGGAGCGAGTGCCGGTGCTGGAGACACGTTTGTGCCGCTCCCTGCAGTTCTGCTTCGCGGGGCAATGCTCTGGGCCATGGGAAACGTTTCCTCTGAGAGAGCAAAGTCGTACAGTCCAGATTCAAGCCAAACTGCTAAAAATGTAAGACACTCAAAGGACTAAAGCTTGTGTACGTCAGAACTTTTGGTAATTCCTCCCAAATACATAATTTTTTGGCACGGATGCTAAAATGTAACTGAAGGGCAAGTATTTAGTTCCGTTTCAGCTGGGAGAGCCCCAGCTTCTGTCTCTCCAACTTATATATAGAAGCAGGCTCATTACGCAATATGTGTTAGAGCGAGTTCTGTGCCGGGGAGGGTGTGAAGTTAAGGCTAACGAGGGGAATATCATTAAGAGTAATAAACAGAACAAAAGAAGGAACAAATAGGCTGGTCTGAAGCACGGGCGTGTATGATGAGGAGTCTCCAAAGTGAAACATTTGAGTCTCTTTACTCTGAGATTCAGGAAAAGGGCAGAAAACGATGGATGGGGTGTGGGGAATACTGGTGAAGAACTGGTGCCAGCTGGAGAGGTTGCTTTTGAAGTGGTGTGGAGAGATGCTGGGTGGCCAACACAGTGCCATATGTTAATGCATGGGAAATTTAAAGGCCACTGCGGATAGAAAGATGCATTATCCCCTTCAGAACTGCCCCTGAGACACCACCCCAGCGCCTCAGTCCAGTTAATACACACAAATGGACCTTTCAGAAGCCCACTTCAACTTATTTTGTTTGTCTGAGTAACACTGATGCCAGGAATAAATGTACATCTATATGGTCTCATTTCAAATTCAGGCTGCCAGGAGAGCCAGCCCATAGGAAGCACCAACACCCACCTCTTGGAGTCAGGGCCTCAGATGGTGGCGCATTCCCACCTCCAGCCTGAGAGGGCTGGGTGGATTTATAGATCACTAACCTTCACGAGTAAAGCAATGGTGCTGTTTTACTGAGCCTCTGGAAGCAGCTCACTTCCAGCCCCCTCAAAGCAGCTCAGCTGGGGAAGGACCTGCTGGTGCCCAGCAGGATGCTCCAGCACCTCCGGTGTGGTCCTCCATCACCACACTGTGACAGCCCCACAGAAGCCTGACGTGGCAGCACGGGGGAAACCAGCTCACCTGAGCTCCCTTACTGACTTAAGATGACAGCTGCCTTCTGGAGAGGCAAAAAAAACCTTTTAGAAAAGAAAAAACAGGAACTTTTTTCCCCTCCTCTGGGTGAACAAATAGACTCACTTAAGGTGTAAGCAGATGAAGTAGCTAATTAAGGAAATAACCGATAACTTAATCAAGATCATTAGAGGAAGCAGCATGTTGCTGCCATTATTTAAATGGTAGCAGAGCAAAAAAACACTCGTGCAACTGAAGCCTTCAAAACCTACAGCCAGCCTGATCCACACGAGGGGAGCTTCCCTTATCACCCCATTCCTGGTGCCAAAGCCACTGAGGAAAACACTCAAATCTCCTGGTAACTTCCCACAGACTGAACATTTAATCATCCCCAACCACCACTGCAAAAATCCCAAGTGAATGATTTGCATGTTGAGAGAAATTCACTGTAAGCAGCAGCTGGGTCTTCTGCCCTGGGATGCAGCCCCAGCCTGTTTTCAGAAGCGGGAAGAACAACCCATTTACAGAAATAAAGTGAGATACGTTGGGCCATATGAATTTTGCTTTTGGCAACTTGTGCTGACTGTGCTTCTCAGTCAGCTGCCCCTGGGATGGACTCTGGGATTTCTCTACCCACCCCCAAGGGGTGTTTGCACACCAGTGCCACGTCTCTCTCTCTAATTACTCCACCAGTTGCACAGATAAAACAACTGCTGAAGGAGGGAAGGAATCCTAAAGCACACAAATAATTTGCACTGCCTAAACAAAGGCAAACAGAGGATGCTGTTAAACCTCCCCCTGCCAGCACCAGGCAAACAGCCCCAAGGAGCTCTGCCCAGAGCAAACTCCACAGACTGCAGGCTCCTCTGCCTCTCCAGCAGGAATAAATCCTTGTTTCCAACCAAAACTGAAGTTTGTTACTAACACACCCTCCTTCTGTTCAATTCCTAAATTATCCTAAAGCAACTGAATTCAGCAAGTTGATTAAGTACTTAAAAGAGTTTGTTTCCTTCAAAAGAAGCCTCTGTTTTGCCTGAAAGAAAATTAGACTTTTTCTCCTGAATTCACACTAACAAAGACATAAGAAATCCAACATCCCAAAGTTAAAAGTACCCCTTTATCCTGTATTAAACACAGCTGCCAAAGGTACAAAATTCGCATTTTGTCATTCCACACAAATCCTTGCAACAGCTGAGAAGACACACAGCACGTTTGGAAACCCGGAGCTGAAGATAAGCTCCAGCCTCCCGCAGGGTTTTACTCCTCAGGGGTTTTTCAATAGAGTGAAAAAGCAGAAGCAGCCCAGGGGCTGGTGACAGAAGTCATGTTTGCATGGAGGAAAAGTTTTACTGTGTCCAGATATTAGGTCAGATTTTAGCAGAGGATGCAGCTCCTGGGGAGCTGGCAGGGCTGTGCCCGGTCCCCGGCAGCCCCTGCCTGCCCCTGGGCTCTGCCCGCACCGAGAACCAGTGCTTGCAAAAGCAGGCAGGAATCAGGGCTGAAAAAGAAAATCGTTTCCTAATGCAAACATTTGTACAGCATTAAAGCGGCTTATACTTTCAGATGCTATAAATCGGGAGTGATTACTTACCCCGGCTAAACAGGCAATCACACGCTGGAAAACTCCCAGGAAATGGGTGAGGGCAGAGAGGAGGACAGGCAGGATGGACCGTGGAGCATCCTTGGGAGATGGCAGTGCCCGGGCTCGAGCGCTGCCTGCACCCCGACAGCAGCTCTGGTCATCTGGGGAGGGCAGGTCCCCGGCGGCTGCCCCAGCTGGCGGAGCAACGCCCACCGCAGGTTTAGCTTATTGGAGAAAATCTTAAGCCCTGATCCAATCCTGTCCCTTTACCCAAATGCAGCTCTTTGCAGAGCCAACATCCCTTCCAGTTTTGACTAGCAGTATGAAAGCAAAGTTACCTTGCCAGTAGATAAATCACATGAAGAGAAGCAGCAGCAACAACAAAAAAACCTCACTCAATTTGCTTTCTTTCTCCCAAAAAAAGTTTCTTATCTACCCACTTGGAGGGAATCACAGCTGTGTGAGAGCATTGAAGAAAGCCAGCAACACTCAGCCTCTATCACCAGATCAAAAGTCAGTAAGGTAAATAACAGGATGCCAATAAAACCACTATTTCTAAGAATGCCTGCTGGCACCGCTGTCACATCTGGGGCAGGACTGTAACACACATAGCAGGTTTGCAGAAACCATCAGCACATGGTTCCTAAAGTTATACTGAATTTCACAAAGGTAACTACTGAATCATAAAGTGCTGCTGGCAAACAGCCTGGCCAGCCAAAACATACGGTTTGCCTTCTTTTTTCAGCCTGGTGCAGACATTGACTGTAGAGACACGTCTTTCTCTGCTACACACAAATCTATATGCGTGGCCATGATGCTCATTTTTGACTCTTGGGCTACTCTGGATCTGCTGGCAGCAGCTGGGAAAGCAAAGGGCTACAGCACGGGCAGCTGCTTGTTGCAGGCAGCGCCCTGGAAACCTGCCTTCATCCGCAAACAACGGACAGTCAGGGATAAAAGCCTCTCGTGCAACTGCACATTCCAGCACTCGGTTACAGATGTGCAACCCTGGAGCAGCTCCAGGGCGTGGGCTGGCGTCTGGGTGAGCTCTGAATGCACACACAGAGCTACCTCCAGCGAGGGGGGAGTGAGTGCTCTGCGCTCCAGGTGTCCCGGCGGACAGGCAGCAGGATCCAGATGTGGGCAAGCTGCCCCAGCCCTCGCACAGGCTAGCAATTCAATGAGGTCTATTCATGGAGGATTGAGTGAGCAGGGCTTCAAGGAACACAGAAGAAGTGCTTTTGAGGGGTATTCCCATTGTAAATCCAAGATGCCCCTTTTGCACACTAACCCCTCCACTACTGCAAGCTTTAAATATAGAAATAATGAAAACATACATTAGAAGAAGAATTTAGAACTTGGCAGTGTTGATCCAAGAACCATCCCACTTGGGAGCGGGGCTCGAAAAGCACAGGCAGCCTCAGGGAGGGTTGAGCCTGGCTCTCCAGGAACAAAAGCAGCTTACAAACCAGGTTTGCCACGTGAGAGCCTAATTAGAGACCGAAGCCCACACAGCAAACAGACAGACTACAGAGGAAATTGGAGTCTAATTTACATGGAGAACGATTACTTACTGCAACCAATTAGTGTCAAGCTGACTGACAGAATACCCAAAATATATTCTCCCCACCCTCCCCTGCAAGTCTGAGCTTTCCTTGCTGCATTATTTTCCCTGGGTTGTTCAGTAGGTGAGCAGTAGCACCTCATCACTAGACATGGGACAGCAAACAGAGACATTCTGAGCTTCCCCGTAACAAACATGGAGCAAGAGCCACCCACATCCCACTAGGACCAGCCTCAGCTAAGCCAGGGATAGCAACAGTGGAGTGCAGTGCAATGTAGTTTCTTTCCTGGTCTTAAATCCTTAAATGGCATCCTGAAAGCCCCAAAATAAATTTTTTTTAAAAAGCGCTCCCCTTTCCTGAACATGTATTCCGCATGGGGGCTTTCGCAACCTCATTTGCAACCATGTAGTAGAACTTCAGGTAAAGACTGTGTTCATGTTGCCTTTGCATCGTGCTCAGGCTGTGGGTTTCAGATCCCAAGACACATCACTGGTCTCTGCTACAGGAAAGCACCATCCCACAGCATCACTGCTGCTACTAAAGACACTCAGCTCCAGACAGCTACTCAGCTGCTCACAAAACAGCCCTTTCATTGCAGACCCCTCTCTGGTTGTGCTGTTCCCCATACACTGGCAGGGCCATCACTGCTCAGTGGGGGAACGGGGGGTGCCACTGCTGCTGGAGAGCCAACGTGGACAGGAAAACTCCTTGGCTGGCACAGTACAAGGGTGCCTCACCAGTGCCTGTGCAGATGAAGAACATCACCTTTGCTCAAGGCTTCTCTCTTCAGCTGCCCTGGGAGAAGGCAACTTCATGACATTTCCCAAATACAAACCTGCTGCTAGTTCTGCAGAAAACCTGTTCCTCCTCTCAATCAATTAGATCCCAAACTGGTAAATAGACTTTAAAAATTCCTGAAATTCATACATGGAACCAACCAAATTCCATTTACCTTCCTTTCACTGTTACAGAAGAAACAACTCATTCTCTCATCATTTTCTCCTTCCCGACACCATGCTCATTATTAATGGGACTGACTAATTGCTGTCCATTCCTTCACACTCCGGATATGTGCATTTGGAATGCACAATGACAACAGCATTTCAATGCAACTTGCTGTGTTTTTCTTCATAAATTCTTAAGGACAGTCTCTTTGAGCAGCCTCTCTGACTACTCATCAGAGAGCTCTTGTGCACATATACTCAGGCACACAGAGACCACATTCTGGATATTTAAGACCAGGCAATCAGCCCTTCCTTTGAAAAGTACCAATATAAAGCATATTTAAGGACTTTATGAGTCTTCTGTATGAATAAGATAAGCTATTTTTTAAATCTCTGCAGGCTACATGGATATATGGCATTTTAAAGGAAACTTCTAAAAAGAAAACTTGGAGGAAATGCTTGGTGAAGTATCTAGTAGCTGTTTGGTAACCTCTGGAGACAGCCATGACCTCAGGTGGGGTAAAGAATCAGTAGGGATCCTTTGAATTTTAGCTCACTTCAAGTCAATAGTACTAACCTAACTTACACCACAGGAGCACCATCAAGAGTGGTAACACAGGATATCTCATCTGGGTCTTCTTTGGGTACAGACAAAACACCAGAAAGGCTGAAGATCCTGGTAGCCCTGGTGTCCTTCTTGGTTAAATTAACAGTCTCTGTTAATTACCAAGTGGATGCAATGAAAATGCACGTGTGCTCTCACTCCTCAGAATTAGACTGTTAATCTGGTGTTTGTGCTCCTGGAGTTTATCTCCTCCACGCCTCCCTTCTCCCTTGGGAACTGACTCACTGACACTTTATCTGCAACTCTAAGGACAACACACACTGCTTCATTTTTAAATTCCCCTCCAGTGCTATGCCCAGAACCAGCTCTTCAGAGGGGGGGCCTCCACCAGCTGTAATTCCCATTAATTCCTCTTCCGATTAACAGGTCAGCTCACTCCACCTCAGTGACAGTGGGCTTCAGAAGTCCAACTCTATCAAAATTATCTATGCATGAAAGACAATCATTACAGGAGCAAACGCCTCGCTGAGACTTTTATCAGCTGTGCACTCACTGCTCGCTGTTGTGCCGCTAATGGCTTTATAGAGAGTGGGGAGAGCTTCAGCCTCATCACTCTGTGGTGGCTCCAGGCACAGGAATCGCTCTGCGCTGGGAGAGATGTTGATTATAAAGCCGTGGAGGCAATCACTCCTGGAGAGGGGCAAGGGCAGGCAGGAGCACAGGGAAATTAGAGGCGCCTTCTGAGTGTATCCCATTAGGGCTGGTGGCAATTAGGAGTGCCGATCAAGGAGGTGGGCTTCCAGAACCCCCTCTGAAATTAGCAGGAGGGGAGGGAAGGTGAGAAAAAGAAGGAAAAAAGGAAAAAAACAGAAGCAGCAGAATAACCCTGAACAATGGCTGCAGACATCCCCCAGCTGCCTGGGAGTGGGGCACAGGGGAGCAGCCTCCTCCCTGCAGGCGTCTCCATGCTGGTGGTCACTCAGAGGAGACCCACAGAGATAAAAGGCAGTAGGACCAGTGGAAAAATGCTTGTAAAAATGCTAATGGTCTCAGGTCCTTTTAAACCACCTCAAGCACTGCTAAATCACTTCTTTTATTTGCTTTCTGGTGGGATTTGCTTAGGTTTGAGCTCTCCATGTTTATGCTGATATGCTGCACATCCTGGTGCACAGGTCAACGCCAGCATTGACCTGTGAGCCAACCCACAATGCAGGCATCACTGCCAGGCTCTGCAGACCATTTTGCCCCTCATCTTTCCACTTTTCTCACTGGTTGCACTGGAAGAAATGAAGAGACAAACTTAACAACATCTTCCTTTCAATATGCACTATTGGGAACTATTGTAATAACAAAAACCAGAAGGAAAGGCAAGAACTTCCATTGCAAGCACTGTGCAGCCTTGCAGTGCTGACCCTGAAACTCCTGACAAGGTGACATGTTATTAAGAAATATCCGTATTAATCCCAACTATAAAGCTCTACATTCAGCCAATTAAACTGCCTGAGTGGCTGAGTGCTCCTGGAGACCTTTGTACTCTCCTTTTCATTTTTTTTTTTTTAAATGCCCTCTTAGGGAAAGGAATAGCTTCTGCAGAGATGAGCCACCCAGCTCCTTCCAGCCTCGCCATGTGTGTATAAAATGTTTTTGGCTGCTTTCAAACACTGCACATTAATCTGTGCGATGGAGCCTGTCTCCTTCAGCATTCCATGATTTCTCTTCGAGGCGGGTAAAACAGAGCTGTTCCACTTGGCATCACATCCCCTCACTGCCCCCTTCCCAGCCTTTTTTTTTCAATTTTTTTTCTTTTGTGCTGCCAGAATAGCTCACAAGCCATCACCCCTGGCACAGGTGAACCTGGAGAATATATTGCTGTAGAAGCCCACAGATATATGAGACAGTCAAGATGCTTTGAAACAGAACTGGAAGATTATGGTTTTAACGCTTCAAATTATGAAAAATACCATCACTCCCTTCCTGCAGCTTAGGACACATTGTGTCTTTATCCCTCAGCCAGTTCTTTGCCTGTGGCTGAACCTGGAGTGACAGAAACTGTTTCTTGAATTAAGGGCTGCTGGAAACAAACCCCAGAGAGGTCTTTGGGTGGTGATGACTGGGATTTGTTCCAGAGCAATGTGAGCTCCACTGTCCCACCTTGATGAGCTGCTGCACCAATAAATCAGAGCACCCTCCCCATGCAAAGGGCTGTCTGATACAAAGCCAAGTATTTTTACTGACACCACTCCCAGGACATGCTTGATCACACTCAAGTTAACCACGAACGGGATGAGCACCTTTGGCCTCCACCATGAATGGGGCTTCCCAGGAGGGCATCTGGATGTGAAGGTTAAAACTGTCTCAGGATGTACAAGCATCCTAAACCCTGCTAGTTGCTGGAAATCCAGCAGCCTCAGGCTTCTGCAGCACATCTTTTGTTTTGGAAATGTCAATGGGAATACCATGCACTTTCCCTTAATTCCAAGCATCCCTAAATCCTTGGCTCCTGGCAATTCTACACTGATTAAACACACAGTTCTCGACACTGAAATCCCATAAAAACAAAAATCCATATGGGGAGTGTCCCTATAAACCAGCCAATACCTGCCAGCAGCCGTAATCTTGGTGCCATCAGATCTGCACAATAAATGAGTTCATTTTACTGAGGCAAGATTCTTCTACAACTAAAATGGAAACAAAAATTGGCTTGTGAAGATGAACGATGCCTGTGAAAGTCTTTTGCTGCACTTGATTAAATACAGCACACAACAAACGCATTTGTTTTCTCCTTGAACTCAACAGTCTAAAATTAAGCCCAGCAGGGTAAGCAAGATCCTGTATAGATTTTGAAAGATACTGTGATTTTTTTTGGAAAACCTGACTGCAATATATACACACTTTGCAAAATCACTCAAGTACCTCTGGCACGGAACATAAACACAGGGAAAGCTAAAAATCATGTCATATTTTTATCTCGATACAGCCTACGCTGCAAGTACAGCCATGGTTTTCCATTTCATGATAAACCAACTTTTGATCATTTTGTGTGCAACCATGGATGTGAATGTACATTAGTATCATAAAAAGAAAGCGGGAAGAAAAAGCCCAATCACAGAAGTGCACCAACCTGAACCACACGCTTCCCAACCAAAGGGTATTTGTAGATCCAGAAATACCATTTCTCTTCAAGACAACTGATCCTTTTCATGAAAATGTAAGAAGCTCTAGAGAAATTCTGGTTGATCGTTATTAAATGAACAGGCCTCATGCACGTTTTTTTTCCAAGAAAATGACTGAAGCTTGGCTTTAGCATAATCCTGAAGATTATTTACATCTTCTGTATTTTTTCCACTGCTGCTGAATAATCACGGCTCCTTGGAAAACCACTGCCAGAGAAATATGCCTTTTCTTCCCCCCCTCCTTTCCTCTCTCTTTTACCTGTTTTTATACACTCTTTCTTGCACAGAAGCAGTGAAGAGGCAAGCAGGCATGAGAGAAATCCCTGGGGAGTGGCTGGGAAGGGGCAGTCTGCACACCGTCTCAACTCTCTCCTCAATCCCCAGCTTCCAGATGTCTGATGAAGGGGAGCTTGGCTTGCCTTTCAAACACTATTTTTTCTACAGAAAAGCCTAAGAGAGTTAAAAATTGGTGATCCTCAGAAGGCAATGGGAGGAACTGCCTCTCCTCTTTGGAGGAAAGGGCTCCAAAACACTGCAGTTTCCTTGAGTATTGGGATGCTCTGGGGAGTGATTCTCAAAGGGGTGCTTCAAGACAAGCACTTCACTTTCTGCCTCAGCACCCTTATTGTTTCCAGTCATACACCCTCCCTTCCTCTTCTGCTTCTGCCCTGTGCACAAAAACGGCTGTGCACAGGGAATGAAAACAATTAAATACTCTTAAACAGCCAGGGCTGCAACTGGCATGGTAATGAGGTCATTATGTGCCTAAACGTGCTTTCTAAAAATAAATTACATCCAGGTATAGAGATCTCCTGGCTGCACTGTGCCCAGGGAATTGTCTTAATGCAAAATCTCTAACAGCCTGGTTTGATTTTGCTATTTCAAAGCAAACCTATCCCCATCAGGAGAACCACAAGGGCTTGGCTGATATGCAGCATCCCAAATTTCAGCTTTTCTCAGGTCAAGGGGAAGCCCAGAGACCTGCTCTGCACAGCTGAATGCTGCATTAGAGCCAAGGGTCACCTCTCAATGCAGCAGGGCACAGACAGGCTCAGGGACCACTGCTCCACAACCAGGTGCCATCACAGGTCAGGACCAACATCTCATCCTGCTCCTGTGACGTGCTCCCTGTCACCATCATGGGGACAAACAATGCCAAGGTCTTGCCTGGGAGGGGATCCCATCTGGCAAGCAGCTTTGGGTAGAATTACACAGCAGCCTGGGCTGCAGAAGGCTCATTTGCAATAATTAGAAGCATGATGTGGGCACACAGGAGACTTCAAAGGACACCAGTAGCCTCGATGGCACAAGTCTCTTTTTTTAGTGGTCAAGCAGCAAAAACTCCCCTGTGTCCTTGAGCTTCTCTTAATAAACCAAAATTATACAGAATTCTTTTTTTCTGGAGCTAAACTCCACTAATTGCTAAACTGCTAAACCCACTCAAGGTAAAGTTAAAGGTCAAAATCTTCATTTTAACATGTGCAATTCATAGAATCGCTTAGGTTGGAAAAGTCTTCTAAAGATTATTGAGCACACCTGCTAATTAGTACTGCCAAGTCCATCACTAAACCATGTCCCTAAGTGTCACAAGATACCTGTGCATGTGTATTCACATACACACATATGATCCCTGCTCCAACACACAGGCATATGGGCTGCTTCGCTTCCACCAGTCTCCCAAACTGAACACAAACAAGGCTTCATGTATATTGGAATCTGTAGGAAGCTTAACATTTACTTGGCTTTTGTGTAAACACTTAAGTGAATTACACAAGTTTCAGCCAAGAGTCTCAGCACCCTGCCGTGCCGAGCCAGATAATTCATTACAATTAAAAGCAGAGAGAGAGGCAATCAGGCTCATCCAACACTGGGCTGGTATGGATTTGCTCTTCCGAATGGTTTCCAATTTGTCTTCACAGCAGCTCAGCCTCTCTGGAGGAAACCCCACTGGCATTTGCCTGGTGCTCCATGGGGATGCTGCTCCTGCACCCAGGGCCAAGCTGTGTACAGCATGGACCCAGGACACGTAGGTGTGTCAGTCACAGCTGCCCCACACACCACCAAGACAGGATTTTTGGGCTGTACCTTTGTCTGCACCATCAGAATGAGGCCAGTTCTCAGTGCAACTCACCACGCAGGCCCGTGTGTGCTGCCCTGGGTGCAGGTTTCATACAAACACAGCATCACATCCTGGCAGAAGTACTTTAACAATAATAATAATAATCCACAAAAAGGCATGTGGATGTGGTCCTTGGGGATATGTGTGTTGGACTTGGCAGCACTGCATTAATGATTGGACTGAGTGATCTGAGAGGTCTTTTACAACCTTTATCGTTCTGTGATAAAAGAACCCCCCCCCATAAGCAAATGCATCACCCCAAACTGCAAGGCAGCATCTATTCCCTGAGTCTCTGCCTTTCTCACTCAGTATTCATAATATGCTAAGCTATTAAAACTATCCTATGGAAAGTGCTGCAGCTTACAGTGCTGCAGACAAGTGGTGTTATCACTTGGTATTTCTTCTTTTGTTATTACAGTGAATCTTCCTACATCTCTGAAAATAATCCAATTATTGCTTACCACTGGTAAGGTCACTGTTGCTTTGAACAGAGATTTGGGCAATACTCTGATTACTCTTAAGCAAATATTGCTGGGACTTGAGCAGAAATTTCAGAGAGATTGAAAATCCATTTAACTGGAAACCACAAATGGAAAAATATTCACACTCTAGAGGATATAAACAACAAAAAGAAGGTATCATTTCTCCTCCTTATTAAAAAAATATTGGTTTATCTGAAATCAACAGCACAGATATATTCAGCTATTAAAACAATATATGATTTCTCATCTCATATAACCTTCAAAACATGGCAATCATCAAGTCTTTATTAAATGTTCCCATACGGGTCTCCAAAGATATTGAACTACTTAAGCGCAATATATGGAAAATAGCAGAAGGTTTGTATCACTTGTGGGAATAAAAGAGCTCCTGGAGAAAAGCAGATATCAAAGATCAATCTGTAATAAGGAAAAGGAAGTTAACATCCCTTACAGCAGCCTTGGAGATAATTTTTCTGCATTGAGCCAACGAGATAACAGCAAAATTATATAAAATTCAGATGGTGCCAAGAAAAGGTGTCTATTATATTTCTTTTGGTGCAATTAATCATGGGTTCTTTACTGTCAGACCGTCTCTAGGTAATGGCAAAAAAGGGGAAAAAAGCCCCACTCTTTTTTTTTTTCCCCCTTAAGAAGGAATTAATCATATTGTCACTGGAAGAGGTTTTTTCTGACATCGCTTTTCTTGCACTGGCCAACTGATATTAAAAACAAAACACTGCTAGGACTTGTTGTCCTTCTGCTGAAAGAGTGGAAAGATGCTCAGATTAACCCCCGAGTGTACTGCCAGCTGGGAATGATACCACTAGAAAACTCAAACCAGTGTCTCTGGACAGGGGAAAGGACAACAAACTCCAACAGCTCCGGGGTGGCCAGGGCTGACTGACCCATGGATGGTTTCTCCTTCTCCTCCTCCTCTCCTCCCTGCTTGCTGGAGAGTTTCCTCCCAACACTCCCACAAATACATCTTCATCCCACCGCTGAATCCCTGCTCAGCCCTGGGGGGTTTGGAAAAGTAATACCCCTGTGCCCTTTTCACAGTTGCATCTTTTTTTCCCCCACAACTCTTTCAGTCTCATGAGGTTTCCAGTACGGTGGGTGGGTAACACCAGGGTGGGATGTCACAGTGTTGCACCTGGAGCCGAGACAGCCAGTGACATGCCACGGGGGACACAGGCGGGTGAGCAGGCACAGTGCTGCACTGTCTCTCTCCTAGGAAACCTGCTCTGCCTGCCTCAGACACGCCAAAATCCCAAGGGGATAGTGAAGAGTGGAAATCACATCAAGAAAACCTATTTAAAGTGATACCCCACTGTCATGCTGCAAAGGCAAAACGTGAGTGTGCCTCAGCCCTCTCAAGGACTCTCTGCTCCCTCCAGGGAGCTGCCTGCCAGAGCAGGGCAAGTCAGGAGGCCTTGGGAAATGCCCAGCACCAGTGACATGACAGCACCATCACAAAGCCTAACTCTGCCTCCTGCCTTCCCATCTCAGACCAAGAAGAGGACAAAAAAGGCTTAGAGAAGAGAGGACCACTGCTGGGGCAGCTTCTGGCTAGAGAAGATGCCCAGGGGATAAGGATGCTTGGGGAACAACATTGCCCAGGAGATGAGGAGATCCCAGAAAAGGTTCATTCCCCACCAATGGCACCATGGGGTACCCACTCACCTGCCAGCACTGGCCTCACCTCCCTCCCCCCAGCCAGGAGGCAGTGAGTGGCTGCACAGGGATTCAGGCACATTTGGCAGCAAGAGGCAACACTCTCATCCATACACTTCACATGTTTTCTATTTTGAACCTCAGTCCTGATGCCTTTCTTCTGTTTGCTTCTTAACACTTTACTCACCAATGCCCACACCCATTCTGTGGCACAGACACCTGCAGGCTTTGAATTGCTCCTGGGTTGCCTTGATTAGATGGCTTTTGGACACCTTTGACTTTTCTCTCAAGAGGTAGCCAAGAGACAGGCTGTGAGCTCACAATGCCAATCCAGAGTGCTGAGCTTGATTTCCAGTTCTATACAGCAGCCCAGGCTTGGGCTCTCCTTAGACCATCCCTGGGCATCTACAGTGCTATGGAATCAGCATGCAAAGGGTACAAAATACTCTTTAACAGCAACCACACTTTCACTGGGCTAAGGACTCATGCCTGGTGGGCTTGTTTCTACAAAACTGTAAGTATGTTGCCAACTAATCTCCTCTTTCCAAAGTAATAACTTGTATCTGGATTTATTTCTTTTTTGCAGCACGAGACCTGGTTTTTAGAGAAAAAACAGCAGCCAAAAAACCTGAAAACTGACTATTTAAGAAACAAATTGTATTGATGCCTTAGGAAGAATATGGGATTTTTAAGCACGTTAGACTGTTACGTTAAATATCACCAAACTGAGAAAGAAAAATACACACAGTTTTGTGCTTCTCGTTAATGGTACTGAAGCCCAGCACACAGGAAAGCCCATGGCACAGGATTTTTAAAACCATTCTGCAGGCCACAGAATGGCCTCCAGGTTAAAAGTGCATTAAGACAATTATAATCAAAACATCCCTGTTCAGGGTGGATCCCAAATCCACATCCAGGGGTGGATTTAACTCCTCAGCAAGTGAACACAGCCAAGCCACAACATTGTTTTGCTTGCCAGTGGCAGGAATAACTTATCCTGGCTGCCTCACTGGGGCCAGCACTGGCATGGGGACCCAGGATCTGCTGCTGTGGGATGCAGGTGCTGCGGGGGAGCATGGCATGTCAAAATGCCCAGGCTCCTCATGGCAACCCCTGTCCAAAAACTAGTTGGGGTGAGACAAGCTGAGACCTAAGAAGTGATGAATTGGTCTGAAATAAATGAACAGATGCACCATCTGAGGAGAGGCAGAGCAAAATGCACAGCCAGGTAGCAAGCAGTGCCCATGATTATGCTGGTACAGTACAGCCTAGGTAGGGTTTTCAAGGAAGAAATAAAAAGTAATAATAATAAAATCCCCCAAATTCAGCTGGAAGATCCCTTTCTAAATATATTTGTACAGATTCTGGAGAAATATCCAAAATACACTTGTATTTAATATTGCATGTTTACAAACAGCACCTGATGATGCTGACTGGGTACAATTCTCAAATTAACTTTAGAGTCAGGACAATCAAGAGAGGATACAGTCTGCTCTGTGTTTAGCCAGGGCTGTTTAAATGTGAGGAGCCTGGGGAGGCTGGTAGCAAGAAGAGCAAACAGTATGGGTGGATTTAATGCAGATACCCAAGCCAGCCCATTAGCATGGAAGCCAGTTGTCAAAGAGCTCAGGTCTGCACCAAGGCACCCACCTGGCTAATTTAGCCCAGCTATTTAACACAGAATGAATGAGACTTCATCTCACGTCAGCCTGATGCCAGTGGTACCATGTCACCAAGCAGATATCACACAGCTGAAACAACCAGCAAACACCAGGTATGGTGGTTTTTCATAAAAACAGGCAAAGAACCAGTTGCACAGAGCAAATGCACATTGAAGTAATGCTGCTTGCACTATCGAGGTTCTCATCAGGGACAAGCATGTCATGAATCACTACTGAAGCCAAATTTAAAAGGATTATTGATGGTAAGAATCCCAGGCATCCCATTTGGTGCTCACATAACATATGGCACATGTGAATTTTATAGCTTTTGTATTAATCTGCCCAGAATGCCATCACTTTGCGAGATTTCATGAAATATTAAAATTAATGAGGATAATTTATTTTACAACTCCAGGCAAAGGCCCTGGGAATGATGAGAACCTCCCCATTAAATTCATGCAGGTCTGTGACTTGCAGCCCTTACACACTGCATCTGTTTGCTGAGTGAAAGACACGATGTCTTTCAACTTGCTTATTTGATGGATTGGTCTGAATTTGCTTATTAAGGTTTCTACAATCCATTATCACTGCAGGAAACAGAGAGGGAGGGATGATAGACTAAGCATGTTTATCAAACCATGTGAAATCCAGAGAGACACTCTAAACAAATCTCTACAGCCACTGCAGGAAAGCATCGGGCATCTTTATTGACAGCCCAAATGTGAATTGCACAGTTGGCTTTCAAAAAAGCAACAGAAGGCTATGATGTATAAGAACAGTATAGGAAAAGACAGCATTTTCATGTCTCAAGATGCATACAGCAGTGCTAGAGGCATTTCTAAAGGACTCTGCTCACCTGTGTGCACAACAGTATTTGAGATATCAGCAGGTGGCAAAATGCTTGTGCACCAGTGCACAAACACCAGCAGTAACCGATGGCACTGGAAAGCAGCTGGGGCCAAGATATTCCCTGCTATAATGATTACTGTAGAAGAGAGTGGTTTCTGCAATATATATCCAGAAGATTCAAAGCCAACAGCTGCTGGGAACTCTGAGCAACCACAGAATTCAATAGTAAATCTCTGATGAATGGTTAACACCTTGCAAATCTTTTCAAGAGCAGGGAATGTTATAAAACTAGTAGCCTGTTGAAAAACTCCATGCGCACAAGATACAAAGTCAATGTTTCCACCAACTAATCACAAAAAAAAGAAGGGTTCATGCAAGGTCCCTTAGTCCAGTGAAGTGCCCCAAGGCATAAGGGCATTGATCGTGTGAGTAATTGTGTGAGTCTTGGACCTTGGCTATGTCTGTGCACGCAGGAAGGGGCAGCAGAAGAAATCAACTGTAGCATGACACTGGTGCACTGGTGTGTAACAGCCTTGGCTGTGCTCACCTCTGAAAAAACAGTAATTCCTGCATCTTAAACAGATCACGCACCAACTTCTGCAAAATTTATTATTCCCTTATTTCTTTTTGCAAGTTGGACTGATTGAAATCCTCCAAGCCTCATGACCGAACAAATTGTCCTATTAAACATGAACTGAAGGGAATGGGTGGAGATATATCTGCTTAAATGAGCACACAACTGGTAGTTACTGAACACACAATTATGAAAACTTGAGCCTGTATCTACAGAGATGTTTCCCATTAAAAACCATCTTGTTAATACCAAATACTCTTGGACTACTTCTCCATAACGTAAAAAATCATGTGCAAAACTACGTTCTGCTTCCAAGATGCCATAAACATGAACGGCAGAAAAATAATATTATGAAAAAGGAATTTCATAGTTCATGTTATTGTGCCAAAACGGCTGCACTGCAACCAAACACACAAACAGCACCATCCACAAAACAGCCATCATCTGTCCAACAGCAGTCCACTGTCAGAATCACAATTGATAAGGACAATGATGATGATAAATGAAGTTGGACCGACAATGGCTGGCTCTGAATTACACTTTGATTCTGTTATTTCCAGCTCCCAAGGCACATGTGCTCAGTATATTGAGAAGGTATCACAGTGACATGTGGATTTGTGCATCGATTTCAAAGGTATGTGGAGCCACATAAACAGAGGGGGAGTGTGTGTTGCTCCAGCCAAGACACTCGCTCATTCCTCATGTGCATTTAGGGGTGGGAACGGGCTCATCAGCATTGCTGCTCAGTACATCTGTAATTTACATCTGGCTGTCAAGAGAGAGCGAAAGCTGATGTAAGGCCCAAGTATTCCAAAACTCTGTGAGCTCTCTGGATCCTTGAAAACTAAACACTGCATTAAATAAGGTATGTCTTGACCTGAGAGGGAGAATTTCCATTTCCAGTTTAAACATGTGCTAACTTGCAGAGACACATTGGTCCAGGGTGTTGACCCAATGTCTCAGCTGACGAGGGATGACCTTTCAGGTGGAGTGATCACATAGCACTGCTGAAACAAGGAGAGATTTTGCTTTAGCAACTCCTTTCTGGGAAATTATTAAGTGGAAAAAGTCCCATTAAAGTAAGGGGGACCAGAGAATCACAAAAGAGGGGTGAAAAAAAGGCAAAACAAAAGTTTTCATACACCACCAAAATGTGACAAGGATGCAGATGGCCATACCTTACTTCTACAAGGACGCTTGTTGGAGAAACATCCCCTGACAGATAACTCAAGCCCCTCAGCCTGGAGCCTTGTTCTCTCTCCAGGGAGATCACAGCACTCAGCTGGCTGGGCTGCAAAATTTTAAGTGGAACTAAAGAATCCTGAATTGGCTTCACAATTTTGTTCCTGAAAACTTCAGAGCAGCTCTGTTCTTCCCCGTTAGACAGCCCCATGCTTCTCATGTACAGTTTCACTGAGTGTCCTTGCACACATAGCTAAGATCAGTAAATGGACAAACACAGCTGGGAAAAGTCATTAAAATACTTGCAATGTTCCTTTAAATGTTCAATTGTTGTGCTTTGCTGGAGGACATCAAATGCCCTCTGCATGCTGTGGCCTCTGGCAAAATAAGTAAACCCGGTTCTTCCATGCTTCAATCCACAACAAATCAATCTGGATCACTATGTCATACCTGTCCCGGGAAATAAAGAAGCAGCTCTCCAGGGCACCACCTTCTCCTCAGCTCAACCCCTCTGGGAAGCCCCTTGACAGACTGGCTGTTCCCATGCTTATGATGACCCCAAATTACAGCTTTTTTCAGAGCTCCTGGCTAGAATTAGATGTTGACTGACCTAACACCAAACCCTCAGCCATCACCTCTGCAGTGCTAGGGCAAACAAATCCATGCAACGAACCAGCCAGGTGTGATTATCTGCTGATATAACCAATCTAGGAGCAGATATGATCCCTGCTCACACCTTGGGGAGATGAGAGGCTGAAGCTGATGCATAGTTTGTTTTCAGGTACTGTTGGAGATGGAGGTGAAATCATCATGAAGTGGAGGCAGGTGTGACTGGCAGTGCTGTGGTAACTGTGAGGTGAAAAGGAGGACATACACCTCCCTACAAGTCCTCAGCCACACTGTTATGCCAAGCAATTAGGGAGAGATTCCATTCACCACTAATACGCTTTTTGTTTGCAAACTTAACTAATGCCACAGTGGAAGCTGTTTACAGAATGTCAACACAAGTCTCTGAGATCCATTTTCTCCCATCCAGAAAGGAAATTAACCATAGTACTTTTGGCAACTTACATTTCAGTTAACAAGACCACTACCCTATGAATAAAACCCAATTATCAACTATCAAAATCCAAAGTTTCCTACAAGGAGGGGTTTCAGGAAATGAGGGAAACAAAGCTTCACCTGCTGTTAGCATCAGGGTGCTCCACCTTTACATTCCCAGATGCTCTGGGCATTTGGCATCATGATGACAACACAGTGCATCAACATACATATTATTTATATGACATAATTTTTCTTTATGCTCTGGGTCTCCAAAGGTATAGGACTATAGACCACTCATCGAGAGCAAAGCTTGTGTGCTATTTCCCATGTAGTTCATGCTTCCAATCTGCCCAGCATAACTGTCTTTGGTGATTTAAATAAGAACTGAAAATCCTCCCACAAGAATGAAGCAGCACTATGGCATTTGTAAATACCTCAGGCTCCACGGAAAGCTGTTAATGTTAATATAGGGAATCTGATGCAAATGAAAAATGAAAAAATTACTCATTACAGAGTTTCTTGTAATGACAGTGCTCAAGTATAACCACAACAGTCTGATTTTGATTAGAGCAAGCCATTTAGTGCCATCGTTATTATTTGTTGTTTCTATGGTTCCTTGGGTGCACATCACTCTTCCCAGACAAACACTGAGAAAGGCTCAAACACTTCTTTGCTGAAGTAACAAATCCTGCTGGATTTCAGTAAGGTTGATCCCATGCATAACTTTGCCCTCCTCCCAGCTCTAATACTGTTTTCCATAAGGACTTGACTTCCCTTCTCTTCACTCCTTTTTGGAGGAGGAGTGGGGTTCCCTTACAAGTTCAGCTGCACTGGGAACTTTTCATGTTCTCCTATCCCCTTTCAGTAGATAATGTTCTAATTTTTATTGTATCTGAAAAAAAAGTAATTTCCAGCTTATGGAGATTCATTTGGGGCTCATTTAAATCTGTGTGGTGCCATGATTGCAAAAAGAAAGGGCCCAGATTAGCACCTCAAATTAAAAACATGGTTCCCATCCAGCTGACTCCAAGGTACATCTTCTACATGACCTGCAGGCTGGCAAAGCCATCACAAAAATACATTTCTCTTCAGACTTCTCAACCTGAGGCTTAGTTTGGATTTTTTTATTTTTTTTTAAATAAAAACCCAACAAAACAAAAACCTCCAGCAATCTGTTGGGTCAGAGGGTTAAAAAATGGGAATCCAAGTTTAATTAGGCAATGGTGGTTAATGGCCCCAAAAGCACATTGCATGCCCAGATTTGCGACCTCAGTTCCTTGGCAAGAGCTTTTGTTTGGCTGCAACAGATGACACCAGACACACAAAAGCGGCTGCACAGCTCCAGGGTCAGTTTGTGCAGTATTAATGAAGCAATATAGATGATAAGAAATACATCTAGTGCCTGGATATACCAAATGCTCAGGGGAACTGGGCTCATATTAAACAACAAAATAGTGATCTGTTGTGTAGGATGCACGTCTGAAAGAATGGTTTCCAGATGGGACCACACCACTCGTAAACAGAGATTGCAAAAACCTCTCATTTTAAATAAAACAGAATAAAAAGAATAGTATCTACACGAATATCTATAGCACACATATATGTTGCTTACATTTTCCAAGGAGACTTTATGACAGCTTTCCTTTAATTTGTGCCTCTTTTGTATCTAGATGTCCTTTCTGAGCATAAGGTGTTTTATCAACACAAAACACGGCTTTCAACCGTGGAAGAGGAGAATTTAAGTGAAAATTGCCACACCTTACTTTTGCCCCACCAAATTCTCCAAGCTCTGGATGGCTGGGATGGATTGTGAGGCTGGAGCTCAGACAGCAAGGAAAACAAATGTAAAGTTGTTTTAATTTTTATAGTACTTCCATGTGCAGTACATAAACCCCTATTCAGAGTAAACAAACCCATAGTGGAGCTGGAGGGAGTGATAACCAGAATACACAGATCTCAATAAATACGTCAAACTATCAAACTGTCAGACTTGGCTCTTTCATTTGCTATTTGAAAGGGACCAAACAAACACTTGGAATTAATAAAAAATCATTTAGAAAGGCCATATAATAACAAGCCTGGTAATAAATCATGTTAGCAAAGTATCCCAGTATAAACTCGTGTGTTAGAGCAACCAACCCTGGGAGAAAAATGCTGTTCTCCACTCCTCTGTAAACATTATTAAAAACTTGCTTTGTTGCCACTGACATGTTGTTCTTAAAGCTGTTGAAAAATCTCCTGCTCATCAGAGATTTTAAAGAAATATTCACTATGGGTTGAAATTCCCACCAGAGGCTGCCGGGGTTGCTGTGGTCACCACACCCTGGCTCCTCCTGTCCCCGGATGCTGCACCAGAGGCACAGGGGAACCAGGACACTGAACCACCTGACAACTATTTTACCTATTATTGCAACTCCACAATTTGATTTCTGTTCTGCTTCTCTCATCTGTTTGCTTATCTGTTTCATTTAAACATTATCTTCCTCTTTGACATAAACAGCTTATCAGTGGAGAGCTACTCTACACCAAACGAGGGCTGTGAGCAATTCTGCACCCTCTTACTTATGCAAATACTGTTTATTAATGACAGACACAAATTGCAATGCCTGAATCAAGGCCTGCAAAGCTTCACATCCACATTTTGGCAGAAAATCTGAGAAATGTGGGAAGGTTTGATGGGGTATAAGTCAGAAGGAACCCCAGCTTGCTACCAGGGAGCTGTTGGAGCTCCAAGTACTTGCCATGACAGGAAAGGCTCTCCATGCACCACGAACCACCCCAAAACGCAAAGCCAATTTCTGCAAGTCCCAAACAGTTCTAAAAAGACACCTTTTGCTGACTGGAAGTGTCAGATTGTGGCAAGGGACAGCATTTTGCTTTGTGTCACCATTTTACCCCACAGTCAGATGGAGCCCTGCAAGAGGAGTTGAGTGAAAGGACAGTTAAAATATTGTGGCAACAGCTTTACATCGCGGATCAGCAGCTGAGGTGATGAAAAACAGTATTTCCCAGTAAAAATGTATTCCCTGAATGACTGACCAGGCAACTGATCAAAGTTTGACACAAAATTAAATAAATAAATCTGTAGGTCAAATTATTTTAAATCCTGTCTAATCCTTGTTTACTTCACTAATGACTCCAAACGCTCTCACACTTCATTTGCATTACTTCAGCTGTTTATCAAATAATTCAGTGAAGAGCTTTCTTCTTCTTCTTGTTCCTGTTTATTTCCATTTCTTATTTACAGATTTCAGACTTCAGCTTTGAACATGGGCTCCACTTTTCTGCTTTTCATTCTGCACCAGCAGACTTGCAGCTGACAGAAAATAAGGTAACTTCTCCTCTACCTGCCCTTGGGCAGAGCCCAGAGCAAGGTGCAACTCCCTGGATAAACACCCTCTGAGTCACTTCGTTACTGAGGCTGGCTGAAAGCTAATTAATTGACTGTATCTGTTCCTCTGTATTGTATTTATTCAATGCAGACTCCCCAGAAAGGCTGGCTGCCTCGCAGTTACAGCATTCAGATGTTATAAGTTCATGAGCCAGAATCAGTAAACATGATGCAATTATAAAAATAAGTTGATGTGGAAAATCAATTTAAAGGGTCCTCAAGAGAAAAAGCACTTCTAGATAAAATGCCTCATAAAAATGCACATAATAGCACCCTGGCTTGCAGCATAACCAACAAACAGGATCGTGTTTTATTCTGTATTGGGTGAATTACACCCCGAGACATCTGATTCTGCCTTTCCCACACAGCCCTGTATCCAAGGTTCCAGCCCTGGATCTGCTCCTGCTTCCCAAGCCACTTTGACTGGACCACACCAAGCACTCAGTCTGTTGGAAGACAGACAGGATGGGCCTTCTCCTATTGTGCTTCTTACTGTTTCCCAGGGTTTCTTTTTAATTTTACTGTCACGTTAATACTCCTGAAATCCTGTGATAATCACCCTTAATCCAGCTGACAGGATCCCAGCATTTGTTACCTTGTATTTTACTCCAAGGAAGGTGTGAAGGTGGTTTATCCCACCAGAGTCACAGACAGATGAGCTTCTAATTGCACAACCTTTCCCAGGTTCCTTGTTTCTACTCGCAAACCAATTTCCACAAGAAGATGAGAAAGCCTTTGCACAAACCCTGCACTTTCACATGGTCAGCATTTTCTTTTGGCTCTCCTGGCAGCTCACAAAACCACTGACCACCAGCTTTACTGCCCACCTTCAAGACTGGACAAGAGAGGACAGGTCTGCTTGCCAGGCTTCTTCCTGATTCGGAGATCTTAAGAAATTCAAGTGGGTAAATTTCTAACCTCATCAGAGGGCTCTCGTGAATCACAGCCTCTCACGCATAGTCTGAGGTCGCCAAGATGTGGTTTTGGTTGCAAAACCATCTCTTCAGGATGTTTTGCTCTAAATCTCCCAACAGCTGGTTCATGGCCTGAAGTGAAGGCACCTACACCTCAGGAGAAAGCCCAGCTGCAAAGGAGGCACCATACAAACATGGGCCCAGGTTGATATCTCTACCCTAAAGACCTTGTAATCCTCCTGAGGAGAGAACAAGCTTATAGAATCCTAGAATTTTTTTATGTTAGAAAAGACCTCTAAGATCATCAAGTCCAACCATTGACCCAGCACTACCAAGGCCATCAGTAAATCATGTCCCTGAGTGCCACATCCACATATCTTTTAAATACCTCCAGGGATGGTGACTCAACCACTTCCCTGGGTAACCTGTTCCAGTGCTTGACAATGCTTTCAGAGAATTACTTCTTAGAGTGCAATCTAAACCTCCACTGGTGCAGCTTGAGGCCATTTCTTCTTGTCCTATTGCTTGTTATCTGGGAGAAGAGACTGCCTCACACCTGGCAACAACCTCTTTTCAGATAGTTATAGAGAACTATAAGGTCCCACCTAGTCTCCTTTTCTCCAGGCTGAGCCCCCCCAGCTCCCTCAGCCATTCCTCATAAGCAGTTCAGAGCACTCCTCCCCTTCACTTCTATCAGCATCTTCTAGAGTCCTGCAAACAATGTGAGGAGCCTCACCTTGCTGGAGCCAGGATTACACTTTCCTTGTCCACAACTCACCTGCAGGAAGAGCTGTCAGGGTGTGCAGGGAGACACACTGATGTGATGGCTATCTGAGCATGGGGATAGCCATGTAGGTCGGGTTGTGTGACCCTCTGGGGGGTCCCGAGGCAGGTGCTGCAGCAGAGCACAAGTTTTGGGATCTCCTGGTAGAGAATCACCCCTGTGTCCTCTCCTGGGCTCCTCACCCACCTCAACACCCAGCACGCTCCTCCTGCTCATGCTGAGGAGGCACAACCTCTTTAGGGATCAAGACTGGGGGCATCTCCTTTGTCGTGGCTCTAAGCAATGGAACAAACTGTCTGAGCATTTGGGCAGAGTGTTATCCCAGTGCTCATGCCAACATGTGCCAGACACCATGGCAACTGGTGCACTGAGATAATGATGTCCAGCCACAGTGCTCAGTAATGAGGCATTACATCACATCATTAGAAAGCCTTTGCCTGGCTCTGTCCTCTCTCTCTGTGCTGCCTGCAAGGGGCAGGGACCACTACAGCCATCACACTCAAGGGCCCTTCCACACACTCCTTCCAGCAAAAAAGGGGGTTTTTTGTGACAGGCTCCCCATCAAGGTGATGGAGCTGGGCCTGACTAACTCTCCACTACTCTTCTAGGAAAAACTATGCCACAAGAAAAACAGAGATGGATGAGCTGGAGAGGTGACATTATCCCTTGTATCCAGCATGGCCCCTTCCCTTTGCCTCTCCCCACCTCATGCTTTGGGCAGCTCAGCAAAGCATCCCAGATCCAGTGCTGGATCCCACCCACCGGTATCCACAGGACCTGGCCTGGCCAGTGCCATTTCTGTGGTCTCTGTGTGTGGTCCCTGTTCAAGCACCATCTGTCTCGAGTTTAGCACAACAACGCCACAGCCCCACCAATTAAAACAGACTGCAGAGTTAAATCCTGAATAAATGCAAAGTTAAGTAAATGATCAGCAGTGAAGATAAATAACACATGGATGGGTCTGACACAGGGGTGGGAGTCAGAGGGGCTGGGACACTACAGGAGGTGAGGGCATCACCCCAAACTGAACCCAGGTAGAACCATTTCCCTTCCTAGCCCTTAGAGTGGTGACAGTGACACCAGGACACCACTTGCTGTCTGTCTTTAATGCAGACTTAGCTGTTCATTTATTGCAGTATTGGAACTCGCTACACCAGTGTCAGGTGAAAACGCAACTATTACCCAGCCTGCCTGGCATCCTCCCCATTCCAACCATGGGCCATGTCATACTGGAGGAACAGGGTCGGATCCTTCCAGTGCTTACATCCAGCCCTGGCTGCATGTGACAGCCTGTTTCAGGAACTAAGCCCTGCAGGTCCTGCCTGCTGTACTACAGCTACCAATGACTTTAGGAGATGCAGGAGCTCTATCAAGTGCTCAGGGAAGCATCCCTGCATCCCACAGGCAAGACAGGACCCACACTCTTGCACCAGTACAGCCCACTGACTCCACTGGAGATGTCCTGCTGGCTCCAGTGAGAATGGGACCATGTCTTAACACAGGGGATGCAGGTGGAAGCTACTCAATGGGGACAGTTTAGATAAGTATCATATAAAATAGCTGCATTCCAATTGCTGTGCAGAAACGTATCTGCTTGTATTTACCACCCACATACTATTTTATTAAGACATAATCTCAAACAAGTATTGTTGCCATTGCTGAAGTTTATTTTAACATATGGCCAACTGAGCCTAAGAAAAACATGTAAAACACATTTTAACGTGCTATTCTTGCCTAATGTTTTTTGTAATTTTTTAATGCGCAATATATATTTATACATTCCAAACATCTGGGGGGGGTGCACATTAAAAAATTATATCACTCACAAGTTGACTGTTAAATGAAAAAAGTACTGTGCTTCCTTTGTATTAGTCTAAAACCACTAGTGTTGTATTAACTTTCAATAGGCAAAAGGTAATTTGTGGTTTCATAAATTCTGTTCAAGACGTGGCAATTCTTACCTGGTCACAGCTGTCAGACATTGATAGGCTATACTATGGTGATGGGTTTTTAAAACCAGAGATGGATATACAGTAAAAACCCTGAGATATTTAAAAGGCTTAAAAATTCTTTCAGTCCAGAAAAAGCCCAGCTGAAATCCTGGCTGGGGTTAGGTCCCTTCTCTACAGTTCAACAAGGTACTGAAACACACATCCAATACTGAGCACCAGAGTCATCTCTGCTGCCTTTGATAAACCACACACAATTTGCCACATAATCACAGATCTCAGGACCCCATTAAAGGAAAACCATTTGCAGAACGAGCATCCCTGAGGTTTCCAGCTCCCTCATCCCATTTGCACACACTATAAGGTGCAGGAGACCATCCTACTCCTGCAAACAAGGAACGCTGTTTGCCTTCCCACTCCCAAATTATTTCCACAGGCCTTAAAAGAATTGCTGATAATCCCCATAAAAGTGAAGTGCAATAACACATCAGACCACCCTTGGCTAGCACGAATAGAAAGCATTCCCTCTATCCAGGTTGTTCAGAGCTGCTTGCTCCAATGGAGGAGCATCCTGACAAGGAACTCGTGTGTCCCACCCAGCTAGAGGGAAGTTGGTGCCTCAGCCAAGTGCAGCCATGGAGACCACAGGGCAGCCCAGGCTTCTCCATCAAAGCAGCTGAGCTGCTGTGGCCCTCCAACCCTTCCTAAATTGGTTTCTTATTCATATGATGCAGATGCTGACCCAACAAAGGGTGGCAATCAAAGAATCACAGAATCATTTAGGTTGGAGAATATCCTTAAGATGATCAAGTCCAATCATAAATTTAACACAACCAGTCTTGCTCCTTCCATGATGCCATACAACCATAACATGCCAACCATTCCCAGGTGGAAGATGGGCCCCGAACTTCTCAGCAACCACATACAAGGCTGGAAAAAGCCCTTGCCACATATGTGGATGAGGTTACACCAAAACACATTTTCAACAGCCTCTGCTTCTTGTGATTGAAGGGGAATGGCCCTAAATGTATTTATCCTCACGTGAAAGCCCACTCTGCAAAATTTAATTGCATAAATTCTAAAATATCAGCTTTGTTTCTTCACTGACAAACCAGAAAGCTGCTCTCTCACATGTTTATTTGAAATAGGGATTTAGCAAGTATTTAATGCTCTCCTCTTAGCTATGGTTACAGGCCAGGATTTAAGTATCTGCGTTAAAAGACGAATTTGAGTTTTAAACCGCAGTAAGCACATTCTAAAAATGGAATAAAATAATCAATTCCATGTGCAAATCTCTGCCCTCCTGGTAACCCTCCTGACCCAAATACAACCAATGCTCTGACCTGCATGGGCTGGTCCCTTCACTCTCTGCTTAAAGAAAGAGAAGCCAAAGAGCCAAGACAGAAAACACTCCCTAATTTTTGCAGTTTTCAGCTATCTCCCTCAAAGGACAGATGGATGGGGAGGATGAACTCTGAGATCACTTGCAAAGGCCACTCTGCACACATACAGCATTCTTTATTCAGCATTTACATATTGACTTGCATCCTGTTTTGCTGTAAACCATAATGTTACTTCAGTGCTGTCTGCAAAATAAGCAGATCTGGCAAAACACTTTAGCCACTGCTTAACTTCCAGCCCAGCAGTTGCTCAATGGGGCTATTCATGGGCCCTGCACAGACTTTAATCCTTTCTGCATCGAGCGAGCGGTGCTGAGCTCTTTTCCTGGCTGCAATCCGGAGTTTCCGGCAGGAGATGTTTTCACCTCTGCCCTCTGGCTTTATCTCCTCTCTTTATGCTGCACATGATGCAACACAGAAAAAAAAGAAAAAAAGAAAAAAAAAAAAAGGAAAATCACACAGAATGTAATGACTTTGATTTGTTTTCAGTGTTGGCCTGAAGGCAGCCATGGTTCAGCACGAGTAATGGGCAGCAAAGGATGGTATTGCTGATCACAGCCTGGCTCACCATTACAGACATAGCAGAACTATTATTTTCTGTATTTCTAGGATACCACTCATACAGAAAACACTCAAGATTAACCTTACATCAGGTACAGTGTTATAATTTTCTGATAAGCCTTTTTTATTTCTATTTCTTAAAGAGAAAAGAAGAATTATATAGCTTTTTACTTCCAGTGAATCAAACTCCTTATAATTAGGGCTGCTTGTTTCCATGGTAACAAGGATCCAACTCTGTTTTACGTGAGTAAAGATAAAGAATAGCTCCATCCAGCTGTTGGCGTGGTCTGGGCACTTTGAGCCAGTGATGGGATGGTGCTGTAGATGTAGTGGAACTGGGAGAACCCAGGGCAGATCTGCTCTGCTCCCAGTGCCACTGCACTAGAGGAGGGACACTTATGGAACACTCTGTCTCCATCCAGCCAAAATAATGGACACAGGCAAGATGTAGACGAGGAATTCTCCAGCTTTCCCACTGCTGTCCATGTCCCCTTGCCCCAGGACTCCATCACCACCCTTCTTTCTGCAAGAGCAGCATCGCCCACACCCTTCCCCAGGGGTTACAGCCTTGTCTGTAATGACTTCACCTCTAATAATAACTTCCAGAACCCTGTGGACTCCAGAGGAAAATAAACTCAAGTTATTTTTTCCTTTTACACTCCTCTTATTTTAGGAATTTGATGTGGGTGTAAAAGAAAAAAGGCACACCTATCCTAGCTGGAATAAAGCGCTGTGGGTATGATGTGACTCTGGCAAGCACAAAAGTGAATCACAGGAGGATCTGCACTGACTTTCTAAAGCAGTAATTTGCCTGGGCCAGGCTTCCGTAACAGATGTTGCCGTTTATGTATGTAATTTTGTACTGCTTTTTTAAATATATGAGGGGGAAAAAAACCCCAACCTTCAGCAATATAATAATCCTCACTGGCACGCCAGCACAGCTCTGCACACACACATCTGTAATGCTGGAGAGGAACACATGCAAAAAATAAAATGCACAACGAATGCCTGGCTGGTGGGGAGAGGTGGGTGCCCGGCCGCCTCGCTGCCTGTGGGGAGCTGCCCATCTGCCGAGGATGAGGGTGCCCAGCATGGCTCACACCTCAGCCTGCGGAAAACAAGGAGGATTTTACCAGGAGTGCATGATAACTGACCATGCAGGTCTCGGTGTCACACCACTTGCAGTCTGCCATGAGCTCCAGAAGAGACATGTGCCACTAGAAATCCATGGCGTTCTCCATCAGCCTGTGGCAGACAACAGCGATGTCACCCGAGCCCGATTTGATTTCACAGATCAATACTGAGCGCTTAAGAAGGGAGCTGGCTTGGAAAAGGCTTTACATGTGGACTTCCGTGGGGAAAAAGGGAATTTTCTTTTATAATTTCAACACTGACATTTCAAAGAAACAAGCCCTTTGCTTTGGCTCTCCTTTCTGGGAGATGTCATGACACACACACACACACACGGGATCAGGGCTCAAGGTTTCCCCAGGACGGGCACAGGGGAGGCAGCATCTCCCACAGAATAGCTGTTCTGTGTGTACCCAGGGACCAGGTCTCGTACAGAGAAACAGGGGAGAACAAAAAGAATAAAAACAGAAGCTCAATACAAGAAGTCACCACTTTTGAAATAAGACATGGACACCTGAAAGCTGAGATGTCCAAAAGCCCACAAGTTATTCTATAAAATAACTGGTTATTTTCTGGATGGCTCATCCCTCTCCTCCTGCTTGTGGCAACCCAGCACCAAAGCCTGTCTAGATAGCAGCTGAAGGGACATAGTCAATGGGACAGCCACTCTCACCCACAGCTAGACTTTGTGCACCTCATATAATGTGGAGGAAGCTCCCAGTCTCCATCTGTCATTGAAGTCTGGGAGATCATTTCCAAAGAAAGCACCACGGAGTCCTGCAGCCCTCAGTATGTTGTACTCCAGTGCCAGATGTCAGGTCACAGTTGTTCATGCAGTCAAAAAACCTGGTTACATCCACAAACCATCTGAGCATCCAAGCTAACAGGATGTCTCTTGAACAAAACAAACTCAATTATTTGCACAACATTGGACAGGGGGTTGTTCACTCCTGCAGAAGAATGCCTGTGATGTTTAAACACTTTCCAAGAAAAGCCTTTTCCTTTTCTCACTTTACACTGAACCACAAAGCTTTTTCCTGATCAATTAGGAATCCTATTTACACATAAACTGATGACAGAACCAGTTTGGCTGAGTAAATCTGCAACTGCTACTATACTTTAAGTCAAAAGGGAAACAGAAATTACTTGCTTGAGCTTCCAAGTACTGCTTTGAGAAGAAAAGTAGCCATCAGTGCAGTCCTAGTACTGGTATGGACCTACGGGCAGCCTGGGAAGGTCTTTCCCTCTTCCTCCTGTTTCCCCAAACAGATGGTGTGACCTCACTGAAGAAAACTGAGTTCAGAGCAACCCAAGCAAGGTGGTCTCTCATGCCAGGGCACCAAGCCATGGCAAGTGATGTTGTGGATGAAAAAAGGCCATGTGGGCTCCAAGGGAGAACAGATACCTCACAGAGCAGAAAGGCACCTAGGGACACTGAATACTTAGAAATCACTTTAGCTTAGAAAGTCCCCAAACTTTCCCACTTTGGGTGTGGCAGAAAATCAGAGAGAAGGTCACACTGTTCTCTTCCCAGTGCTGTCACAAGTCCTCCTGTTCACCTGACTCACTTCCTCCTCTCCACTCTCAGGCTGTGTTCGAATTTCAAGAACCAGAGCATCTTGAAACCACCAATTACTGTTTGCTTGTCTGTTTTTTCAGTTGAAAAAATAGAAATGCTACATTTGAGGAGTCATTCTTTTTGCTTCCAGACACTCTTCAGACCTGTTTCCTTCTCCCTCTGTCTCCCCCTGACAAAGAAGTTTTACCAAGGAGGTTTTTCAACCCAAGCCTAATGTTAAACAAAGCTCAAATTCATGGGACACTCTATATAAACCCAGCAGGAACATAATCTGGCACGAGGCACTTGCAAACTCCACTTTGGGAATCCGCAGAGGTGCTTACAAAGACATCTACCCCAATCAAAGTGATTTGTATTTTTCACGAGCGAGCAATTTGCTTACTAGGAAAGAGACAAATTTCATTTTTAATTTGATCTCCATCAAAACAATATTTCCTTGTTGCTATGACAGCTGAAAGGAAAACTCTTCCCTCAGCAAGAGCCAGCTAACAGCATTGCCGCACGTCCCCCCGCAGCAGCTCGGGGAGGGCACGCAGCCATGTGCATCATTTTTGGCTCTCGGTGTCTTTGATTCAATGGGATTTTTTAAAAAGACATTCCGAAGCCAAGAAACAGAAAGTGTCTTTGGAGAGACTGGGGGGAAACAGCTACAAAACATGGGAGCCTCATAACGCCTGTGGGACTGTGGGCTCTCCAAAGCCCAGCAGATCATTCCAGGGACCCTTTGGATTTCACACCAGGCTCCAGGATCAGCTGCCCCTGCACCACAGCCTGAGCTGCACCTCTAATCCAAATGCACAATGCTGGGAGGGGAAAAAAAGACATCTGCTGACCATCAGTAGATATGGCAAGAGTCCAACAACAATAACAAGAAAGGGCTTAAATACATAACCGTTTCTTTTCCTTCCACTCCTCATCCATGGCTACCAGCCTTGCAGTACTGAAGAAGTGCCCTGATGAATAAATATCTTCTTTCCCTTAGCAACAGTTAGCAACAGAGTCAAGGTTTTCTTGCCTTGCTCAAAAGAAACACATCTCAAACTAACACAGATGATTTAAACGGCAATAAATATAGGACGTGGGTGTAATCAAAAATTGCTGAAATGCAAATCGCACTTTTTAGCCTGGGTTATTTTAAAGCATGAGCAGAGCTCCCAGAGAGGGCTAGAGGGGAAAGATAAAACACAGCAAGACTTTGGAGGAGGACAGAGAGATACTGTCCACTCCTTCTGAGCAAAGCTCAGGCCAGGAACAGCAGTGATACCCCCAACGTGTGCTTTCAGCCTTTAGTACAATTTGAGTTTCTGCAGCAGATTTCTCTTTCTACAAACTGCAAAGGTCGCATATACTCAAAAATCTGTTAAATGCATAAACCCAGCTCACAGCAAATGTATTCTTTTCACGGCTCTATTCCTTTAACAGTTCATTTAAGACGTCTGCCTTGCATTTTTCCATTTGGTGTTGGGAAAATGTTTTCTTTCACCTGGCATAGAGCCCAATTCAACAGAAAAAGAGAGCCCTCCCCGTTTCCATGGGGCCCTGCAGTATAAGACATGGGACTGATTTTACCCTTAACTAGGCTACTTTCAGTTCAGTCACCAGGTGTTTCAGCCCCTTCCCTTTTGCACAGGCTCTTTTCCTCCCCTGTCATTATGAGGATGAGTTAATCTTTTGCTGGTTCCTTGATGCTACCAGCAAGGGCAATCCCCTACCACTTCCTCTTCTCCTCACAGTGTTGTCACCACCATCATCTCACAATCCATGAGAGCCCCCTCTCTGCAGCCCTTCCCCATCTCACCTCCTCAAGCCTTGGTCCCAAAGAATGGAAACCTCTGCTGCCACCATCCCAGCAAAGCACCATGAAACAGAGGCCGAGCTGGTGACACCCCACTGCTCTTTCTCCACCAAGAGAAATATTCCCAATTTCCATTCAAACTGCATGCCTTAAACAACAGCTAGACCACAGAACACACCCTGGTTCCTACCAAAAGCTGAACAAAGCCAAATATTGCTAACTGAAAAACAAAACCATGGCATAGCCCTGCTGATATCACACTGCTGGAGGTTAGCCCAGAGAGTCCAGCAGTTCCATGGGGAAAAGTGGCTCTTAGGGATGCCTGGCTCCTGGGGACACAGGGGGAATGGCAGGGAGATAGTGATGGAGCCAGACAGCTCCAACACATCCCAATTTTATTTCTCTAGAGACACAGAGAGATAAACAGCATTTGGTTCCTGCTGAGTTTTTCAGGATAAAAAATTGGTTCAATTTTTGTTATTTATTCTAAACTGAAACTGGAGATGGCATAAGGCAAGTCTGCAGCTGAGGAAGCCTGGCTGACACTGTGTAATGCCACATCCTCTCCTTCACCCTGTTCTATTCCAACAATTGGAAATCTATCAGGTGCTTGTCTCTAATTAGCTATAGAATTCAGAGAAGAACTCCTCTATTTGGTGATGAACCGAGGAATGGTTCACAGGACACTGTGCTATAACACATGTCATAAGGCCAAGCCACATGGATTTGTAGCTACAATGACTCAGTAGAATGATGCCAGCTGTGCCACTGAGACTTGGGCTGCTACGTCTTTTTCTGTTATACGTAGATGTCTAAATCCCTAAGCCTGAAGAAAAATAATTTAGAAGCTCCAGGTAGAAAAGATCTGCTCCCAAATCCTCATCACTTTTCAATCCGTGTCTCCAACATATTATATTCTTTCCGCATTTAATGTGCCCTTAAGGTGGGGATTAGGTAGGCATTTGATTACGTCTTTTATGTTTATAGCAATTCATTTCCAAACCCTTACAAACTTTAATTAAATGCTACATTTTTACCACCTCGTCCTGAATTGAGTGAGAGCAGCGGAGAAAAATATATCCTCAAACAAAATTTACATTTCTAAAGCACCTTTTTCTGTGCAAGCACCTTGGGGCTACTGCATAGAATCATCCTGAGCTGCCTTAAGATGTATCAGTGCAGACATCAAAGCAGCTCTAATACCCAGCCTCACACAGACCCGCAGACAGCTGAGATCACTATGTTTGCAAGCATGAAATAAAACAGCTCCTGCCAAAACCAACCATCGATCCCCTCAAGAGGTGGCCGAGGGGAAAGCAAGAGCAACAGCCAAGCTCCAGCAGTAAAAAACAACCTTTGCCTTGGAAAAAGCTCACAGGAAGAAGTCCAGTAACCAAAAGCATGGCAACTTCATCCAATCCCATAGCCTGTTTTTTTGAGCATCACTGTCCATGAGAGGAGATACTGCTGGATTCCCATGAAGATAAAAGGGAGCTCAGCATTCCCTGTGAGAAGGAGAGCTCAGCAGACCCAGCTCCCCAGAGCTGGAAATGACCAAACCATCTCCAAAAGTAACCACTCCTTCAAGTAAAGACATCAAGTTACAGGGAAATGTAATGCCATTGCCTTAAAATCTGGACTCTTCTCTTAGAGTTGGCTGCAACTGGAGTCACCCCACTCCTGACTCAGTAAAAGGCCACACACTGGCACACACTGTCTCCATGGTCATTTCCCAGAGGACACACAATCCAAAATTTGTCTCTTTTCAGCATTTAGGACCTGAGAAATTGGGTTTGAAGCCAAATTTTAATTGCAGGTTGGAAGTTGGGAATTTGCCCCATTTTAAAGTCTGGGTGCAGCAGAAACCATTCTCAGGAGCTGTCAGATCGAAAAGACACGGATCTCGTAAGATTAGCTGGGCTCTGCAGCTTTGCCCTTTGGGACCAACACAGAGGAATGATATCAAATTTTTATCAAGCCTGAAACTCAAGCCTAGCTTGAATACCAGCACATCTCTGCAGCCCAGTGGAATAAATTCAGACTGCACAAGGAGAATACTAAAAAAGGTTCAGTTAAAAATCTCACAGGTCGTGTAGCATCAAGGTCAAAGCTGCAGACACTCCTGTGCACAGATACACAAACCACTGAAACAGTAGCAAGATCCTTGTTTCCTGCTTTCCTGCAACTCCCTGCCCGTCCTTTTAACAATAGGAAGGGGTTCCGCATCCAAGGATGCTGTGTCTCATTTGCTGCCTCCCCATCCTACAGGCTACAGGGTGCCACAGGGAGAAGAGATCTCTGCAGCTGTGGATGGTGCCACCTGAGGTGGCGGAGCACCCCAGAGCTCCCTGTGCCACAGACAGCTTCAAACCCTTTAAACAGCTTGGGGATGGATTTAAAACATTGATCAGTCTTGCACTTGCCCTCTGTGCTGGGGCTGAAATTTCACTCCTTGGGTTACCATGGTTGGAAGCACCACATGTGCACATTGTCCCACTTTGCAAACTCACTCACCACTCACATCCAAACAGCTTCACTTTCCCTGGATTGTGCAAAGGCATTTCCCAGCAATAACTACAGTCAGGCCAAATTTTGGCCTTCTAGCTGCAGTTGTTGCCATCAAAGAGCACTAAGAAGATGCAAAGTCGTGTTTTACCTCACCTAGAATGTCCTGCAAAGGCCAGTCAGGTTTCATTTGTAGACTGTTATCACAGGTCTTGCACTGAAGATCACTTTCCCAGTCCTTGGGAAACCCATGACATGACTTCCCTAGGTCAGGATTTTGTTCCAAACTTGAAGGATTTCAGGCCAAAAGCAAAGTTTAGGCAGTTGCTACATGTGCTTGAAGGAGTGGCTGGAGCAGGAAGCCAGCGTTTAACAGCACAAGCAGCCCTGCAAAATTTTACAAGACACAACTCTCGCGTTAGAGGATCCATTTCTTTCTTCATAAAATATATTGGGCCTTTCCACAGACTCCTTTTATTGGTCCATTTGGCTACTCACTCCTTTTATGAACTACTCAAGCTCCCGGATCATCTGGAAAAGCTGAGGAAGACGGCTGAGCTGAACCACAGTGACGTGCCAGCCATCACTAACAACCTTCTCTGCTACCATGGCCTGGGCACTGAGCATGGGAGCAAGGAAGGGAAAAGCCAGCAGACAGGGCAGCTGCATTTCATCACCTGAAAGGAAGCACACAGCATCTTTTTAACCCATTTCTTCTCACTGCCTACAAGTTTTTTGAAGTGCCAAAGTTGAGATAAATCTCCAAGCCCAGGTGCCTTTGTGCCTTGCACCTCAGACCAAGATCGACTTGGCAGCAAACAAGTAGCTAAGACTGGGATTTTTTTTTTTAACCAGCCTCCTACCTGTCTTCCATGGGGGTCCTTTAATGAATCCAGTTAAAGAGCAAGCTCACACGGAGGTCCACATGCTAACGTAACAACATATTTTAACTGTGTATTTAAATAGTTTCATTTCTATTGACATTGGCTAAGGTGAGTCCTCAGGCTTGCTGGTCTCCAGCAAAAGGCTGGACAGCTCACCAGTGCAGCCTTTCAAGCTCTGCATTGCCAAATCTCCTTTAACAACAACGAGTTCCTGCAAAACATTTCATAACCATCATTTCCCAAGGAGACGAGTGCCTGAGGCACTCAGTGTGCTAAGTCCAGTCTTTGTGGCATGGTCAGTACTGAAAAAAACCAGCAGAGCCTTAAAAGAGAGGAAAAGCCAAGCAGCACAAGCAGATACATGCCTGGCTCTGCACATCTGCTCCTGCCCAGAAACATAGAGCCAGAATCCTGCACTCCAGGCTGCGATGCTACATTTTGCCTTTGGTCCCAAACCGAGATCTGCAACAGTTCATTCTCAGTAGTGTTCTCCCAGCACTTCCCAGCCCACCAGCACAGGCAGGAACAGCTAACTCATGGTGGCAGCATCATGTTGCTCTCACAGCTCCAAAACATGGAATGCAGGAATCACCATAATGGGACAACATGCTCCTTCCCAGAGTCCAGCTCCAGTGAGATCTCCAGAAAAGCAATTATCCAGGCAACTCAATATAACAGCATCTTTATTCTAGTGAGAAGGTGCTTTGCAGCATATGGGCCAGCTTGTCCCCTTGAAATTATTCACTTATGTCATGTCTTAGCCGTACCAAGCCCTTGTGAAATAACCAGCAAAGGGTGAATGCTGCTTGTGACAATCCCACAGAGAGGCTGTTTTAAGCCCTATAATAAGGAGCTCTGCTGCCCTCCCAAATAGCAGGGGCTACTTTAAAAAAACCTTACTATTGTAATCTTGGATTACTCTCTACCACCCAAATCCATTTCACCGTAATTAGTGCCCATTATGATAAAGCCCCTCCAACATTTCCATATTCCTCTGAACATCAGACTCCACAGATTCTCTGTAGCAAAATCCACCCAGCTGTGTATTTTGCATAAACTGGTTATCTTGAACCACACGGTCTCTCACTCTTGTTACCAGCCCCACATTTTACACAACAGCACTGACAGCTCCAGCCTCTTGCAGAAGCCTTGCTTTGAGAGATTCAGATTAAACCCAATCCAAGCAGCTCACTGGGGCAGACAGAAGAGATCTGAATTCTTCTTGAATTAATGACTAAAACCTGAACATTCAGCACAGCATCATATGGTTTTACCAGAAAACACATCACCCAAAGCATGGCACAAAATCCAGCTGCCCAGAGTATTTTAACAGCATCACAACTCAGCCAAGAGCTGACCACGGACTTGGCTTTGGAGTTCTTTATTCCATCTTAGAAGAAGCACAAGGTTCACTAAGACTTCAGCAAGAAACACACCTTGGTAGTGTCTGTGCCATTTGCTCCAGGGAAGACTAAAAACAAAAAAAGTCCATTTCTGGTGGAAAACCTTATTACAGAAGATGAGGTCCCAGTCTCTGTAACCAGCTCTGGACAATTAAGCACACACCACCATATCTGCAGGACGGGGTCCCTCACTAGCAAGCAGGTCCTTTATCTTCCAACTAACAGTGCTCCAGCCAGCATCAGAGCCTTGCCACCTTGCCCCTGGGGCCAGGGCTGCTTTCTGCTCCAGCCACCAAACTCAGTATTTTAAGTTTCCTTACACAGATGAGAACTTCTAGAGTAGGCATAAGAACCATCACAACAACTTTCACAAGAGCCTTGCAACTCCCCCACCTTTGATAATGCTGGAAGCAGGACCTCAGCATTGCAAACCACAGCACAGAAACCCCCAAGCCCCTAGATGTGCTGCTTTTCTAGACAGAAGGGCTCATAATTCTGCATTCACTAATATTATCCACCTTTCAAGTCATTTCCTTGACTTGGGTAGTTCCCAGAATCCTAGGAAGTCCCCAGACCTTGTGCCTCCAAGAGGAAGATGAAGATTGCAACCCTTCACTAGCTGGGGCTGCCTCATTTTCCCCTCTCTGCACACTTCAGCTCAGTGTAACACCAGGCTCAGCATTAATCAACACAACATGCGCTTCATCCAACTTCAGCAACCACTACGAATATTTAACTTTTATATTACGTGCTGGGATTATTTTTATATATATGCCACCCTGTGTCTTTTTATATATACACTCACACCTCTATATAAGCAAACACACACACAAGAGTATTTCATTTCTGCAAAACATAATGTAAGCACAGGAAATTTTTCCCCCTTCAGGCAGCCAGAGAAGCAGCCACTCAGCACAGCAGCGATGCCGAGTGCCCTCTGCTGTACATGAGACAAACACTTCTTTGTTCAAAAATATTTTTGAAATACTTACAACTTCTCTTAGGACAAAATATTTATTAAAATTACACTTGATCATTTAGAGTGCAACATGCAGTACTGGTGCCACCAGATTTCCCCTGTCAGACTGAAAGATTCATGTGTCTCACAAGTTAAATCAGTAAAAAGTAAATAAGCCTGGAACTGCACAGGTACAATGTGAAAATGTTTTATTTATATATTTGAAAATAGCAAAAGGAAATCAGAACAAACAATATAGTTTTATTATTCAGGCATTTATCAGATAGCCTTCACACTTCAGCAAACCACACATCTATTAGAGGTACGAGTTGAAACTGTCACGTGGCAACATGAAATCATTTTTCTATTGTAAAACAGCCTTGTTCCTGCTACTGGAAGGAAAGATAATATTAAAACATATTCAAATATATGTATTTCAAACCGTTATGCCTTGTAATAAATTATGCACTTGATATTAAAAATCCAAGCTACGCTGCACAAACTTGACTTTCAAATATTATTTTTTATTGTCTTCTCACGTCCCAGCTCTTCTCAAATATGACATTTAAAGGGGCTGCACTTTCAGCACATGGCCTTTATGGCACTGAATGCAGATAATATGACAGGGCCACAGCTCTGTCATGACCGTTCCCACTGTTTGGCAGGCAAGAAGAGGAAGGGAATGAGCCTTGTCCCTGTCTTGCTGCCATTTCCTCAAATGTTGTGCCATTTTAAGCAAAAGTCTGAGTTCTGTAAAAATAGGACTTTGCAAAAACAGGGATTAAATCATCTGCAAAGA